>JAOWCC010001634.1:50668020-50989520 GCA_030867875.1 Actinernus sp. WN-2022
GCTTAACTTGGATAAGCTAACAATTAGAAGGGGAAAACAAATAGTTTGTCATTCCCAGGCTACACTCTATTCGTAAAGAATAAGACATGCGTTATCGTTGTTTTAGGTTATTTTCCAAACTAGACCGAAGAGATATTTACCATATCTGAAAGAATACCAAGACAGCCACCTGTCTATCGTTTAAAGGACTATCATGGATAACTTTTAGAAGGAACATTTTACAAAGCCGAGTTACAGAGAGTCGAAAAGCAAGATGATTTCTACCGGGTAGAAAAAGTCTTAAAAAAGCGTAAAAGGAAGGCAGGATTGAATACCTTGTCCAGTGGAAGGGGTATCCCGAGAGTTTTAATTCTTGGGTAGATGAAAGGGATATAAAATACTTGTAATTAGATAGCTGATCGTTTTAATAAATTAATAAAGAAAACCTATTTATACTATCTGAAATGAGCCATGAATTAGCTGATTGGTTATAAACTCGAACCACTTTAGGTTTTTGTAATTTTGCTTCTTGTAAATAATACTTGTGCTCCTCTGGTGATAAGGTATGTACTTGCGATAAATGATTGGAAAGTTTCACTACATATTTTGATCCACAATTCGGCACCGGACAATTTTTACAAACGCGTTGACTCCTGTTAATCCTTTGAAGATCAAGATAAAACTAATTCAAAAAATAAAACATTGTGAATTTTATCGTAATTTGTCAGGACAAACAGGATAAACAGGATAAACAGGACAAAAAGGACAAATGAATAGAGACGTTTTCATTTCCATAACACATTTATTGAAAGTTTGTACATTTTAAGTAAGAATAAAATAACTGTTTACATTAAGCTTAAAAATTCTATTTAAGATAATAACTATTTTACAGCACTTGGTTCTAAGTTTATATCTCTAGAGATAAAGTGGTCACTCCATCTGCTAACACTTTGCGCTTATGGTAAAAATAAGAAAACCCGGCCCTTACTTGTTGATAAGTATACATAGTGTTGTTGACAACACGAAAACCCTTATTGATACCCGAGCAACACATTTAGATAGATGTCTTTATCGATCTCATTACATCTCTTATTAACTCCCTTACAACTAAACTTATCCGAAGCTCCAAAGCAGTAGTAGGTTTTACTACCCAACGCACGCCGCCCGTCAACGCCCGTCAACGCCCGTCAACGCCCGTCAACGCCCGCCGCCCCCTCCTCCTCCCTCCACCTCCTCCCTCCTCCTCCCTCCTCCTCCCTCATCGCTACCCCAAAGCTTCCTTATGTTACAGAAAATATCTGGCCAACATAAGGAACCCTCAGACAGATATTCCAGAGCTTTTTATAAGTTTAAGCTGTGGACTTCCCAATATCCTGAACTTTCTAGTATGCCTACTGATAGTTTAACTGTATGTCTCTACCTAGAATCCTTAATTCTAAGTGGGAGTTCATATTCTGTGTTGAAATCTGCGTTTTATGGGATTCGGTGGGCTCATCTAACGTGCGGTCTAGAAAACCCTTGTGAGCCTAGACTCGTTTCTAATATTTTAGAATCGGGCAAGCGTGCTTTGTCCAAACCTGTCCGTAAAAAAGAACCAGTCACCCCTGAGACGACCCCAAACAATAGGCTTTAGCCAAACATGCCCGAATAGATCGATGACCTCGTTCACAGAAATAATAGATAATCCTCTGAGTTAATGAGATTCCACTTTATTCATGAGAGCGCCTCACTTTATTCATGAGCGCGCCGCACTTTATTCATGAACGCGCCACACTTTATTCATGAACGCGCCGCACTTTATTCATGAACGCGCCGCACTTTATTCATGAGAGCGCCTCACTTTATTCATGAGCGCGCCGCACTTTATTCATGAACGCGCCGCACTTTGTTCATGCGGAAAGACAATAGAACCGTGACGCCATTGAATTAATAACTGAAGCGCGCCTTAAACATTAGCATAACACCCTAAAAATTAGCATAACACCCTAAAACACCGGCTAATTCCATGCCTCTCCTACTACTTGCAAGGGAAATTTAGAAATATGCATTGTCTTCAACCGTGACAGGGAAATTTTCCTGCAAGAACAATGCATATTTCTAATTTTCCTTGAATCGTAATAAGGGAAAACTAGAAGACACTGCAGGCTGGACATGAGAGGGTGAAAAGCATCAATTCTAAGTGGGAGTTCATATTCTGTGTTGGAATCTGTGTTTTATGGGATTCGGTGGGCTCATCTAACGTGCGGTCTAGAAAACCCTTGTGAGTCTGGACTCGTTTCTAATATTTTAGAATCGGGCAAGCGTGCTTTGTCCAAACCTGTCCGTAAAAAAGAACCAGTCACCCCTGAAATGATTTCGAGGATTTGTGAGTGTTTTGCCAAACCCAGTTCTAGTCTTTTAGAATTGCGTACCGCTGTACTTTGCTTAACTGCCTATTCAGGTTTCTTGCGTTACAACGAGCTTGCTTACTTGCGTTGCTGCGACGTGCAGTTTATTGGTGATAGTCATGTTGAATTAACGATCATTAAAAGCAAAACGGATGTTTATAGAGATGGTTCTAAAGTCCTTCTAGCTAAGAATAATGTCGATCCATGTCCTTTTTCATTGTTAACTAGCTATCTTTCATATTGTTTAAAAAATATTGTTACGTTCTTCGCACTTTTTGTAAACTGATAGAAATAAACGAGATGCCCATCCTGTAATAACTTGTTTTTACATGTGTCATGTAAAATAGTTTGACAATGATTTGTATTCGTTCGGAGATAGAATACAATACATTAGGGAATTTAGTTTCTAATTTTCCCTCGTGCATAGAAATATGAGGGAAAATTAGAAGCATTCATCCCTAATGAGGGAATTTTAACCGCTCTTAACAAAAGGAATAACGCAAGATCCCTCCGAACTTCCTCAACAAACACTTCGTATCAGTCGGGTACAAATTAGTGTCTAAACTACCTCACTCCAAACGACACTTTAGCGATTATCTAACCGAATCTTAATTATTCTGACTCTTCTTTGATCCTGTCACGCCATCCGAAATATTGTTTGAAATATTGTACACACCTATCAATAAAGCTCATAGATTATATTCTTTCCCAACCCGTATTTTGAGATGTGCGAGAAATATCACTGATAAACCATTGGCAGAAGTAATGAATATATGAATTCCTGAGACAGGCATTTATCCTTCTAAACTCAAACATGCTAAAATCAGACCTATTTATAACAATGATGACGAAACTGATCCAGGTATCCCTACTCTCAATCTTCAACTGAACTTATGAAAAGCTAATGTATCATCGTCTTAAAAGTGACGGTTTATATAAAGCCCAATATGGTTTACGGGAGAAACATTCTACGTAACATGCAATCCTTGACATAGTAAACAAAATACAGAACAGCATGGATCAAAAAATATTCTCATGTGGTATATTTATCGATTTTAAATTAAAAAAGGCATTCGATACAGTGGACCACTATATTACTAAACAAATTAAAACATTATTAATGATTGGTTTTCCTCATATCTAACAGGTCAAACACAAACTACTCAAATACTACTCAGTACTCAAATAAAGAAAAAACTCACTATGCGGTGTCCAACACGGATGTGTCTTCGGGTCCTCTGCTGTTCTTAATATATATCAATGACATTTATAAATCCTCGGATAAATTTTATTTTTATTTATTTGCGGATGACACTATAGGAAAATCACATGCCTGACGAGGTAATTCCACATTAAATTGCACGAGAAAACCGATATCGCCCAAGTCGCTTCGACGAGGGCGATATCGGTTTTTCGAGTGCAATTTAACGTGGAATTACCGAGTCAGGCATGTGATTTTCCTTGAATCGCATAGTCCGATGAATTACTTGAAGATTTAGTACTTTGTTGATATTTTTCTAAGTTATAAATAGCGTGCGTAGTCTACAGTGGTGATTCCACTCTGAATCACCACTCCGTCTCAGCCAATCAGCGCCTGATTTCGCAAATGCACCGTGCGATTCAGCTTTGGCTATGCGATTCTAACTTATTATATGCCGATAGAAATATAAAGTCTCTAGAGACGACTGCTAATAAAGAATTGACACCAAACGCAAAAAAAATCAAATTTTGTCATATTTCATAGCTCGAATATCAATTAAATTTAAAACTATTTGACAAGAGTGTTAACCATTACACTGCACTTGAGCGCAAAGACTAATGTTAAATATAATAATGGCCATATTTATATAGCGCCATATCAACCACAGTTTCATGGCGCTTTACTGACATATGACTGACATATCCCGTCAGTGAATTATTTCGGACTGCTTCACGGCGCTAATAGCTGCCACGCAGTTTACAATGTTGAGTGTGGTTAGTGCAATGGCCAGGCTGCTGTACCGGGTGACAATCCCCTGCTCTTTTTTGAGTAGTGACAAACAGGTTCTTTCACGTCCCCTTCCAATACTGATTAGAAGTAGAAGGAGACAAGGCCAACGGCTTATAAACGTCCCTGCCCAAAGACGCGGCCGGGATTCGAACCCCCGACCTCCCGCACTCTAGACCGTGCTCTACCAACTGAGCTAACCAGTGAACTTAATAGTCTATATCGCAATTCCGCCATCGCAGTGTGCATTCTGGGATGGATATCTTGTTGTTGGGTGGCCATCATGGAGTTAACAATGGAAACCGAGATATCCATCCCAGAGTGCACTGCGACGGCGGTGTTGCGATATAGTAATCACCACATTGCATGATTACATCGGGTATTATCGCTAGATAATTAAGACACTTCGTACCCGATCTCCAAACTCTTCTAGACATTTACCGCTCTCTGATTTCTCCTTATATTTTCAATGGTATTAATAGTCGCCTGGAGTCAAGCTGCTCAGTCACATTTGAACAAAATTTTAATCCTCCGAAAAAGTGCTCTTCGCTTGATATACTTTACTAATAATAGAGCAAACGCCTACCCCTATATTTATTGATAGAAATACTAATTCCAATAAACATGGTTTACTACAAATCGGTTGCCAGCCTTACACATGATATCTTCAGCAAATCTGCTCCTACTAATATCTCATACTTATTTACCTATTCAAACGAAATACACTCGTACAATACTAGATCCGCTGCCACTGGCAACTTCTATATAAAACACTCTAGATTGAACTTACTAAACAAGTCTTGCTTTGGGCAAAGATATGGAATGGTATCCCCCGTGATTTTCGTAATATCAAGGAAAATAAAAAATTCACGGTATACTTATGACAATTTGAGAGGATGAGGATATCTATGTTTACATACCCACTCTTATCCAAACCATCGCCCATCAAAAAGTACCATAATAGTACTCATTATCTCCACTATCTGTACTTTGTATGATTGTAATGAGTGTTACATTTATATTATATAGTTAAATCGTTCTGGTTTCTTTTATATAGCTTAGTACAATTACCTTTTCTCTCAGTAGTCTATTTAAATACTGTAATTAGTTGAATATTGCCACTACCCGTCTCGACTGGCCATTGCTACTTGCGGGTTAGTGCTGTCTTAAAATCTTATTATGAGAGATATAAAGTTGAAGTCGAACCGTATTCATATAGGCATGATCGTCCGGCCCTTGAAATGCAGGCGTTTCTAGTTGGTTTTGGAAAAGAACATTTTCTACCTGGCGTACCCGTCTATGGTAAAACTCTGTTATGAAAATTACTGATATATACGCGAAGACCGTTTAAAAACTCAATAACGGTTACAGTATACAAGTGGCTATTTAGAAAATAGTTTGCCTGCCCTTTTGCAAAAAAGAAATCTCATCAACCGCGGAGTAGATATGGGCACTGATATTTGAAGAATAAGATGAGGAAATCTTAACAATCACGAGCCAATAAGTTTTGACTGTTTTTTTCTTCAATTAAAGTCCACCTGTTTAGTAGCAGAGAACAAAGACGTGGAAAATGAGTATTAATGGTTAGAGATAAACATATAGCGCCAGCTATTTTCATTGTGATTAAAAATGGTTTTGTCTCGTTTAATACTTGACACTCGTTTTGTGAGTGTATGTTGACCAAACCATTATGAGTTGAAACGTATAACAAAACACTGCTATCAAGTGAGTTCTTGTTGTTTGTTCGTGAATTCTATATTATTACAGCTGGAGCGGCTTCACACAACACAAACATATTCCCAGGTATTTTAAATGCCATTTTAATTACTCTTTTCATCTCTTTGTCATAAAAATATGATGCATTGTTCTGACAGAATAAACACGGCCGGTTACTGCCTTACTGAACATTTTCACCGTCAGTTTAAAACAAGCCGTTCATTCGTGTAGGCTGTCAGATTCAATTGATCCGCAATACAGAATATACCGGTCAAGGCTCGGTATATGAAGTGTAGTGAACAATGGCTTCGCTGACTAGAGCAGTGGTTCTTTTGGTTGTAGTTTCTATAGTTCTTGCAGACATTAACCTGCACAACCCAAGGTAACATATCCATAAAATAGTCTGTATTTGTTCGTTGTTTATCTGAGAACGCAGGGCATATTTCAAGTGCCAGCATACATGTATGTCCTAGGCTCGATTCAATCGTCTAACTTTTCATGCGTCGAACGCAATTGAAACCGCAAATGATAATTAGGCGGCTTCTTTTGATCTAATTAGGTTCGGTGCATGACAATTTCGACGTTTAAATCAGGCCTCAACTAGTTTCTCCACGCACCAGTATTGTTATGATATATTAAAGGCGTGTGTTATGGTTCTGCGCATGTCTGGAATCAATGTACGATTGGTGGCTGTTAATTGGCTTCGAACAGCCCCTCCCTAATGCTTGATTGAAATGATACAGTATTTTCCTTGAAGACTAGATCTACACACAGTTTGTTAATCGTTTTTGTACGTTTACTTTGATCTAAACCATCCCACACGTATGCTAGGGTCGTCAGTTTATATTAAAATCACTGAAAATATTCCTTTTCCGGACCGGATCATAAAGGCGTGTCCCTCACCGTGATACAGCGCCTTTAACAGCTTGGTTACGCTATCTTCCACTTGTCAAGAGCAAATCGAGGTTTGCTGTGCTCAAGTTCACTTTCATCTCATTTACTCCGTCCTCACGAATGCCATTACTCCCCAAATAGACTGAGGAGTTTGTTCTGATTTGTTAGCTTAACTTAATACGAAACATCACATCCGTGATTGCGGCTTCACGTACATTTTTGTAACGAGCCCTTAAAGCTCATTAATGTCACGTGGGTAAATAAAGTGATGCTTGTCGCACTCTATCGTTGCAATACTACTCGAACAGAAGACTTATTGCCGCTTGTTCGTTTGCTGCCGCTTGTTCGTTTCTTAAAGGAACAGTGCCACGGTAATGCGCACGCGTAACACGTGATTGTTAATAATGAGAAAGACAATGGAAAATCACGCTGTTAATGTCACGTCACGTCAAAACTCAACTGATCTGGAACGACCTTTGGAATTTTCGCTTGCACGAAATCTAGAGTTAATAGTTTTGTAATTTGCATCAGTTGAGAAGTTCAGGATTTAGAATCGTATAAACTTCCCACTGGACCATGAGATAGTGCTTCGAAGATCTACATGTATGGTATTCGGGATAATAGTTTAGGAATCCACTCGGCAATGCCGACTCATAAACAAACAACAATTTATGTGTGAATTAATTATAATATTTCATTCTACTGCAGTTTCGCGAAGTGAAAGCGAAATTAACGTTCTGGCTTCATAGCTTTGGGGCTTTGTGATTTTAGGATGAGTTGTTGTACAATTATAAGAGCGCTTCCACTACAAAATCGGGGAAGAAAAGAGTTCGATTTTGCTAAATAACGAGGCCTTGAACTGTACCGAACGAAGGCCGTGTTGACACTTCAATATAAAATACACGCGAATCATAGTACATTCAGCGACTTACAAGCAGAGTAAATGTCTCCCCTACATTCTCACTGTCTCCAAGTTTCCTAGGCCGTTCATTGTCTCCCTCTCAAATGCTTTGGACGAAACTACCAGGAGACAGAAGCTTTCTTCTGTAGCCATTAATTCCTCCGCTCGATGAACCGTCCAAGGGCACTGAATTCAGAGTCAAAAATACTCGCAAAAATTACGGAGACGAACGAAATACCATCTTAAATCCTAGGATATAAAACTAAATTACTATTCTAAATGGGTATAAGGTCAAATGAAACTTAGGCAAAGCCGATGGAAGAGGATTTCTTTCACGTATCAAATCTCTCCCCATCTTTTGATTTCTGGACAACCCAACCAAAATTCAAATATTCGCACATGCGCACTAAGGATGGCACTGTTCCTTTAAATGCAGCCGCTTCGTTAGTAACATGACAGGCGAAAAAATATATAACAGAGACGAACAAACAAAGCCAAGCTAGAAAAATTAAGTGATACATCGTGAGCCATCTTCACACAGGACATAATTAAATATATAACAGAGACGAACAAACAAAGCCAAGCTAGTAAAATAAGTGATAAATCGTGAGCAAACTTCACAAAGGACATAATTTAATTAAATACTGACTCACAATATAAAAAATTCAGTGGTAAAATATTTTCATCAATAAATAAGGGAACTGCATGCTCATTTCTGTTGGCAAAATACATATTAAGTGGAGTGCTCGCTTTTGGAGGATTACAATTCTGTTCATGTATGACTTACACGCCTGACCCCAAACAGTCAATCCATAAGTTTAATAAGGGGCAATTAAGGACTGGTAAATATTCAAAAGGGTATGTAGGGGGACAAAGTGTCTTAATTTCGTGATTAACACAACTGTTTTACTGATTTTAATTGCGATATAATCAATATGGTGTTTCCAGGAAAGATTTTTGTCAATTAAGAATACAAAGATTATTAAGAAAAATTAAGAAAACAACAGACCCTCTAGAGAAAACATCAAGAACTATAATAGTATAAATTTTGAAAAGATTTCCCTATTTGATTCTAATATAATACCCTTAGTTAGAAGCAGTAACACCGTTTGTTGCTTGTTCTGTTAGAGGCAGTAACAACGTGTGTTGATTGTTCTGTTAGAGGCAGTAACAACAGGTTGGATGAACCCAACAGGGACAGAAGAAATGCAAAAAGGCAAGTAAAGATCCTTAGACTTGCATATAGAATCTATTTACACCTTTTTCACTTGCACTATTTAATTAAAACAATACTTATATATGATATATAGTGTTTAAACAATACTTATGATATATAGTGTTTAAACAATACTTATATATGATATATAGTGTTTAAACAATACTTATATGAGATATAGTGTTTAAACAATACTTATGATATATAGTGTTTAAACAATACTTATATGATATATGGTGTTTAAACAATACTTATATGATTGATATATGGTGTTTAAACAATACTTATATGATAGTGTTTAAACAATACTTATGATATATAGTGTTTAAACAATACTTATATGATATATGGTGTTTAAACAATACTTATATGATTGATATATGGTGTTTAAACAATACTTATATGATAGTGTTTAAACAATACTTATGATATATAGTGTTTAAACAATACTTATATGATATATGGTGTTTAAACAATACTTATATGATTGATATATGGTGTTTAAACAATACTTATATGATAGTGTTTAAACAATACTTATGATATATAGTGTTTAAACAATACTTATGATATAGTATTTAAACAATACTTATGATATATAGTATTTAAACAATACTTATGATAAATAGTGTTTAAACAATACTTATATGATAGTGTTTAAACAATACTTATATGATTGATATATGGTGTTTAAACAATACTTATATGATTGATATATGGTGTTTAAACAATACTTATATGATTGATATATGGTGTTTAAACAATACTTATATGATTGATATATGGTGTTTAAACAATACTTATATGATAGTGTTTAAACAATACTTATATGATTGATATATGGTGTTTAAACAATACTTATATGATAGTGTTTAAACAATACTTATATGATTGATATATGGTGTTTAAACAATACTTATATGATTGATATATGGTGTTTAAACAATACTTATATGATTGATATATGGTGTTTAAACAATACTTATATGATAGTGTTTAAACAATACTTATATGATTGATATATGGTGTTTAAACAATACTTATATGATTGATATATGATGTTTAAACAATACTTATATGATAGTGTTTAAACAATGCTTATATGATTGATATATGGTGTTTAAACAATACTTATATGATAGTGTTTAAACAATACTTATATGATTGATATATGGTGTTTAAACAATACTTATATGATTGATATATGGTGTTTAAACAATACTTATATGATAGTGTTTAAACAATACTTATGATATATAGTGTTTAAACAATACTTATATGATATATGGTGTTTAAACAATACTTATATGATTGATATATGGTGTTTAAACAATACTTATATGATAGTGTTTAAACAATACTTATGATATATAGTGTTTAAACAATACTTATGATATAGTATTTAAACAATACTTATGATATATAGTATTTAAACAATACTTATGATATATAGTGTTTAAACAATACTTATATGATAGTGTTTAAACAATACTTATATGATTGATATATGGTGTTTAAACAATACTTATATGATTGATATATGGTGTTTAAACAATACTTATATGATTGATATATAGTGTTTAAACAATACTTATGATATATGGTGTTTAAACAATACTTATATGATAGTGTTTAAACAATACTTATATGATTGATATATGGTGTTTAAACAATACTTATATGATTGATATATGGTGTTTAAACAATACTTATATGATATATGGTGTTTAAACAATACTTATATGATATATGGTGTTTAAACAATACTTATATGATTGATATATGGTGTTTAAACAATACTTATATGATAGTGTTTAAACAATACTTATGATATATAGTGTTTAAACAATACTTATGATATAGTATTTAAACAATACTTATGATATATAGTATTTAAACAATACTTATGATATATAGTGTTTAAACAATACTTATGATATATGGTGTTTAAACAATACTTATATGATGGTGTTTAAACAATACTTATATGATAGTGTTTAAACAATACTTATATGATAGTGTTTAAACAATACTTATGATATATGGTGTTTAAACAATACTTATATGATATATGGTGTTTAAACAATACTTATATGATATATGGTGTTTAAACAATACTTATATGATTGATATATGGTGTTTAAACAATACTTATATGATAGTGTTTAAACAATACTTATGATATATAGTGTTTAAACAATACTTATGATATAGTATTTAAACAATACTTATGATATATAGTATTTAAACAATACTTATGATATATAGTGTTTAAACAATACTTATGATATATGGTGTTTAAACAATACTTATATGATTGATATATGGTGTTTAAACAATACTTATATGATAGTGTTTAAACAATACTTATATGATTGATATATGGTGTTTAAACAATACTTATATGATAGTGTTTAAACAATACTTATATGATTGATATATGGTGTTTAAACAATACTTATATGATTGATATATGGTGTTTAAACAATACTTATATGATTGATATATGGTGTTTAAACAATACTTATATGATAGTGTTTAAACAATACTTATATGATTGATATATGGTGTTTAAACAATACTTATATGATTGATATATGATGTTTAAACAATACTTATATGATAGTGTTTAAACAATGCTTATATGATTGATATATGGTGTTTAAACAATACTTATATGATAGTGTTTAAACAATACTTATATGATTGATATATGGTGTTTAAACAATACTTATATGATTGATATATGGTGTTTAAACAATACTTATATGATAGTGTTTAAACAATACTTATGATATATAGTGTTTAAACAATACTTATATGATATATGGTGTTTAAACAATACTTATATGATTGATATATGGTGTTTAAACAATACTTATATGATAGTGTTTAAACAATACTTATGATATATAGTGTTTAAACAATACTTATGATATAGTATTTAAACAATACTTATGATATATAGTATTTAAACAATACTTATGATATATAGTGTTTAAACAATACTTATATGATAGTGTTTAAACAATACTTATATGATTGATATATGGTGTTTAAACAATACTTATATGATTGATATATGGTGTTTAAACAATACTTATATGATTGATATATAGTGTTTAAACAATACTTATGATATATGGTGTTTAAACAATACTTATATGATAGTGTTTAAACAATACTTATATGATTGATATATGGTGTTTAAACAATACTTATATGATTGATATATGGTGTTTAAACAATACTTATATGATATATGGTGTTTAAACAATACTTATATGATATATGGTGTTTAAACAATACTTATATGATTGATATATGGTGTTTAAACAATACTTATATGATAGTGTTTAAACAATACTTATGATATATAGTGTTTAAACAATACTTATGATATAGTATTTAAACAATACTTATGATATATAGTATTTAAACAATACTTATGATATATAGTGTTTAAACAATACTTATGATATATGGTGTTTAAACAATACTTATATGATGGTGTTTAAACAATACTTATATGATAGTGTTTAAACAATACTTATATGATAGTGTTTAAACAATACTTATGATATATGGTGTTTAAACAATACTTATATGATATATGGTGTTTAAACAATACTTATATGATATATGGTGTTTAAACAATACTTATATGATTGATATATGGTGTTTAAACAATACTTATATGATAGTGTTTAAACAATACTTATGATATATAGTGTTTAAACAATACTTATGATATAGTATTTAAACAATACTTATGATATATAGTATTTAAACAATACTTATGATATATAGTGTTTAAACAATACTTATGATATATGGTGTTTAAACAATACTTATATGATAGTGTTTAAACAATACTTATATGATAGTGTTTAAACAATACTTATGATATATGGTGTTTAAACAATACTTATATGATATATGGTGTTTAAACAATACTTATATGATTGATATATGGTGTTTAAACAATGCTTATATGATAGTGTTTAAACAATACTTATATGATATATAGTGTTTAAACAATACTTATATGATATATGGTGTTTAAACAATACTTATATGATTGATATATGGTGTTTAAACAATACTTATATGATAGTGTTTAAACAATACTTATGATATATAGTGTTTAAACAATACTTATGATATAGTATTTAAACAATACTTATGATATATAGTATTTAAACAATACTTATGATATATAGTGTTAAAACAATACTTATATGATTGATATATGGTGTTTAAACAATACTTATATGATAGTGTTTAAACAATACTTATATGATTGATATATGGTGTTTAAACAATACTTATATGATAGTGTTTAAACAATACTTATATGATTGATATATGGTGTTTAAACAATACTTATATGATTGATATATGGTGTTTAAACAATACTTATATGATTGATATATGGTGTTTAAACAATACTTATATGATAGTGTTTAAACAATACTTATATGATTGATATATGGTGTTTAAACAATACTTATATGATTGATATATGGTGTTTAAACAATACTTATATGATAGTGTTTAAACAATGCTTATATGATTGATATATGGTGTTTAAACAATACTTATATGATAGTGTTTAAACAATACTTATATGATTGATATATGGTGTTTAAACAATACTTATATGATTGATATATGGTGTTTAAACAATACTTATATGATTGATATATGGTGTTTAAACAATACTTATATGATAGTGTTTAAACAATACTTATGATATATAGTGTTTAAACAATACTTATATGATATATGGTGTTTAAACAATACTTATATGATTGATATATGGTGTTTAAACAATACTTATATGATAGTGTTTAAACAATACTTATGATATATAGTGTTTAAACAATACTTATGATATAGTATTTAAACAATACTTATGATATATAGTATTTAAACAATACTTATATGATAGTGTTTAAACAATACTTATATGATTGATATATGGTGTTTAAACAATACTTATATGATAGTGTTTAAACAATACTTATGATATATAGTGTTTAAACAATACTTATATGATATATGGTGTTTAAACAATACTTATATGATTGATATATGGTGTTTAAACAATACTTATATGATAGTGTTTAAACAATACTTATGATATATAGTGTTTAAACAATACTTATGATATAGTATTTAAACAATACTTATGATATATAGTATTTAAACAATACTTATGATATATAGTGTTTAAACAATACTTATATGATAGTGTTTAAACAATACTTATATGATTGATATATGGTGTTTAAACAATACTTATATGATTGATATATGGTGTTTAAACAATACTTATATGATTGATATATAGTGTTTAAACAATACTTATGATATATGGTGTTTAAACAATACTTATATGATAGTGTTTAAACAATACTTATATGATTGATATATGGTGTTTAAACAATACCTATATGATTGATATATGGTGTTTAAACAATACTTATATGATATATGGTGTTTAAACAATACTTATATGATATATGGTGTTTAAACAATACTTATATGATTGATATATGGTGTTTAAACAATACTTATATGATAGTGTTTAAACAATACTTATGATATATAGTGTTTAAACAATACTTATGATATAGTATTTAAACAATACTTATGATATATAGTATTTAAACAATACTTATGATATATAGTGTTTAAACAATACTTATGATATATGGTGTTTAAACAATACTTATATGATGGTGTTTAAACAATACTTATATGATAGTGTTTAAACAATACTTATATGATAGTGTTTAAACAATACTTATGATATATGGTGTTTAAACAATACTTATATGATATATGGTGTTTAAACAATACTTATATGATATATGGTGTTTAAACAATACTTATATGATTGATATATGGTGTTTAAACAATACTTATATGATAGTGTTTAAACAATACTTATGATATATAGTGTTTAAACAATACTTATGATATAGTATTTAAACAATACTTATGATATATAGTATTTAAACAATACTTATGATATATAGTGTTTAAACAATACTTATGATATATGGTGTTTAAACAATACTTATATGATAGTGTTTAAACAATACTTATATGATAGTGTTTAAACAATACTTATATGATATATGGTGTTTAAACAATACTTATATGATTGATATATGGTGTTTAAACAATACTTATATGATAGTGTTTAAACAATACTTATATGATATATAGTGTTTAAACAATACTTATATGATATATGGTGTTTAAACAATACTTATATGATTGATATATGGTGTTTAAACAATACTTATATGATAGTGTTTAAACAATACTTATGATATATAGTGTTTAAACAATACTTATGATATAGTATTTAAACAATACTTATGATATATAGTATTTAAACAATACTTATGATATATAGTGTTAAAACAATACTTATGATAAATGGTGCCGATTCCTGTCGAGGGACCGATCGGTCGATAATTAGTTAACGTTGCCCACGGAAATTTGATTTTCTTGAAACAAATATTAGCTCGATAAACGAAGTTCGAGGGCTTGTAT
Source organism: Actinernus sp. WN-2022 (assembly GCA_030867875.1). Lineage (NCBI taxonomy): Eukaryota > Metazoa > Cnidaria > Anthozoa > Actiniaria > Actinernidae > Actinernus > Actinernus sp. WN-2022. The sequence goes on from JAOWCC010001634.1 coordinate 50,683,674, forward strand.
GTTAGTTTTAAGAACATCAAATTTCCCGAGAAACTATCAGACGATAGTTCCGAGACAAAAGCACTCTATTTGTCGTTATTGTTCAACCTGATAAGTTGTCCTTCGCTCTCGCCGGGCACTGTGAGCTCGTGGCCGATCACGTCACGTGATCAATGTCATCCAATCAGAATCTTAGATAATTTAGTGGAGAACTCATGATCAATATAAATAAAGTATAGTTCATTCCACTGAAAACACTATTCATTTCTTCTTTTAGACTTTTCGACTCGCAGAACAACAATCGAGGAGGACATAATGTAGGAGCACTGTATTACTACACAGGATCAGTTTTACCCATCCAGTGGTAAGTACTCATTAACAACCATCGAGGAGGACATAATGTAGGAGCATTGTATTACTACACAGGATCAGTTTTACCCATCCAGTGGTAAGTACTCATTAACAACAATCGAGGAGGACATAATGTAGGAGCACTGTATTACTACACAGGATCAGTTTTACCCATCCAGTGGTATAAGTACTCATTAACAACAATCAAGGAGGACATAATGTAGGAGCCCCGGGGGGTACTCCTGTTTGTGACGTATTATGTATGTGCCGCCCGGGTGGGTCAGGGTTTTGAGCTCAGTTTGGGCAGGTAGGGTCAGGGTTTTGACCTGATTTGGGCACGGATCAGAGTAAGGATTTGAGTATAATTTGGGTGCAGTCAGGGTCGGGGTTCAGTATTTTTTAAGCAGTTCATTTTTTTTAGCTACTATGTCAAAAAAAAGATCTTCTGTTGCCGAATTTTGATCGCCTGCCCACATGCAAGCACTGAGGTTCCCATACATTGTGACGCCGCTAATTCGTACTTCAGTACAAGTTTATCTATGTACTTCATCTGCTGATTTGTTTACCCAATGCCACGTCCCGACTTGAAATGTTCCGTATTTTGCATGAAATCCCGGTACGCGGTATACCGGCCAGGATATATATCCGACCGTGTTTTGAAAACAATTTAAAGAAGGGGCAATCAGGGTTTTTTTCCCCAAAAGGGGGCAATCAGGGTTTTGGAGCTCGGATTGGGTCAAACAGGGTCAGGGTTTGAGCCTCTTGGTCTCACATACATACCCATTTTTCATGTAAGTACCCCCCCCCCCCCCCCCCCCCCCCCCGGGGTAGGAGCACTGTATTACTACACAGGATCAGTTTTACCCATTCAGTGGTAAGTACTCATTAACAAGTTTCCATCCAGAATTGCTGCACTTTATGCTTTTTAGATCCTTTTTTATTGCTCAATTTCAGATCATGTGTACCGTTCCCTTGTGTAGTGTTATTTCTTGTTAACGCACGAGAAGATACATTATTTTATCGAAATGGAAATATCTTGAAGAAAGATGGTCTATTTTTAAAAACCATCCCAATACTATTGTTTTATGCAGGTTTTGAAATCGAAGGTAAAACTTGCATTCTTAAATCTGGTAATTGTCTTAGAGGAGAGCGGGACTGAATTCAAAACCGCCCGGGACAGAACTTGAACGACAACCAAATTAATATTAATCTAACATCAATTGAAACATGCATTATAAAATAGTTTAGATAGTACGCGCGCTCTGATTGGCTGTAAGCCGTGTTTCTATAACTCTATAGAAACATAGACAGTTGAGCGCGCGCTTGAGCTAGTTGTGAGAATTTACGTTTTGGTTATAAAATTAAGCTAGCGTTTCCGTGCTTTTATTCGTTTATTTTATAAAGGAAATAGAAAACATTTTCCCCTTGTTTCTATAGAGTTATAGAAACACTTGTGGAAGTTTGGAAGAACTCGAAATAGCTGTGGAAACACTCGCCCTTCGGGCTCGTGTTCCCACTGCCATTTCTCGTTCTCCCAAACTCCCACTCGTGTTTCTATAACTCTATAGAAACACGGGAAATGTTTTCTATTTCTTAAATAGTATTTCATTTTTTAAGGTTTCTCGATCGAAACCTAATTCGCAAATTTAAAAAAAAAATCAGACTAATTAGATTTCGAGTAATGGCTCAAAATGACTTACGTCACAATTACGTCATTAGTGTGCGTGATCGGGTCATTAATAATAATAATAATTTAATTTATTCTGCTGTGCAACATACAAATAGATGATCAGTTGCGCATCACTACCTAGTGATACATCTCGGAGCACATAAAAGTAGTTCATTGGAACATCTAAGATTATACTGTGATAACTTCATAACTAGATACTTAGATACTGAGGAGCAAGGCCATGCAGAGCTTTAAATGTAAATAAGATTACCTTTAATTGTATACGGAAATCTGACTGGCAACCAGTGTAGATAAAAAAGGATCGGTGTAATGTGACTTATAATATTCATTAATAATTCATAGGGTTTCTGTCCAATCTCTGCGCAGCATTCAGGTCACATGCATGCTCTTGTATCCCCGATAAAAATCCCAAGAAGCTAAAATTAAAAGTACAGGGAGGGTTTGAATGTTCGGCAGGGAGGAATAATTATAGAATACCCGCAATTTGGATCATTAATAATTCATTTTCTCAAATTTTCATACAAACCTTCTAAAAACGTAACCCACCAATTAAAAATTTTCGACCAAAAAAGAAGAGTAATAGATTTATTAGTACTCTGTATATGATACATAGTTAATAGATCTATTACTTATTCTGTATAAACGATACAGTTTGTACTCTCTCTTCCATTTTGCTATCTTGTGCAGTGCCCAGTTTGTTTGCTTCCCTCATTTCTGCATCGAATGCCTTTAATCTATCTAATGCCTTTAATCTATCTAATGCCTTTAATCTATCGAATGCCTTTAATCTATCTAATGCCTGTAATCTATCTAATGCCTTTAATCTATCTAATGCCTTTAATCTATCTAATGCATGCCTTTAATCTATCTAATGCCTTTAATCTATCTAATGCCTTTAATCTATCTAATGCCTTTAATCTATCTAATGCCTTTAATCTATCTAATGCCTTTAATCTATCTAATGCCTTTAATCTATCTAATGCCTTTAATCTATCTAATGCCTTTAATCTATCTAATGCCTTTAATCTATCTAATGCCTTTAATCTATCTAATGCCTGTAATCTATCTAATGCCTGTAATCTATCTAATGCCTGTAATCTATCTAATGCCTGTACGGCTATCTAATGCCTGTAATCTATCTAATGCCTTTAATCTATCTAATGCCTTTAATCTATCTAATGCCTTTAATCTATCGAATGCCTTTAATCTATCTAATGCCTGTAATCTATCTAATGCCTTTAATCTATCTAATGCCTTTAATCTATCGAATGCCTTTAATCTATCGAATGCCTTTAATCTATCGAATGCCTTTAATCTATCGAATGCCTTTAATCTATCTAATGCCTTTAATCTATCTGATGCCTTTAATCTATCTAATGCCTTTAATCTATCTAATGCCTTTAATCTATCTAATGCCTTTAATTCGGAATGCTGTAAACCTAAAGTGGACAAGCCCACATTAAAATGATAAAATTTCCCATGGAAGTTTTTTTTCCCTATCTTAGCTCTGTTTGAATACCTCCAAGCTATAGCTTTTTTCTCGAAAACAACGTTTATCGTTCTAATACAGATATGACATAGCGATACTTTGTGTTGATAAACATTACAATTGTTATGCTAATGTGACCATGATTTCAAAATGCCACTTTATGTCAGGAACAAATGGTCTCTGGTTAATGACAATGGTGACATGAAAAATAAATAACGTAAAGAAGCTTACCGTTGATCACACTTGTTCAGCATATTTACTCCATTCTCCGCATTGATATCCAATATGTCTACTAACGCCGCAAACGATTTGATACAGTGCTTTTGGAGGATACGACCACCAGTCTTTTTAATTACTTCTCCAACGAACTTCGTCATCCAAAAGTTCAGGGATGCCGGTAACATTTCTGTAATTTGGATCGCCAGATCTTGAATGCCTTCAAGATTACCTCATGGAAAGCTAACTTACGGACTCGTTCCTGACCACTTTGTTTGCCCGAACCCTTTGCCATTATAAAAAAATCTTCAGTTTACACTCCACTTCGTACTATTCCTGGTGTTACAGGGAGTAGTTTCTTTTAACCATGAATGCTCCTTTAGAGAATTTTTTTGCTTGCTAAAGTTACCACCATAAGAGCACGTCTTTCTCAACAGCTGAACTTGTAATGAGTGAATGTTCAAATTTCTCTAGAATTTTAATTTTCGTCCAGAAAACGCAATTGTTTGAAAAAAATACTTGTTCATTAATAATGCATGTTTGCATAACCTCACAGTAAATGCCTTCACAACTCCAACAGAAACTATTCAAAATAGAACAATATAAACTAAAGGCAAAGAATGGACACCACAACCATTTGTCATTTGTATTTCTCTCGTACTGGTAAATGCCATTACAACCCAGTCAGCACACTATTCAGATTTAAACAACGACCAGCATTATTTGACAATGCCTTCACAACTCAATCAGGCTCCTATTCAGAATCAAGGGACATTTGCTATTACGAATGAAGAAAGAATATCATAAATACTTTACAATATTCATGGCAATGTTGTATCTGATTCATACTCTTTTGCCTGCGGCTCAGTCAAGATTGTAAATCGGATACAACATTGCCATGAATATTGTAAATAGTACACAGTCCAGGGTACCATGCAGACAACTCTGGCAGCAGCGTTCTGAACATGCTGAAGCTATATAACCCATACAACAAACTATTGCAGTAGTCGACGCGACTAGTAACGAAAGCATATACAAGTATTTCCGCAGTTTCAACTGTCTGACACTATTACGGAGACCCCGTTATTACGGACAGCAGACAGATCCCCGGCGAAAGCTACAGACTGAGGTTGGACTGAGAATAACTCCCGCTATTGCGGACTCTCGCTATTACAGAAATGCGGACACTTCACGCGGTCCCAACATAACATTTTATTGTTTCGGCTCACGTTATAGCGGACACCCAGCCCTTCAAATATGTTTTCTTACCAGTGGCCGGACATGTCCTTTCAAACCTTCCCACAGTCTCTAGAAGTGAAATGAACAATTTCAGCTACAATTAGTTGATGCCGTAATGTATAGCTTCATAAAAATGTCCGTCTATAAACGCTCCACCTTATTGGACATTTGGGGACTAAATGTCAATAACGTGGAGTGTTCTTTTTCTGGAGGACGGTCAATTTGGACTCGCAGGCGAGTTTAACAGGCTTGGAGAGAAAGTTAGTGAAACTGCTGCCAAAAGCAGAAAGTCACAGAGCAGTTTCTGACGCTTTTTCGTGAAAGAATGACTTGGATATCTTGGTCTGACTGACTGAACGCAGGTTACACGGAACGTATGCCTTGTCAGCGCTTTCATAGATCCTTAGAACATGCTTGCCGAGCGAAACGATAAGCGTTTAAACTTAATCAATCTCAGTACAGTACAGAAAGTTACAGTTCAAGACTGAACACGCATGTGATTATTACTTTGTTATAAATACCTCTCAAAACTCGTAAGAATGTGAAAAATTGGTCAGTTAATAGTGTTATCCACTACATGTGCGTAAATAAACATTTTCACGCAGTAATCACGTTTTTCTCTCGCACGGCGCTATTGCGGCTCTCGCTATTCACGGTCCCGAGGATGTCCCGAGGGTGCCGCTATAACGAGAGTTGACTGTACACCTAATGTTATGCAGATAGAAACATGCAGAACTGCATGCATACTAGCTTTAGAAACATGAGTCGAGTGTCAAACCAGGCCCAAGGTTCCTGACGGTAGTAACCAGGGCAACCTCTAAAGAGACCGATATCTACCTTAGCAAGTTGTTGGCGGGTGCCTAATAAGGGAAGGTACATTTAATATGGAAAAGGGGGGTATGAAGATATTGAGCGGGGGGGGTCTGAGAATATTTTAGGGTGTGTAGGGGGGTGGTCGAAAAAATACTGAAGTTACAAGTAGGGGCGCTGAAAATTTCAAAGTTTCAATTTCAACATCTTCATCCCCTTTATCCCTAAGTTAAATTCAGTTTTACTATCGTTAATCAAACGTTTATCAGAAATCATCCAGGTTTTTATGGCCTTGATGCACTCAGTCATAGATGCCAGGGAAGAATCCGCATTTGAGGATTATCAATTGTATCAATAACACTCAGGGTCTTAAAATAACTGAGTAGAAGGTGCTGCCTTTGTGAACCAACTGCAAATGGTTAGATCTTCACGTCTTCTCGGATAAGGACGTAAAGTCGTAGGTCCACTGACATGGCGGAGACAAGCCTCGTAGGGGACCTTGAGTCCTATTGTTTGTTTCCTGTGGCGTTATGACCAAATGTTGTAAATAAAAAATAGAATTAATAAATTGCGTACTGTTTGAGAAAATGTGAGCACAATCAAGCAAAAATCTTAAAGTTATGACAATTTGTTTAAATTTGCAAAGTGGCTTCGGAGTTTCGATCGAGACACCTTAACAATTAAAAATATTCAACTAAAATGTAAATGATTATCTTACCACAAGCTGCACAACTGCACTCCCTTCTTGATTTAAAGACTCGCAGTACACCAACAAGTTTTCCTTGAGTTTTTATTTGCTCGTGTGACCCGGCGGGTGAGCTAAAATCACGAACTGTGAAGTGGAAAGGAGGTTACAAATGAAGAGCGAAAGCTATAATAAACAAATAAGACATAACTCGGGCACTGGGGACCCTAGTGAGCTCACAGGGAAATGGAGCAAGTTCAATGTTTGTCCACTAAATCCTGTATAGCAGTCTCATCAGGGGCGAGATGCTTTCACAGTAAACGCTGCAGCTGTGCGGGGAGAGGCTGAGTATACTAAGGGAGGAAATATGCAAAATAAATCGAGGAAGTGTACCGTGGGATTGAAGGGGTGATATATGTAGAACAACAAAGTACCGTGAAGAGGGCAAGCGCTGCAGGGTTCTGTAGACTTTTATAGTTCCTCGACCGCTAGTCACATCCGTTGATTTCTGTACACAGTTCCCCCTCCCCTCTCCTTTTATTCTTCCTTCATTTACGTATTGATACGACCTTTTACTTCATATATATTCTCCTACATAAGTACAATTTCACTGTGTATTTTTGATAGCCGGGTGGTGCAGGCCTCTCACCTCTGTGACCCAGGCCCAGTGCCATATGTGAGTTGAGTTGGTATCTCGCTCTTGCTCCGAGGGTTTTCTCCTGGTCCTCTGGTTTTCCTCCCTCCACATAAACCAACGCGCTAAATTCCAATTCGATCTGTGATTTAGCCGGGTCCTCGCTTTGATCAGCCTCTATGGCTGTTTTTCCGGTCCCGTTAGAAATTCAGTGTGGTTTTCTCAGTGTTTAAAGCAATCTCTCATTCAGTGCACCCACCACCGCGACCGGCCCGCCCCCATTTTCTGGCATTTCTTCATTTTGACAGGATCCACATTCCTCTCCAACCACATCACAATACGTTCGCAAAATCGACACCCTTCCTCTCCCCAGTCTCCTGCAACCATTCGCACACAGGCAACCCCGTTCAAAAAACAGTTCAAAACTACGGGCTTGGCCTTCCAATGAAATTCAACACCTCGGGCGCAATTTCAATGTGAAAGCCCTCGCCCTACGTTTTTCACCATTATATAAAGTGATTTTTTGAGGTTTTTAAAGTGATGCTTAAAAATTTGTTTTTTAAAGCATATTTCCTGTACTCATTTCCAGGGCCAATCAGCACTCTTGTAACGACAGGAACAACCACTGTGACGTCATCATACAATACATGTGTGGCAGGCTAGTCAGGGATGGAACAACCATCGAGTAATACTTCATGTTTATATGGAGGCTTACGTCGTTAATCTCGTGTATTGATGTAATATTTAATTACCTTGTAAATATGCTCACCAACCTCTGATGAAGGTCAGCGCTAGAAACATGAACTGCAACTCGCGTCCCAGCATACATCAGTCAGCGTCACGTTACACCATCAGTCAGCGTTAGTTAAAAAAAGAGCTGTTGAACTGACGCAGATTAACTCTCGAATAATAATAAGCCAATAAGTAGTAGCAATACATTTGCAAAGAAAAAAGTCAATTAGGATCTTGCATGATAAGTACTATTTACAATATGAGCGACCGAATTGTATGGGATTTACAATGCCGAGCCTCTGCATATAATTCGGACGCTGTACTTATGATATGCACTATTAATATATAATTTAAAGCATTTCTGAAATTTTGAAGAAAAGTGTGAATAAAGCTTTGGAGCAATAGTTTGCGCCACGCACATGCGCATCGTGCACAAAACATGTCCCACATTGGAGAGATGGTGTGTATGCATTAAGAGCAGTTGTTTGAACCTTGCTGTGTGTTCTCAGCCAATCAGAATCGAGATGTGAGTAAAATGTATAATAATAGGGCTTACTAGTATTGTGTATCGAATGATACAGAATACTAATAGGCTGACTAGAATCTTGTATAGGGTTTACAGGGTATCCATGTGACATGGATGCTGTGTTTAGATTGGTTAGCACCCTTATGAATTATTAATGAATATTATACAGTGAACTCCCTCTAAGCGGACATCCCTGTAAGGCGGACACCTCTGCCTGGTCCCGGCAGAATTTCACTGTTTTTCTGTACTAAATGGCGAACATCACTCTAAGGCAGACAGCGGACGCATTTTCAGCGGAAATTCAGTTGAAAATACCCCTCAGAGCGGACACTAGAAATGCAACGTATTCTATATTATCGCATTTTACATTTTGACGTACCGCAGCAGCACTATTTTTGCGAGGCTATCGCAGCAAACACAGACCAGCATTACAGATGTTTTCTCAAAATGAGCACTGTTTATTAACGGCATCTGAGTACTTTATGCAGACATATCAGATAATTATATTACGGGGACTATACATTAGAACTGTAGTACATTGGACCACTGTTCAGCATGTAATGAGACTCTGTCGAGGCTGTAATCATTCAATCTTACTTACTCTATTAAAGTTGTTGTTTAGTTGTGAAGTTAATGGAATTTTGGTGTCATATTACATCACCTCTCTATAAGGCGGATACCTCTCTAAGGCGGACACCTCTCTAAGGCGGACACCTCTCTAAGGCGGACACCTCTCTAAGGCGGACACCTCTCTTAGGCGGACACCTCTCTTAGGCGGACACCTCTCTAAGGCGGAGAGTAAGAGCTGGTCTCGAGGGTGTCCGCCTTAGAGGGAGTTCACTGTAATAGAAATTACAAGAAAGCTCTAATTATTATTTTATCATCATTTTAGAACGATTCCTGAAAATCCTGCCAACTGCTACAATGGAGATTGTAACACGGACTTAAGGTGAGACAGCTTTCATCAGAAAAAATAAACCCGGCATAACAGCACAAAGTCACCGCGTGTGCACCCGGCATAACAGCACAAAGTCACCGCATGTGTACCCGGCATAACAGCACAACGTCACCGCGTATGCACCCGGCATAACAGCACAAAGTCGCCGCGTGTGCACCCGGCATAATAGCACAAAGTCACCGCGTGTGTACCCGGCATAACAGCACAAAGTCACCGCGTGTGTACCGGGCATAACAGCACAACGTCACCGCGTATGTACCCGGCATAACAGCACAAAGACACCGCGTGTGTACCCGACATAACAGCACAAAGTCACCGCGTATGTACCCGGCATAACAGCACAACGTCACCGCGTATGTACCCGGCATAAAACCACAAAGACATCGCGTGTGTACCCTCAGTTCAAACGTTCTTGGCTGAGAAGTCATTCCCATATAAATGCGCTAGTTTGAGTCACTTTACAAATGAAGAGCAAATGAAGATTAGCCTGTAGTCACAACTACAGGCTAATCTTGTTTATGAAGTACTGGCGCAAGTGCAGTAGCCTGATTGTGACATCTGGGTGATGTTTGGGAGTGAATTACTCAGGGAAGAAGCCATTACCGGGAGCGTCCATGTGTCATATATTATTGATGCAGCATTTTCCCAGACCGGGTTATTTTTATATTTCATTCCTCGTTGTTCTCTTTCATCGCGGCAGGTTATAAATATGTCTCGTTAGCTTCTCTTGGTCAACAAATCATTTGAATTAAAAATTACGCAAACGCTTGTGATTGGCTAGCGTTTTGTCACATAGACGTATTGTGGGAGATGGACGCTGCATCATTGACGTAGGGATAAAGAATACTTGTTTCTCACGCGTTTGTTAGAGAAAGTGAGAATTTTAAATCGGCTGTTCAACCACCAGGTTCGGCATGCAAGAGGACTTCTACTACTACCAAACGTGCAAGAGGCGCGAGCGTAACTTAGGACTGTTTACCGCTGACCAGGTTCCCAGGGGAAACACGGCGAAATTCACGAGACAAGATCGTAATGGTAACCGGTATGGATACGAATGTCCCGAGGAAAGGGACTACTACCCGTATTGGCACCCTACACAATGGAGGGTGAGTAGAAACGTGTTTGTATATCTCAAGTTGCACAGGTAATGAAAGTATTTCTTCCTAATGTGGTCCATCGAAGCGTTTGATAATTTTTTCTTGATATAATTTAACTCATAAAATCGGATATTTTGTTATTGATTTGTCAGATCTATCTTCGCATAAGACGTTAGGTGCTAGAAATCAGTTAAATTTGATGTCGGGTTATCTGTGGTGAGCGGTCAGGTACTGGAACCGAAAATCAAACTTGGTCATAAAAAACACCCAGGGGAGTCCCCAGGGGACCGCTAGCAGGTTTCATTCCACGTCATCTATTATCATTAATGTGCCAACCAGACAGTCACTGGTTCTTGACACAAAGTTTATCATTAGCATAACAATTGTAATGTTTATAAACATGAAGCATCGCTATTGGACACAAAACTATAGAAATATAACCTTTTTTCTAGAAGATTTCCATACTATGGAAGAGATTCAGTTACAGTGCCGAATATTACAAACGTCTGCTGTGTGTGGTTGGCACATTAATAGTGATAATAGATGACGTGGCATGAAATATCGCTATTCCATACTGGACAAAACTATAGACATTATCATGGAAGTATTCTGAGAATTTTCCACACTGCGAAGAGGTTCAGTTTTACCTTTGTTGTAACATAGCTGTAGTTGCTCAGTTGTTTGCCTTTACTATACTCACTGTGTGTTTTAGGACATAGCAGTGCTGACTAACGACGCAAAGAGATGTCCCATGTACCACCAGGAGAGTGAAAATGTCAAGGGCCGGTGGTACTGTAGGGTGGACGGAGACGTGGACGAGACAACCATACCCAACACCATGGACGACTGCCAGGTACTCAGTCAAACGCGGTTATGTATCAATGTACTGATTGAGTTTTAAGGTATCAGCAAAAAAAAATACTCCAAGCACTGGAATGATTATAACCATTTCTCTTAAAGCTTACAACTGTAAACTGTTCACATTACGTAAAGGATGCAAGGGCATCGTAAAATTAGTCATCGTTGTGGATCAGGAATGTCTAATATTGTAAACTCGTGAATAAGCAAAAACCGTGGACGAATATCCTGCTTGTTGGATATTGGATCTGTATGAAGAATGAATAGAAGCAAGAAGTCCAAGGACTACAGCAAAAGCTGAAACAAAAACGTGAATAGTTTTAAACGTACTATAGTATGGACTTTTTAAGCGCACTTTGTTTATTTTTTGATAATCATGTTTAGGCCTTTCGATATCCCGCGGGCGATCCCGATGGCATTAAAGGGCAATGGGTGTACCAGACTCCTCACGGCCTACCGCCACCAGAATGCAGGGAGAGCCAGTGGTCACGTGATAATCACCAAGGCAACACATATGGCGGGCATTTTCTGACGTACGACTGGACAATTCCAGATATTGACGAAGAGAATTGTGTGTTAAGGATAAGGTAAGCGAGCTAAACAGAGGATAAGATGAGCGAGGCAGATAAACAGAGGATAAGGTAAGCGAGGCAGCTAAACAGAGGATACTGAGGTAAGCGAGGCAGCTAAACAGAGGATAAGGTAAGCGAGCTAAACAGAGTGCTACACCCATCATACCTTGCAGTGATATGAAAACCAGGCTGTAAACTGTCAGTAAAAATCTATACAGACAAGCTCTTAAAACTATTACTTGCTTTTTTTAATCAGATACAATATATCTACGGGTGAATACGATGGGTGGGATTCAGATGTGAACTACAAACTCAACGGTAGGATGATGAACGTTGGTGCGCGCTTTGGACTCGACTTCATCAACGCCACTAGGCGAGGCTACATATTACGCAGTAACCCGGATGTTCACGTGTTCGCTGGTGTGCCGAACTTCAAACTGCGTATTAACGTGGACACCGGTAACTTTGGCAGGACGTTCCAGGACAGGTAGGTCACGTCACAAGAAATGGGACGACGAAGGCACATAAGAAGATGTGCTGATTCCTTTTCCGTCTTTTGTTTTAAAACAATAGCCTTTGTACTCACGCGAGAGTCTTGGCTTCGAAAATTTTATATGCTCACATGTTCTGGAATCTGACAGGGTAGAACTGAGAAGCAATATCCCGAAGGCCTTGTTAATCTGTCAACAATGCCGCGATCATTTGACTTGATCATCATTCATCCGATCTGTAACCCGCACTGCTACCTGACTAATAGCGAGAACTATTCTCCATAGGTATCCCTCCCCCCTCGGGTGACAGTCTTGTTTATGACGTAATATGTATGTGCGGCGGTACCGGGTCTGGTTTTGAACCTAATTCTGATTTCCGCGTTTTTCGTAAAAATATGTCGAATTCCGGTTTTAGCCAATCATATTGTTAGATTTACTAGGTTATAGACGATTCAGAATAATCACACAGTAAGAACATCCGGGTTCGTTCTCATAATAACTTTTGGAGCCCTTTTTTTCTTTGAAACTCGGGTTTCCGGTTCTGGTCCCATGGCGGCACATACGTACCCATTTGTCATACAAGTGCCCCCCCCCCCCTCCCCCCACACCCCCCCCCCCCCCCCCCCCCCCCCAGCCTTTTTATGGTTCAGTTATAAAATAATTATAATTATCACCGCTGCGTACGCAATAAAACCAGAAGCCCATTACCAGGAGCGTCCATCTTCCACACTGTGTCTGTACCCCAGCACAGAGGTAGATGAGGCTATTTTTAGCATTGCGTTTCGCGCGAAAAAGAACAAAGGTAGGCTATTCTTAGCCAATCAGACTAGCTAACGTCACTTCTCATTATCATTCTTCTCACTTTCAACGCGGGAATTCGAATTGCTGGTTTTCACTCAATCCCCAGAGATTCAAATGTTGGTGCCCCAACAAAAGAAGCTAACGAGGAATCTATTGTTTAAGGGCACCAACATGGCGGCAACCTCTTTTCGCGGGAATTTCGAATCTAAAACTAAAATAGCCTCATCTACTCCTGTGCTGGGGACCCAACCCATAACAGAGGAACGCTCCTGGTAATGGGCTCCTGATAAAACTCAACGTTTCCTTCCTACATGTCTGTCAGGTCGCATGTGTTCAGTATTCGCAAGAGATCTGACGTCCTCAAGCGAAAGAGGATCTTCAACGTGAACGTGAGGGGCAAACGAGGTAACATCGTTCAGGTCTACCCATCTACAGAATACGACTTCGTGCCCAACACGTTGGTGCTGGCTGAAGGCGACTACGTGCACTTCCAGTGAGCTGAGCCCTTAACTAGTGACAATATCATGTAACTGTTTATATTAGGTGGAACAACAGCATGTTCGGCAAGAGAGGGCCTGGGTACCAAGTGCGTTATGGTTTAGCAGCAAATTAAATTGCAACCGAAAGCATGAGTTTCGTGGAGATTTTTCAGTTATTTTATGATAGAAGTTAGAAGCTTGATATCGTTACATTACTAAGATCGTTGTAAGTTACTGACCCGCATGACTTATGGTGTATGTGTTCAGTCACCAAACAGACAAGAAATCCGTACAAATGAAACTCTCTATCTTCTAGGTGGACAGGATCAAACACTAACGACCGTAATAACGCAGGACAGGGTCTAGCAGGAACAGATAGGTCCAATATAGTCCCGCTTAGAGACTCCGTGTACCGGAAGGGCCAGCTGGGGCAAGGAAACAGTACCTTCGGACACTGGGGAAGAAATTACCCAACAAACATCGGCAGTGCGAAATTCCTTGGGCTTGGCAAACAGGATTTGATCAACCTCGCTTTGTTAAGACCCCGTGAGTACACTCGAGGATGGTAGCTTCATCTGCTCGTAATCAGGGCTCGTGTTCTAGGATTAAGAGCTTTTTAAAAACAAAAATTGCATTTAGACTTTCCAAAAACTACAAAACCAAGTAGCCTGCTTCTCTTCCCTCCCCCCCCCCCCTCCCAACTCCCCCTCCCCCTCCCCTCCCCTCCCCTCCCCTTCCCCTCCCCCTCCCCTTCCCCTCCCCCTCCCCCCTTCCTTCCCCTCCCCCTCCCCCCTTCCCATCATTAGGGCCGCTACACAGGCTAAAACCAAGCTGCGATGTCGTCAAATGCGCAGAACATTATCCGTTCTCTTTATCTTGTTCAATAGTTAATTCTTCATATTTTTTAATGTGCTTCAGACCAACTGCATGGCGAGATGTCTGAGCTGGATGACGCGGGCACTTATTTTGATCTTGGGCCGAGACAGGTGACAGGAATTGGGACCTACTATTATATGAGTACCAGGAACAACAATTTCTCTAACAGGAGCCAGAAGGGCCGTCTTATCGTCACAAAGAATCCAACATACGGGAAAAGCATTGGTTGGAATGGAGGCAGTTTAACAAGCGGGTAGAAAATCCGAAACCATTGATCAGTTTCATAAGATAGCCATGAATATAGTCTGTAGCTACTGTAAAGTTGTTACACAGCACAATCCAAATAAATGAAGTATATAGCTGAATGCTGAGTGCATGTTGACTGTTAGACCAGTTATCCTCCTTGAAGTGTACAGTAGTACATCTTTATTTATACATGGAAAATCATCAGTTACATACATAGATAAAAAACACTAAAATATGAAACTGTTTTACATGAAAGCCATGTTGCAGGGACGAATAAGAAAAATAGGAATGTCATATATAAGAAATATTTACATAAGGTTAAAATAACTCGATTTCGTAAGATTAAAAATGAAGTTATTTAAACTAGTTGATTGCCTTACATCCTCAGGCAGTTCATTCCATAACTTAGCCCCACTAAAGCGAAAAGCCTTTTTACCGAAATTGGTTCGTGGCCGTACGAGGGTTAGTTTTGTTGATGAGCCCCTAAGATTGTAATTTGTAGAGGCTGAACGTGGTATAAATTTTGAGGATAAATATTCAGGAGACAGGTTATTTAAAGCCTTATAAATCATTATTGCTTTTTGTTTGATTCGTCGAATATATAGTCTGTCCCAATTTAGAGTACTTAGGAGCTCATCAATCTTAGTATCAAAGGGTAAACCGGTTATTGTTCTGGCAGCTCGGTTTTGCAACTTTTGTAGATTCTCGGCAAGTCCTTTGTTTAGATTTTCCCATACAACACTACAGTAATCAAAATGAGGGAGTATGAGAGTATCATAGACACTTAGCAGTGCTTTGGGGGTATGAAAGGATTTATACGTCTGAGTGCACCTAGACCTGAGGAGATTTGTTAATGTGGATTTTCCAAGACAAATTTTCATCTAGATGTACACCAAGATATTTTGTTGAGGTAACTCTTTCTATGACTTTACCATCAATGGTGAAAGATAAATCTTTCGGAAAATTTGTCAATTTCTGGTGGGAACCCACTAGCAACAATTCAGTTTTTGTTGCATTTAGGGTGAGTCTATTTGCACAAAGCAAATTTCTAACATTTTGGAGGTCGAGTCCAAGGTATTCTTCTATCTCTCTCGGACTCTCGCCTGTTACTGTTAAGTTTGTATCATCGGCGTACATCCGAGGAAAAGATTTGCCTTTCAAACGATCAAGTTAATAGGCCGCAGTAATTAAAGCAAACTTCTCTTCCGTTTAGTAAAGGAGGAGTCACCAAATATAATGTGTGCTTTCACTCTCTTCCACATTCATGCTTTATTTCCGCGAGAACATATGTCTTCTTTCGATATTCCATCTCCCACTCTCACGTAACCAGATGCACCTTGATAACGAAGAATATACTGTTTTGTCGTGACATCATTGACATAGGAGCAATTCGTTGATAGGTATTCTAATAACCCTGTCCTGTTCCCTCCCCAGGGAAGTCTCAGTATTGGTTCCCCCAGGGTTCGTTTCCGAACTCACTTATTTCCAGATTGAAATGATACCCACTGAAGACGGCGAGGATATGATTACTGCAGTAAGTGGTATTCTTCCACCTGGTAAAGGTTACGCCAGTTCTTACTTCCGGCTTAGACCGGAAACTAAGCTGGGCTGCGAGAAAGGCGCTGTTGCTGTGACGATGGAGTTGAGCAGGACGTATGGCGTGAACATCTACCACTCGACCGCTGACCTGAAGTACCGTGCATGGCGTCAAGTCAAGGCTGAGATTGGCATCAAACATGGCAACTTCAAAACTTTATTTGGTGAGTATCGATAGGCCTAGTTATATAGTTAGATGTAAATCTGCTCATTGGATTATTTTATAGCTACATGTACCCCGCAAAGGTGATTAAATGTTTAGTACTCAGGTCAGTTTACGTTTAATGAGCTGCAGATGATCAAATGCTTTACATGACTTTAAGCTACAGTATATCTATCTCGCAAGTGAAAAGTAAGGGTGCGTTTTATTTATCGTATTCCAGAATAAGAATAGGCATATTTTGCACCAAGCAGAGCTTCCGATTAAGGGAATTCAGAGCTATACACCACTTCCATAAATGCGTATTCCCGTTTCGATAGTTTATCCACATGTACAGAACACATGATCATTACCATGTGAAAGAGCATGTCGCCATGTTAGTGATCTTGCTTTCATATTTTTCCAGCATTAGAAATGCCTATAACTCAACAGCAATTCTCTATTTGTTCCTGGTCACTTTTTATGCATAGTGTAAAATATATCGGTAAGGTCATTGATGTCATGTTTACTAACGCGGTCAATTATTAATTTCCATATGTCTTTACAGGAGGAGTCTTCGTTGCAAGAAGCTATTAGGGACGGCTCACTGTACTGATGGATTCACTGATTGGATACTGAAATCAAATTGAATAAAAGTTACGGCATGAATCTAGTCATCTTTTTATTTAAAACACGGAGGGGAATTTTTACATGCCCCGCTATTGCTGTATCATTGAATCACGTGTTCTTTTTTCAAAAGCGAATTGATTGCACGATTGTGTATTTCCGGAATTTTTCATCGGTTCGCAGTCATGCCTACGCATGCGATTAAATAATCATTCTCTGACCGCAGGGTGCTTGACGGGCTCAACTAAGTACAATAACCGTTTTTGCACTAGTCGGGAGTTCCTATTAATGGTTCCTGCACTAGTAGAATGGGCGTTAAGAAGAGACATGGGACACGGTACATAGTTGGGGGAGTAGTTGAGTCTAAAACCTAACCTGGGTGCCTGAGGCGCCCGAATTCAGAAATAAAATTAAACGGCGAAGAGGAGTCAGGAGAGCTAATTAGAGATGGCATCTGGTCAAATCCGTTGAGAATCTAAATTCCATGCGCTGAGTTTCAAATCAATATACAGTAATACAAGAGTCCCACATATTGAGTCTCACAAGGTTCTGTTTTGGGGCCGCTTCTTTGCCTGGTGATGTTTACTGCTCCCCTTGGAAATATCATACGCAAGCATGGCTTATCATTTCATTTGTATGCGGATGATGTACAGGTGTATACCACCTTCACTTCCAATAATGATCACGAACTGGCCACTGCCAAACATCGCATTGAGGATCGCTTGGCTGATATCGATAAGTGGGTGACTATTAATAAACCTATGTTGAATAAAGATAAAACTGAGATTCTTTTGTTGCATTCTAAATTCCGTTCATACACTCCACTACGTTCCCTTACCTTGGCAGATGACACTGTATATCCGTCAGACCATGCCAGGAACATCGGAGTTATATTTGACAGTACTATGACTACGTCAGTCTAAACAAGTAAATGCTATAGTAAAATCAGCATTTTACCACTTGAGAAACATCGCAATAATCAGGAGATATTTATCATACGATACTAGATCCTTATTCATGCTTTCGTTAGCTCAAAACTTGATCATTGTAATTCGCTCTTATAAGATCTTCCGCAGCATATGATTTCAAAGCTTCAATACGTACAAAACGCTGTTGCACTGGTTATTCAGTATGTTTAGGCAAACATGACCATATTAGTCCTTCACTCAGAAAGCTCCATTGGTTACCAATTCAATATAGGATAATTTTTAAGATTAATTTACTTACTTTCAAGACCCTACATAATTTAGCTCCGTTCTACCTACAAGAGTTGTTGGAATTGCACAAACCAAGAAGACTACTGCGTTCACATCTAAGTCTGTTTTGCGCCTAAATTGCATATCTTATAAATTAAATAACTATGGCACCGAGCTTTTTCTGTGGCACGCTCCCAAGTTATGGAACGATCTTCCACTAAACATCAGATCTTCTGAGAATGTTAATACTTTAAAATATAACTACATTTTAATTTATAAGGGTTTGTATGGGAGCGTAGCGAACTCCGTTTATTAGCCAGAAATACTGTATTTTTTTTAATAAAAATGACTTACCTTGCCACTGTGATGTCTTCTGTCATGTTTCTCTCCTTGTTGGGTGGTTTTAAGCTGATTTTAGCCGGGTTTTTTTTCGGAGTCCCTTCTTCCTAAAAATAGGGAAGGCTGCACACTCGATATCGTCGACGATACCAGAGTTGAAAAGCTGGTTGAGCAGCCTACCCTTCGCAGCAAAGGTAACACCTTCAGGGATTGGAAAGGCTGCTCAGCCAGCTTTTCAACTCTGGTATCGTCGAATTATACTTGACGGTGGTTAGGAGTTCAAATGGACGGAGGTCGAGAAAGAAAATGTAGTCGCGTGTGCTTGATAATACAGGAATGGATTAACAGTGGCATTCTATGGAAGGAACAACCTTTGGGCCGGGAATTCGTAGAGGTTTTGTGAACTCTGAATGATTTTGAAGTGGGATTTATCGCTCTGGATGGCGAGCGTTGTCAATATCGAGTGTGCAGCCTTCCCTATTTTTAGGAAGAAGGGACTCGGCTAAAATCGGCTTAAAACCACCCAACAAGGAGAGAAACATGCCAGAAGACATCACAGTGGCAAGGAAGTCATTTTTATTCAAACATTTTATTATAGCCGGTTATACCATGGCATGAGGGGTATTAGTGATTTAAATTGCCCCGAGAGCCGAGGGAAGATTTGTAAAAGTCCTGAGACAAGAAGATTCATATAAGCTTATTACTTGTCTGTAGATTGTCGGCCGATTTCTTGCAGTTGTCGGTAAATTGTCGGTGGAATTTACGTAGTTGTCGGTGGGTTGTTGGCGTGTTGTCGGCCGACAATCTACCGAAAACGTACCGACAACAACTTTGGTAGGTGATTGTTCACTATTACCCGTTCACTGTACTTAGCATTTCAATTATGGCTTTTAAGCTTCCTATATAAATATCTAACACTACTAAAACAGCTGTTTGAATCTTTTAGCTGAGAGAAGAGTTGAAGCAACCTGAAAGTTTATCGATCGATCGGGTATGATTTTTTTAGTAGGACAATGGTAAGCGAATGAAAATTCCCGTTACCTCCATTCGCTCACGGTCGCGCACAGTAATTATATCATGAGTAGATAGAGGTTCTAATGTTTGCATGGAAGTGAGATTGTCAACCACAGGCCATTTCTCTCCAGCATTCTCCTATCTCACTTTACCCTTACTTTATTTATTTTCTTCGGGTCTATGAAACCCAGGGTAGTCTTAACCCAATCGGGAGAAGGTCACTCGTGTAGGGTTCCCTGAAAATACAAACTAAAGCGACTCTCAGACATTTTTAGAACGAAAATACTCACAAGTACGCCATCTTCAATGACTATATAAAAAATATTTAGCGCCTGGGAAGAATCGAAACAAACGGCCTAACCCTGATTTTAAACCAAACCCTAACCCTCACTAATCCCTTACGCCACTACGCCACTACGCCACTACGCCACTACGCCACTACGCCACTACGCCACTACGCCACTACGCCACTACGCCACTACGCCACTACGCCACTACGCCACTACGCCACTACGCCACTACGCCACTACGCCACTACGCCACTACGCCACTACGCCACTACGCCACTACGCCACTACGCCACTACGCCACTACGCCACTACGCCACTACGCCACTACGCCACTACGCCACTACGCCACTACGCCACTACGCCACTACGCCACTACGCCACTACGCCACTACGCCACTACGCCACTACGCCACTACGCCACTACGCCACTACGCCACTACGCCACTACGCCACTACGCCACTACGCCACTACGCCACTACGCCACTACGCCACTACGCCACTACGCCACTACGCCACTACGCCACTACGCCACTACGCCACTACGCCACTACGCCACTACGCCACTACGCCACTACGCCACTACGCCACTACGCCACTACGCCACTACGCCACTACGCCACTACGCCACTACGCCACTACGCCACTACGCCACTACGCCACTACGCCACTACGCCACTACGCCACTACGCCACTACGCCACTACGCCACTACGCCACTACGCCACTACGCCACTACGCCACTACGCCACTACGCCACTACGCCACTACGCCACTACGCCACTACGCCACTACGCCACTACGCCACTACGCCACTACGCCACTACGCCACTACGCCACTACGCCACTACGCCACTACGCCACTACGCCACTACGCCACTACGCCACTACGCCACTACGCCACTACGCCACTACGCCACTACGCCACTACGCCACTACGCCACTACGCCACTACGCCACTACGCCACTACGCCACTACGCCACTACGCCACTACGCCACTACGCCACTACGCCACTACGCCACTACGCCACTACGCCACTACGCCACTACGCCACTACGCCACTACGCCACTACGCCACTACGCCACTACGCCACTACGCCACTACGCCACTACGCCACTACGCCACTACGCCACTACGCCACTACGCCACTACGCCACTACGCCACTACGCCACTACGCCACTACGCCACTACGCCACTACGCCACTACGCCACTACGCCACTACGCCACTACGCCACTACGCCACTACGCCACTACGCCACTACGCCACTACGCCACTACGCCACTACGCCACTACGCCACTACGCCACTACGCCACTACGCCACTACGCCACTACGCCACTACGCCACTACGCCACTACGCCACTACGCCACTACGCCACTACGCCACTACGCCACTACGCCACTACGCCACTACGCCACTACGCCACTACGCCACTACGCCACTACGCCACTACGCCACTACGCCACTACGCCACTACGCCACTACGCCACTACGCCACTACGCCACTACGCCACTACGCCACTACGCCACTACGCCACTACGCCACTACGCCACTACGCCACTACGCCACTACGCCACTACGCCACTACGCCACTACGCCACTACGCCACTACGCCACTACGCCACTACGCCACTACGCCACTACGCCACTACGCCACTACGCCACTACGCCACTACGCCACTACGCCACTACGCCACTACGCCACTACGCCACTACGCCACTACGCCACTACGCCACTACGCCACTACGCCACTACGCCACTACGCCACTACGCCACTACGCCACTACGCCACTACGCCACTACGCCACTACGCCACTACGCCACTACGCCACTACGCCACTACGCCACTACGCCACTACGCCACTACGCCACTACGCCACTACGCCACTACGCCACTACGCCACGAAGGATTTCTCTGCCGATGACCGCTTTTTTAGAACTTTTCTCTTGCTTTTTCATTAGCATACACTAATCATTACTCTGTATTGTGTTGTATTGTTCTGCAAACGGACATGTTACGAGTGACCATCGGCTGATAATCGGGAAAGCGACTGAGCGTGGCGGTGTGACGTCATACATCAACTGAGTGCAGGACCCAATCAGTTAATTCCTAGAAACAGGCCTAGAATTAAAAGGAAAATCTTGGCACTTCCTCTCGAGTAAGAGGGATTACAACCATTTTTATTGACCGCGCACCACAGGTACCCCAATGCGAAAACAAATGAGCGGGAAAAAAGACCAAGAAAAGCCACACGCAGGCTGTCATTGTCTGTATCTATCAGACCTCCCTCGCTATAATTGAAATTTGATAAACATTTAAAATATATTTAATAAAGTTTTCAAGAAATATTCAATTAAAATAGAGCGTATGTTGTGGTGACTATAGCCATGGGAAAAACGCGAGAGCACTGACCTTGCAATGTGCACCTGACAATCAATAAGTGAGCATATTTCACACTGTTGACTTACTTCCGTCACTGCATGTTAAATCAACAGACGTTTAGTTGCTTCATAACTCAGTTTAATCCTGTGTTTGTCAACTATTCACCTCAAACATAGTTTGGTTTGCCAAGCGATGGGCACCGAAGTCTTCCTCAGTAAAGAGACATCCTATTTTAGTTTGATTAACTTCATCCTGGTTATCCTATTGCGAGCTGTGGTGGTTTTTGGATCGGACGCTGAATCAGTACAGAATCGGAGTGCAGTTTATCAACCTCATATAGGTATTGTGTATTATGTATTCTGAAGAAACCACTTTGATATTTTAGAAGAAAAAAACTACTGAAGCATCAAGATCGTATACGGCATGTAGAACCTTCCTTTTTACGTCCTATTTAGTTTCCAGTTCTTCTTATCAAATTTTCTTTAGGGGTATAGAATGGTCCCTCAAAAAATCGTGAGTCTCGGCAAAATTCAAGCAAGTCTCGAAATCTCGGCGTTTCAAAAAAGAGTCTCGGATTTTGAAACAAGGGTCTCGACGAGTCTTGTAGAGAAGTAAGTCTCTGGCTCAGATTTTGAAACAAGGGTCTCGGCGTCTCAGCGAGTCTCGGAGTACCCCTTTCTTTTTAAGGATTCTCGAGTTTTCGAAAAGAAAGAACTTCTCTCGATAAGCAGCCAATTCGTGGCTTTGGGGAGACCAGGCAACTCGCTAAAACTAGCTCAAAATAACGAATGAATTAGTCCGGTAACTCATAATGCATCAGCTAGGCAAACTATTCTCATTCGTTTAAGGTCCTGTAAAGTATGTCGGGCAAGTACTTTTGAAATCACATTAACTGGATTCAGCAAAGACATGCAAAAATTGATTCAGTTTTATCAACCAAGCCAAATTCGAAACATCATTGCATGCACACAAGGAGTTAATGCTTGATTCAGTCGAGCTTGTTTTCATTTATTCTTACTGAATTCAAGCAGCAGCAGTGAGAGAAAAGGTAGAGTACTGTCAATGTAATTGAACCTTGAAAACAAAATTACAAAATAACAGCCTGAGATAGAAGAGAAATACCATATGAATGTCCTGATATGCTTTTCAGACTTTTTCGATAGAGATAAACTGAATGACAAAGATTAAACTGAGTGGATTACAAAAACTTATTCTAGAAACGTAATGTCGGTTTACATGCAGCAAACCGATTTGGAGTTGCTCCAAATTTGTCTTTCAAGCAGTATGAAGCCAGCCGCCATATTTTGAATAAAAAGATCAACTTGTCACGTTTTTTATCGCGATATCACTCACTCGCCTGTAAGATTATTGCAGACTGATATGATTAAATGAATGTGCTATTTTCTCATCATATCCGCGTACAATCTAGAACTGAGTGGGTCACTGTTTCGTCAGCTTCCTTGAAAGGCTTCACTCGATCACAGTTCACAATCAAGCTTCACATCTGACACTAAAAGGCTGACATTCGTGACATTTTAATGTATAGATATTGACACCAAACTTTCATTTAGTATTTTTTAGTATTTAATTCATATGGAGGAAAGTGTACACTTCTGCATTCTATTTTCAGTAAAGATATTATCTTACTTTATTACACGATAGTTAGTATACCGGCTGATTGCAAAATCATAAAAATGATATCCCTGGCATTGACACCAAAACTTATGTTGTCTGATTTGCTCTTTTTTACCTCCTAATAAGGCTAATGTTCCTAAAATGTGAAAAAAGCACATTACTTTTAAATAGCGACAACGTAATCTTGAGCAAATTTGTTTCATTTTGACTACTTGGTGTGACCAATCACTCGATACCTTGATTTATACACGATAATATTTAAAGCTAATGCTTGTGGGGTCGTGTCTAAATACATTAAAACTATTCGATAAAATTGGCCTAATCATTAATTTACATCAATTGTAATATAATAATAATAATAAATTAATTAATATGTACATATATAAAATATAGCTGAATTAAATAACTTAGCAATCATAGTTATTATTAATAAAAGTAACTAATATTTCTGATACAAATAATTAAAATCAAGATTTCTTATAACATGCGATGCATATTTACAAAACGCGCTAACAGTTGTTACTTGGTGGCACTCGCAAGGGAGGACGTTCCAGAGGATAGAATGTTTTCGTACTGCACGTTCCGAAAGGTTAGGGTGTTTTGTATTGTTGGGTAAGCCAATACTGTGGCTCGTTTCGAGTGGTACAGACCGGCTTCCATTATACTGTAGCTCTATTGTTTTTGTACTGCACGTTCTAAAGGTTAGGGCGTTTCTAGCGGTACGCTCCAGGTACGCTCCAGGTAATGGCTCCTGCCTATAGTTACCCAATTTTAAGAACCGAGAAATGCCGGAAAAGGTTTGGGTTTCAGTATTACACTCTTCTAGGGTACACCAACTACATCCCAGGAATATGATCAGTATTTACTGGTTATATTATTTCATTACGGGCGAATATTTCATCAGAAATTTGTATTATTTGGTATAATACCAAAATAATATGAATTTCAAATGAAATTTTCGCCGGTTTTCCATAGAAAACCATGAAATATAAATTAACCATATTTTCCTATAAAAACAAATTTACGGGAAGATTTATCACGAAAACAAAGTAACTTACCGGACGATAGACTGCGAATTTTCTTACCGGGAAATAAGTTTCGAGTGGCGAACGCGTCTGCAGACTAATTATGTATTCAAAATCTTGAATTTTTATTGGCTGATAAAGAAAGGGCGCTAAATTTCCTGCATTTTGATTAGCCTCATCTAGCCATGAAATACGGCTCTGTATTTCATAGAAAAATCATGAAATACCGCCCTGGGCCCGGTTCCTGAAAGCCAGATTAGCGCTAATCCAGAGTTAATTACCATGACAACTAATATGTTTTGTTGAGAGTTAATCCAGGATTAGCGCTAATCGGGCTTTCAGGAACCGGGCCCTGTATTGCATAGTAAAGTTGAGCTCTGATTGGCTGAAATATAATATTTATAGGATAATGTGTTGTATCAGTTGTCATTCATGAGGGTACCAGCCAATCATGTGCTATGATACCACATGATGGCCTCTGAATACCCTAGGACCTGATTATATATTACTAACACAGACACTGTTTTAATAATCAGTATAACGAACGCATGTCTGTGATGCAAATGACAGCGCCAACCTCTAATGTTTACACTTTTCAGTTTAGAAGTGATTTACAGAATTCGCGTCCGTGTTGTATCGGATCCTCGGCTGCGGTTCGGATCTGATATACCGGTACAACACGGCCGCTCAATCCGTATATAGTACATACAGAGGTCATTACGTGGTACACATTCAGAGCATATGATTGGCTAGTACCCTAAGTAGTATAGGGCGCATGGAATTAGCCCTTTTTTGGTGAGCTATTTAAATTTTTGGTGAGCTCTCATTAATTCAATGACGTCACGGTTCTATTGTCTTGGACTCATGAATAAAGTGGTGAGCTCATGAATAAAGTGCGGCGCTCATGAATAAAATGGGGGTGAATAAATTATATTTTGTCTTTCCGCATGAACAAAGTGCGGCGCTCTTATTATCTATTGTTCCTTTGGATGAGATCATCGATCTATTCGGGCATGTTTGGGCAAAGCCTATTGTTTGGAGGCGCTATAAAGCTAGAACCAATCGGCCCGGAATCCATTCGAAATTGAGCAACAACAAGATCGATCGACCCTGAAACCATTCGAAGTTGAATAAAATTCAATAAAACATACCTCGCAATATCTAAATTCCTTTGCAGTGTAAATAGTAAGAACAAACTACTCGTGATAGGCTCTTCCTTTACAGTTAATAACTCATAAGATAATTGTATACAAAATCTACTGTGACTCATAAGAGCAACTCTGCTATTGTTCTTAGGGATTAGCGATAACTGAAGGGCCTATTGTTTTGAGGAAAACTCTTGAGATGCAAATTCTTCTCTAAAACTGAACTAAATTACCATACGAATAAAAACAATCCACCAGATAAATTGAACAAAGTTTATTCAATCTCAAAAACACCAATTTACAGTTCGTTTTCCTTATAGTCGCGGAGTTCATAACTTTCTTATTTCTCAGTTCTTAGGTTGATATAATGTACCGTGTTACAAGATTACACTGATTTATGTTTCATTAATGCTGCTTAACCTGGATAAGCTAACAATTAGAAGGGGAAAACAAATAGTTTGTCATTCCCAGGCTACACTCTATTTGTAAAAATATAAGACACGCGTTATCGTTGTTTTAGGTTATTTTCCAAACTAGACCGAAGATATATTTACCATTTCTGAAAGAATACCAAGACAGCCACCTGTCTATCGTTTAAAGGACTATCATGGATAACTTTTAGAAGGAACATTTTACGAAGGCGAGTTACAGAGAGTTGAAAAGCAAGATGATTTCTACCGGGTAGAAAATGTCTTAAAAAAGCGTAAACGGAAAGGCAGGATTGAATACCTTGTCCAGTGGAAGGGGTATCCCGAGAGTTTTACAACTAAACTTATCCGAAGCTCCAAAGCAATAATAGGTTTTACTACCCAACGCCCGCCGCCCGTCAACGCCCGTCAACGCCCGTCAACGCCCGTCAACGCCCGTCAACGCCCGTCAACGCCCGTCAACGCCCGTCAACGCCCGCCGCCCGTCATCGCCCACCGACCGCCATCGCCCACCGCCCCCTCCTCCTCCTCCTCCCTCCTCCTCCACCTCCTCCTCCTCCCTCCTCCCTCATCGCTACCCCGAGTCTTCCTTATGTTACACTTTCGGTTGGCGTTGGCGGGCGTTGGCGGGCGTTGACGGGCGTTGACGGGCGTTGACGGGCGTTGACGAGCGGCGGGCGTTGGGTAGTAAAACCTATTATTGCTTTGGAGCTTCGGATAAGTTTAGTTGTAAAACTCTCGGGATACCCCTTCCACTGGACAAGGTATTCAATCCTGCCTTTCCGTTTACGCTTTTTTAAGACTTTTTCTACCCGGTAGAAATCATCTTGCTTTTCAACTCTCTGTAACTCGCCTTCGTAAAATGTTCCTTCTAAAAGTTATCCATGATAGTCCTTTAAACGATAGACAGGTGGCTGTCTTGGTATTCTTTCAGAAATGGTAAATATATCTTCGGTCTAGTTTGGAAAATAACCTAAAACAACGATAACGCGTGTCTTATTCTTTAGGAATAGAGTGTAGCCTGGGAATGACAAACTATTTGTTTTCCCCTTCTAATTGTTAGCTTATCCAGGTCAAGCAGCATTTGTCAACAAGAAAAAAAATCAATGAAACATAAATCAGTGTAATCTTCAGTGTAACACGGTACATTATATCAACCCAAGAACTGAGAAATAAGAAAGTTATCAATTCCGCGACTATAAGGAAAACGAACTGTAAATTGGTGTTTTTGAGATTGAATAAACTTTGTCCAATTTATCTGGTGGATTGTTTATATTCGTATGGTAATTATAGTTCAGTTTTAGAGAAGAATTTGCATCTCAAGAGTTTTTTCTCAAAACAATAGGCCCTTCAGTTATCGCTAATCCCTAAGAACAATAGCAGAGTTGATCTAATGAACCATACCGGATTTTGTATACAATTATCTTATGAGTTATTAACTGTAAAGGAAAATAATAAAGACAGTTTAGAGCCTATAACGAGTAGTTTGTTCTTACTATTTACGCTACAAAGGGGTTTAGATATTGCGAGATATTTATTACTTTTTTCATTTAACTTCGAATGTATTCAGGGCCGATCGTGAATAAACTTTGTTTAATTTATCTGGTGGATTGTTTATATTCGTATGGTAATTATAGTTCAGTTTTAGAGAAGAATTTGCATCTCAAGAGTTTTTTCTCAAAACAATAGGCCCTTCAGTTATCGCTAATCCCTAAGAACAATAGCAGAGTTGCTCTTATGAGTCACAGTGGATTTTGTATACAATTATCTTATGACTGAGTTATTAACTGTAAAGAAAAATAATAAAGACAGTTTAGAGCCTATCACGAGTAGTTTGTTCTTACTATTTACACTGCAAAGGGGGTTATATATTGCGAGGTATGTTTTATTTATTTTTATTCAACTTCGAATGGTTTCAGGGTCGATCCATCTTGTTGTTGCTCAATTTCGAATGGATTCAGGGTCGATTGGTTCTAGCTTTATAGCGCCTCCAAACAATAGGCTTTGCCCAAACATGCCCGAATAGATCGATGACCTCATCCAAAGGAACAATAGATAATAAGAGCGCCGCACTTTGTTCATGCGGAAAGACAAAATATAATTTATACACCCCCATTTTATTCATGAGCGCCGCACTTAATTCATGAGCTCACCACTTTATTCATGAGTCCAAGACAATAGAACCGTGACGTCATTGAATTAATGAGAGCTCACCAAAAAATAACATAGCTCACCAAAAAAGGGCTAATTCCATGCGCCCTATACTACTACCCTACGAATTATTAATGAGGTTTATAATTAATATTACGAAATAATAGTGTTTTAATAGAAACTATTAAAGTGCCCCTACGATCAAATTTTGACATATCAATTTTTTCTCATATTCGTAAAGTAGAGTGGCTATATTATTACCAGTTCAAACCGTTTTTCGATACGACGACGGGAAGTCTTATTTTTTGAACTCCGAATCTTGAATTTTACATCCGCCATTACGCGAACCCGCTCCTGTGGGCGAGGAATGCCTGGTCATTTTTTAGCGTACGTGACGTCATACACTTAAGGTTATCGTATACCTTCAGGGTACTGTTCCGGATAAAATTAAGTAGCGTCTCGAATATTCGTCGTATTTAGATAAATTATACCTCATTTAAAGCCTATAAAATTGGCTACAACGATATACCTAAGGTTTGTAATTTTGATAAAAGTGCGATTTTTAAATAAACTTATTTTCCGAACAAGCGAGTTGGTTTCCAAGAGCTCCAACTCCACGGCAATTTAATGAATTTAAGATCTGTTTGCTTTTCTGGACTCCCACAGACCTTGTTTACAAAACTGTGTCGGCGATTGTGGAAATTCGAAGCCGTTCTGAAGATATTTTGGTCTTCGTGAAACTGCTAACGCGAATCCAAATATAGATGCAGGAATCGCTCTCAGCGCCTCTCTTTTAAAAATTAAAAAAAACACCGACACAGGTTTTTTAGCTGATATAAATTACGAACAATCTGTGAAAATTTGAAGTAATTCGCACAAATTCGCGTCGAGTTGGAGCTTTTTTCAAACTATGTTTAGAACGAAAATAGAAAGTCAAGAAAACGCTCTGAAATTAGCCGGCCGGCGAGACTGATTCTTTCAACCAGTGACTGGGAAATCTTCCCACAACAACACGTGTGGCTACTTTTCCCATACAAACCTTCACGCGAACTAACATATGTAGTAAGAAAGTGTACCATTTTCCCGCTTTGAAAAGCAAACAAAACGTTTTGAATAGAGTTTGTGCACTGTACAGGACTGTAGCAATTTAACGAACCACAAAGCTGGCATTTCGCTACATGAATAATTCAAGCCTTTAGTCGAGTACCAAGAATACGGTTTGTAATTCTCTTCAAGCCTCATGCAAGGATGGTTTGTGTACGTTTTGAGGACAGAAGCTTCTCCATAATTGTTTGTATCACATGGAATAGCCGGTAAGACCGTACTAGTATAGATTGACCGAAAAATAAGCGGCTACGTTTGCTGAGAACATACATGTAGTTTATCATAAATAACTCATATTGCTGTTTCCTATAAACAGATAAACATATCGATGTAGTATGCCTTTTAATTTACTGCTAATTTTATTTTCAAGACAATAAACCACAGAAGAAACCACCAATATTATTTCATGAAGTACCTTGTTTCAGTTGTTTGTGTGTCAAACAGAAAGTTTGGTTCTGTGATAGCCACTGTAAAAGCTGCAGATCAGTCAGTTTCAATACATTGTTTTAGTCTCTAGTAAATTCTTATCATTCACGATTTCATGTTAGACAAGAGAGCGATTTAATTTTATAGCAATTACATTGTATTTTAGAATGTAGATTCGCCGGAAAATCTATTGCCGGGACACAGATAATTCTCGATCTCTCTCATTTACGAACTAGCAATTATCCGGGTTTCACTGTAAACAATGAACAAACTTAGGACTTATATAAACTGCTGATCATTACCTTAGTGATTTCTCCGCTGAATTCTCCCTGTAGCCCGGATCCAGTAACAGCACAACCTGAAAGCCGAACTAGGGAAAATACCCTGGGGAAAAATTACCCCCAAAAGATAAGAAACCTCTGCTAGCTAGCACTACTTACTGGCAGGCCACTTCCCAAGCGATTTTAGCGACTATTCATCGTCCAGCTTTCAACTCGGTCGCCAGCGGCTCTATTTCCCCCTAAATCATCAACATCCGGCAATAAATTTAAACAGAAAGACACATTACTATGTTCTGAAGAATCTGATGCAGATTTTAGGTCGTTATTTACTAAACCACAGCAAAATTCGCAGTGTGAGTTTGTCGACAACATAAGAAGAAATGTATGGGTTCGAAGCAACTTGAGAACGATGCGTTAAGTGTATGACGTCACATACGCTAAAAAATGACTAGGCATTCCTCGCCCACGGGAACGGATTCGAGTAATGGCGGACGTGATTTTGACGGTAAACTCTCTTTAAAATGTGTGGTCTAATTGGCCCCATTCAAAAAAATTTCACTGATTTGGATATTTCTGCCACTGTTTGTTCTTATGGAATACAAAAAAGTGGCAAAAGAAATGGTCAAATTTCGTCGTAGTGGCACTTTAAGGCAGCAAAGAGTATTGCAACATGTTGACATAGTTTGTTATATCTTTCTCTTTTATGCCTTTTAATAGACCTTCATCATGCGGCCGCCATCTTGAATAAAACCATTGTTCTTGCCCGTCAAGCCTCGTTCTAAAACGTGTTTAACCGAAGTTGGACGGGCATGATCCCACGTGGCCACTGCATGATAAAGGTCTATTTCCTCCCCCCTCCCCATACGCTGAGCGGTCTGTAGATTCTGTTGACTGGTTGTTTTATCAATCGGATTATTATTACAATGATCTACAGGGTACTCTTTAGAAGGGCCCGTGATAGCTACTTACTCGGTCCAGTCTCCAGTAGAGTGTTGTCATAGATGCACCTTGAGTCCTGGATGTATATCGTTCAACTATGAAGATAGACCAGAGAACAACAGGAGAACCTGTGAACTGATAGCCGGCGCGACGAGGCACACAAACCCTACGTATGAAACAAATAGTAGAGTGATCTACTATGAAAGAATCCTAGGTCTGGTAAGACTCCTCTTTAAAATGATTGTCATATTAGTTTCACTAGGAGCCCAGGTTTCACTGTTAATATACTAGAAACAGTCGAACGCCGCTTTACGGATACCTCGCTGACCTCGGTTATTACTGGACACCTCACTGGTTATTACCGGCGGACGATTTTCTGGTCTCTACTGACCAAAAGCCTATTATGCATCACACTTCGGTGTGTTCGTCGGAAATGCTGAAAATCCCCTACAAATACTTCACATAGAAAACGCACTACCCTACAAATACTTCAAAATCACCTAGCCTGATCGATGATTCCGGAGCGCGGTGTCGTTCAGCCATTATAGTTTCGCGTCGGGTTTCAATACTGCTAAATACGGTCCTTGAATAAGGCCGGTGATAGCATATGTTCTCACTAACAAACAAGCTGTGTTCATTTTAATTAC
Source organism: Actinernus sp. WN-2022 (assembly GCA_030867875.1). Lineage (NCBI taxonomy): Eukaryota > Metazoa > Cnidaria > Anthozoa > Actiniaria > Actinernidae > Actinernus > Actinernus sp. WN-2022. Next base: position 50,715,773 of record JAOWCC010001634.1, read on the forward strand.
GAGCATAATTATTTTGAACTCGCATGCCTAAAAAGTATGTACCTCCTAAAATACCAGAATATTTAGAAGCAGTTGGATCAGTTGTTTAAAAGACCTAAAATACTGGAGCGGCAACTTCAACCTGTAAAAAATACGACTAGCACCCCGGGTAGTTTTTGATAACCCACTTTAATACGGACGCAGCCGTGCGAGGCTGTTTTAACGGGGTTCAATTGTAGTTGTTTTTCCTCAATGTGCTTTGGAAGCCGGTCGGGAGTGGTCAAAGGACCGGATAGAGTCTCTGTACGATGACCGCTCCTCCTAAAGCCGAAGGAAAGACTCGTACAAAGGGAACATTTTGTATTAAAGAAATAATACAAAAAGACAAGAACCACAACAACAATAACAACAATTGCCCTAAGTAGACTTTACTCAGTTTGAGTTGGTTTGAATCAAACCATCAGCAATTCAGTCATAATAACTTTACGCTTAACGAGCTAATGACCCCGACATCGTACTTCTTTCTATTTCAGCAACCAGCTACTGCCGATGGTAAGTTCACAATGACTGAGAATAAAGACGATGAGCTTAACAGAGTTGCAGAATGATGCACTGACATGAATTATCTGTCCTTCTTATGATTGACAGAAGCAAGAAGTGGTTTTGACTTCCACTTTCCACGCTACTCTACAAGCGACTACGTCAACCTCGTTGGACTCTCCCAACTAACAGCGTTAACACTATGCTCGCGCGTGCGTACTCATCGAGGCGGCGGTATATTTAGTTACGCCATACCGGGGCAAGCCGATGAGCTTTATCTGGCCTACATGAACGGCCGTTATGAGTTAGAAATCAATGGGAAGGAAAGGTAAAGTAAATAGTTCCTTTATTTGGCCATTCGACAAAAACAATGTGCGATTAATAATTATAGGTCAGTATGAGAAAATGTCGGAATTTGTTTTCCCGGTGTGGTGTAAGGCTGAGCTCGACTTCTTGTCAAATTAGCACTGCACTAAGGGCCTTTTAAGGTGTTGTCTTTGCTAAAAATCTCGTTCTCGAACTGCACACGTCCTCTCGGATAAGAACGATAATTCACAGAATTACCTCAGCTTCAGGTTTATCAGTCTTACAAGACTGTCACCATTATGCATTAAGACATCATCATTCATTGATATGTGTAATAAAGGTACAACTGAATCAGTTAAACACTTATTCTTATTTTGTCCCCGGTAAGCTGCTCAGAGCGTCCAACTATTTTCCTCTGCTGCACAGATAATTAGCTCTTAGCCAGGGCTGTCAAACTCAAAACGAATAAACTCGTTTAATTACCATAAACACCAACATATAAGCTGTAAGGCTCAAACCTCTTGAGCAAACTTGACAATTATTACAATTTGTTTTTAGCTGTTCAAATATTCATTATGAGTACAAATCATTTTACCTAACTTGACAGTCCTTACCAATCTTTATGTTTGTTTGTTTATTCCATAATATATTGTTGAATATTCATTTATTTTGAAATGTAACAACTTATATGTACCGATTTCGTTAACTGCACCTTTAGCTTTTTGACATTAGCACCTTTCTATTACTATATTTCTGCACCTATCTGCACTTTTGATTAACGACACGTTTTTCTTGCTTATTCAATAATTATTATAGTCATGGTTTTTCCCATCTTATCTTCTCGCTTCACATATCTATTATCTATGTATTAAGTTATACCACATAACTCCCTTGATGAGTAAATGCTCTTGGAGCAAATGTGGAGAATATATATGGTTAAATAAAAAAAATGTCAAACTATTCAATGTTTCAGCAAGGTCATTCAGTCACCAGTTAATCCTCTGGACGGACAATGGCATCACGTGTGTGTCACGTGGAAAAGCACCACTGGTTGGTATACTGTCTATCACGATGGCGTAAGCATTCTGCACAACGGTATTCGCCTGAAGCAAGGCTATGTCATTCAGCCCGGTGGTAAGATTGTCATTGGACAAGACCAGGATGATTTCGGGGGAGGATTTTCTAGCTCGCAAAGTTTCAAGGGGAGTATGACTGGAGTAAACATCTGGAGCAGAGTATTGTCATCTTCGGAGATAAAGAACTTGTCTAAATGTTGTTCAGGGTGTGCAGAGGGGGATGTACTGAAATGGTCTGACGTCAAGTCACGTGCTCAGGTCCATGGAAAGGTCAAGGTCATTTCACCTTCAGAATGCCACCTATGAATGCATCACGTGACATGCTCATCGCTATATAACAAAGAGATGAAATTAACACCTCAAAACATTGAGTTGTGTGGGACTTTGGTAATGAACTTTCGTCGCAAGTGATCGTATCTGAAAGGGATTCACGGCTAATAAAATATTTCCCTCTCAGACAATTCCTTTAAGCTTGCTGAAGTTCGAAAATAAATATTTATTTGTCCTTCCACAGTTATCACATTTTGTTTGGATCTGGTACAACGTTTGCATCCCTTTCTACTCTAACACGGACACACACCACAACACAGCAGATCAGTTTTAATAATTCTAAGTATGAAACACAGATATTTCTACATACACGGCTCATACCGGCCATGCAGGGGTTGTTTCTACCGTTCTTTTGAACGACAATACAGATTGCAGTATTTTAAAAGTTCAGACGAAATATTTTTGTCCGAAAACTTGATCAATTTTCTTTTTATGGTCTAAACATAGCATTCAATCATGGAATATTTTGTATGCAGAACCACGCTATCCGTTTAAGAGTTTCCTGCGTTGTGATTGGTTTAAAATTTTGCATACATCATTTTGCTGAACCAATGAAAATGCAGGAACCTCAAATCAGCCAATGAAATCAAAGGATTTGAGAAGCAATTTACGCGGTCGTGCAATCTTGTAATTTGCTCTCCATTCATGCAGTTCTATACAATAATAATAATAAGTCTTTATTGGAGTTGATAAAATTACATATCAAAGTTACAATTATAATAAAGCATTACAGTAAATTGAATAATAGCTAGGACTAAGACACGCAACTATAATAATGTTAAAAACTATACTTACAAAAATACAAAAATACCTTAATATACTAAAAACCTTAATAATATACCTAAATATAACATTACTGCTGCCGCAGCGAGCGAGCAAGGTGCCAGTACTAATTTGTGTATTGGAGCAGTTTTTCGGCGCACTGACAGCGCATTGCATTGTGGTCGTGCGCAAGGACACAGAAATGATATGTGCGGACAAAATTGCATTATGGTTATGCGCAAGGACACAATCAATGCACGCAGACCATAATGCAATCTGAGAGTTTACTACAGAAGTGTAAATAAATTGTGATCGCCTTCGTATTTTTACCACAATTCCTTCAGTGCCCCTTATTAGTCTCGTGTTTTGATGAGAAGTCTAATAATCCACAAAATATGTTTTGTAACTTGATGTTCATGCTAAGTTGACGACCATCCACGCGTCACTGAAGTCATCTAGGCGCGATCGAACTCAGTATGAGCGTGAAGTTTGATCGTTTGGGGCGGATATAATGACTATTTTCCAAAGAGCAAAATCAACGTGATTAGCAACAAATAAATTTCTTCTGTTACCTTCGATAAAGTCAAATTAATATAGTTACGATTTGAAAAGTGACAGCGGGATTAGCACATCTCGGTTATAAACGCTGGTAAAATCTACTAAGACTTTAATTGACCACCATTACACAACTCACCCGGAACACGTATTAAGTTGTATGGTCCCTTGCTTTGGTTTAAGTGATCACTATCCAACCATTCTTGTACGTAAACAAAATGCAAACTTGAAAACCAAGAAGTCGAAGCCTATAACCATCAGCTACAGACAATTTAAGAGAATCAACAATGATGAACTAATGCGTGATCTGGACAACATTCCCTGGAGTATTCTTGACACTTATGACAACGATCCTGATGAAATGCTTCACACATGGAAAGGGCTAGTACTAAAAGTGATTGACAAATATGCACCTTTGAAGAAGAAACAAGTTTTGTATTCTATCTCCGAACGAATACAAATCATTTTCAAACTATTTTACAGGACACATGTAAAAACAAGTTATTACAGGTATGGGCATCTCGTTTATTGCTATCAGTTTACATATAGTATGAAAGATAGCTAGAGACACCTTCGAGTGGTATCAACTAACTAAACAACTCATTATATACTGCTCCTTATTCCCCAAGGTACATCATAACACCGTGACACTGGCAACGCCTTAACACAACATACGCACACCGATGTGCATTCCAAATCGTTAGAAAATACATAAGTCACAAATTAAACCAGAATGGCTCACTAACGAAATACTCAGTGCTATTAAAGAACGCGACCATCTAAAGAAACTAGCCGATTCAGGCGCAGCCACGAAAGAAGCCTACAAGACTGCTCGAACTAAAATCGTCCATTTGGTGGAAAAAGAAAAATCTCGATTTATCAAAAGAGAGATAGAAGAGAACAAAGGGAGTTCTCGGCTACTGTGGAAAACCCTTAAAAGACCGTCTACCCGACTGGTAAACAAAAGGGGAACAGTGACTGCGTCTTAATTGATAACGCTTCTCACAGCGAAATTTCTGATCCAAACGAGGTCTCGAACACTTTTAACAAGCTTGTTGCTTCTATTGTTTCTTCAATCATTAATCATGACGTCAATACTTGCCAGGACCAACAAATCCTTAAGGACTTTGTCAATTCTAGGAAGCCTTCAGATGCTACGTTCATCATTCCAACCTTCACTGAAGAGCCTGTATTCAAACTAATTGAGTCCCTCCCTATCAACGTTGCCACAGGATTAGATGGCATTAGCTCTCCTCTTCTGAAGCCGCTTATTGCTCCAAAGGTGTCTGCTAGTCTATCTAAAGTATTAAATTGCAGCCTGTCTAGCGAAATCGTTCCTGACCAACTCAAGTGTGCTAGAGTCACTCCAGTCTACAAAAGTGGTGCTAAAACCGATATGAACAACTACCGACCAATATCTATCCTTCCTATTATATCCAAGATCCTTGAAAGTCACGTACGTGTGTACCCATTAATGCAGTACCTACGATCTTACCGCCTAATCAACTCTACTGAATCCGGATTCCGCCCTCTCCACTCATGTGAACCATCCTAATGAAGATGACAGATGAGTGGCTTGAAGCCATTGACAAAGAACTATTCACAGGCGCGGGTTTTCTTGATTTTCGCAAGGCATTTGACGTTATTAATCACGACCTACTGCTTAACAAACTCCAAGTATATGGCCTCTCATCGCACTCGATAAGTTGGTTCAAGAGCTACTTGTCAAACAGGCATCAGAGAGTATGTATCAACCAGACTCTCTCTGATCCATTGCTGATCAAATCCGGTGAACCCCCCCCCCTCAATGCTCCATTCTTGGTCCCGTCCTATTTATTCTTTTTATCAATGATCTTCCTTTGCACTGGTCTAACAGCTCTGCCCTATACGCTGATGATTCAACTTTCTATGCCTCAGCATCAACTATTACAGTCGTCAAGGAAAAACTTCAATCTGATCTTGAAACAACTGTCAAATGGACTTCTGATAATGGCATGGTTGCACACCCACTTAAGACCAAGTGTATGTTAATTGCCAACCATCAGAAAACATCTCGCAGTGCTAACGACACTTCGCTGAATTTACATCTCGGTGGTAAGCGCCTCGAACAAGTAGAAAAAGAACGCCTTCTTGGAGTGCTTATCGATTCTCACCTGACCTGGGCCTGTCCCGTCGAAATTCTAAGGAAAAAGCTCATCCAGAGTATAGCTGTGCTGTCTCGCATAAAGCGTCATCTACCAGTCAAGTACCGCATCCTACTCTACAACGCAAACATCAAACCGTTGCTTGACTACTGCTCAACAATATGGGGAAATTGTGGAGTCTGCCACCTAGATGATCTCTTCAGAATTCAGAAACGCTGTGCTCGCACTATCCTCGATGCTCCGATGGACACTAGATCTCGTTTTATTTAATAAACTGAATTGGCAACCTGTCGATAACCTTTGTATCGCTAATCGTCTCTCTCTTTTGAAAAGAATTCAAGACAAATGGGCGCCTGATTATCTCATTAACAAGAAGCTATCCTCTTTTAAATTTACTTCTGTGTACAATACCAGATCTGATACTAAGTATAGGCTTCCTGTCCCACGCACAAACAGTCTCTGCAGAACATTTTTCTATTCAGTTATTAACATCTGGAACACTCTACCTAATGATATTAATGTTAATCAATAATTTCACTTAAGAAACTGTACTTTCAATTTTCAATGTCGCTTTAACAGGAACAATAAAGAGTGTTGATGAATAAACTAACGAAATATGCTGATCTATTAAAGGGGCTGTGTGACGGTAATAGGCTTCGCGTTCCGGGCCGGAATCGAAACAACTATTTCCACCGTTTTTGATATGAACTACCAAACCTGTCGGCCATGTGGAATACTTAAAATCAAAGCAAAAATTACCAACAAATAGTGTATATTAACAGTCTCCAGGGAAAATATTGAAAATCCTTTCAATCAAGCATTGAAGGAGGGAGGTTTATCTGTTTGTATCCAATTAAAGCCACCAACCGAGCGATTACTCAATACATGCGCAATACCATGACATACATGTAGTCCCTTTAAGTGTGAGTGTTCATGAATACGTGAATTCTGATAATAAATGAACGAAAAGCGTTCATTAATACCGTGAGGTGCCAAAGTGCCGAAAGTTCTGTTCTTTGCGTTTACGGGTGTCGGTAGTACCTTGATGAAGAGAAACGCCGCATACAGAATGTGATTAACGATATACAATGGCCAGGAAGGTTAAAGTGGCGAGGTCCTTGCTGTTAGTTCTAAAATCTTACTAGCAAGTGTTCGCAGAATCGATCTCCTAATCTTCGCCCTGTTTCTCCGATGTAGAGTTTGTTAAAAGTGGAAAAGTGTGCAGGTGATACAATAAATAACATTACTGGAAGTATACAATCAAAATGATCAGTACCTATTAGGTTTGTTAAAAGTGGAAAAGTGTGCAGGTGATACAATAAATAACATTACTGGAAGTATACAATCAAAATGATCAGTACCTATTAGGTACACTAGTTAATATTATAAAACCCGTAAGTACACCCCATATATACTTATAGCTGAGCGTATGAAATATCAAGCCAGCTATCTATGGGCTATGTGGGCCGCGTCAGGCAAAAAGGGCCCGGACGACATAATATGTAAATGTTTTTTGAAATTGAACCATGCTTTTTATACTTTATATGCGATTACAATATGCATCGCGAGCGCCACATTGTGCTACTAACAAGTAGTGTTGATTTCATGAAATTGACAAGTGAAATCGAAGACGAAATTTACAATATTTTTACACAAGGGTGTGATCACAATTTTAGCAGCCGCAAATCATTCCCTATCATCATACGATTGTTTTAAGGTGTAACTTTTACTATTGCTAAAATCATATTATGGGCTACGGGGAGCAGAATGTGATCATCTTGTTCATCTTATTTATTTTTTACTCTTTAATGCCAGCAGGTATAAATGAATGTCATACATCAAAATCATCCCCTTTGACAGGATTCTTAATTTTTGTGGTCATATTTGCATCAAAATCACGTGAATTTCACCCCTGATTTTTGTTGTCAATAGTCTTGAACTGACATTTATTGTTAGGAATGAAATGTAGCGCTCTTCGTCAATAATACAGTACGATCTTCAACCTGTTATTAGGAACACCATTGCAGGAATTATTTAACTTGAATGTCGTCCGGGCCCTTTTTGCCTGACGCGGCCCATGTTATAGTGCTGCGCATGCGTGGTGTCGATGTTCGGTTGGTGGCAGTCTCGTACCCAGAGCTCTTCTCCACAGAGAGAGCTCTGGTAACAGCCATTTTGTGGTCCTTGCTGATTGGCTAAAAGAAAACGCATGCGTAGGAATCATTTCTTGAAAACGAGGAACTGAAATCGACTTCCGGTCAAAATAAATCAACTCGTACAAAAAGGAAGCCATGAAAAATCGATAGTTCCAAGATGGCAGAAGATATGAGCGTGTGGAACAGTCGAAACCCAAGTTCTCCTTCCACCAGTCTACTCAGTACAAGGAAAAAGACGGGAATTCCAGCACAAAGCCATAAAATAGCCGACGATGCAGTCGGGACCAGAAGGCAGAAATACTGAAAAGGTTAGCTGAACTGATTTTCACTATAAATGTTTTTTTGGGGGGACTTAGGAAAATAAGCTGGAACTTCTTGGGCAAGCTGCATATTATTTAAGCTTACTGATTTATATAACTACATGTATGTTAGCAAGCTCGATTGCCCTCGAGCCAGAAAATCTAAAGAAAATCATAGCTTAATTTATATGGAGTCAATGACGGGAATATATATATTCGCATATTATGCGATTAACTTGTAATATATAACGAAATAAATTATGCAATTAACTCCCTATGTAATTATTATTATGTATTTGATTATCAACACTAACAGAACAGAATTTATGCAACTAATTACTTGCATAAATTCCGTTATATAAGATATACTCAATTATATAACAGAACAGAATTTATGGCACTAATTACTTGCATAAATTCCGTTATATGATATGACGGGATGATTTATGCCACTAATTACTTGCATAAATTCCGTTACATAACGAGATGATTTATGTAACTACTTACTTGCATAAATTCCGTTATATAATAAGTACTGGCTTATATAACAGAACAGAATTTATGCCACTAATTACTTGCATAAATCCCGTTATATGGTATGACGGGATGATTTATGCAACTAATTACATGCATAAATTCCGTTATATAACAGGATGATTTATGCAACTAATTACTTGCATAAATTCCGTTATATAACAGGATGATTTATGCAACTAATTACTTGCATAAATTCCGTTATATGACAGGATGATTTATGCAACTACTTACTTGCATAAATTCCGTTATATAACGGGATTATTTATGCAACTAATTACTTGCATAAAGTCCGTTATAAAACGGGATTATTTATGCAACTAATTACTTGCATAAATTCCGTTATATAACGGGATTATTTATGCAACTAATTACTTGCATAAATTCCGTTATATAATAAATTCTAGGTTATATAACGGGATTATTTATGCAAGTAATTACTTACATAAATTCCGTTACATAAGATATACTCAATCATATAATATAAAATAATTTATGCAAGTAATTACTTGCATAAATTCCGTTACATAAGAGTATACTCACTCATATAATATAACAGAATTTATGCAAGTAATTACTTGCATAAATTCCGTTGCATAAGATGTACAATATAATATAACAGAATTTATGCAAGTAATTACTTGAAAGTGAACTACCTGTGGTTTCTTGCTAGAAAAATACAACGCGCTGCCGACATCCCTCGCGCTTTTGCTCTACAAACCAAAGACACACACAATTCTAACCGTATACCTTTTGTTATTACTTATAACCCATCACTCCCTCATATTTCTGAAATAATTAAGAAGAACTACAGCCTGCTACACTCCTCTGTCCGCTGCAAGAAAGTATTTCAACACTTGCCACTGTACCAGTGTAGCCTTCAGACGCACCTCTAACCTCCGTGACTTACTAGTTAAAGCTAAACTCCCTCCTAACTCGACTGATCCTCAGCTTCCACCTGGCTCTTTCCGCTGTGGAAAGAACTGTTCTACTTGCCCCTACATCTGTGACGGACAAACAATTTATACTTTCTTCTCTACCGGTGAAATACGCTCTATCAGAACAAATTTGACGTGTAACACAAAAAATCTAATCTACATGATTCAATGCAACCGCTGCAATTTACAATACATAGGTGAGACAAAACGACGTTTGAAAGACAGATTTAACGAACATCGACGGACCGTAGACAAGTCTAATAACATAATTATCTAAATCTACAACAGCTGCTGAACATTTTCTCTCGACACCTAATCACACTGGACATAATGAAATGCAACTAATCCCCATCGAAAAAATGTTCAGTCTACTAGAGACTCAATTCGTAATGCCAGAGAAGCTACTCTCATTACACAAGCTAGAACACTCGTACCTTATGGTCTCAACATCCATGACGAGTCATACTAGCTGGAATATATATAACCTCATTATCTTATTATTTCTATATTTATAGTGTCAATCATTTGTCATCTATTTCCTATATTTCGTAACCCATATTTCTAGTTAGTCACGTTCGCCAATGTAATAACATTTCTTCATATTACCTGAAGAAGGCTGGTTTGGCCAGCCGAAATATCGTTATAAACCTCTAATATTTACGTTGTGTCGGCTTTGCTATTTTTAGTTACCTGTGGTACTACGATGAAAATAATTGACCTATATCATTATGACGTCAAATCAAAACAATCTATTGTTTAAACGCTAAGGAACACGGTCGTGGGAGGGGGACAAAACAGCAACAACACAAAGGAAATCGCTATGAAATGCATTTTGTAGAACGTAGAATAGCGGTAACAGCCACCAAATACGGTAAATAATGTAGGATAAACATTAATACAGCTGATATCTGGAAACCAGACAATTCGAAGTTAAATTTTCCTCAGCAGAGCAGATTTAGTTCAAAATTATATTGTTCAAGTCGATTCTGTCCCCTTCATAAACAAGCCGTGACGTCATAATGATATAGGGTAATTACTAGATCGAGTCCTAAAACGTCATTCTGACGTAAACTTAGACCCAATGCCGCTGGGGCTCTGAAACCCTTACCCTGTTTAAGTTAACATTTTCCCTCTATAAGACAAATAACAAATCATCTATACTTGGATGTCAGTGTTTATTGTGATCTTGTATAATGAGTGTCATAACTAAATAAGTCTTCATCAAGCACTAGACTAAATAACGGCACTAGATAAATACCATACCCTGTTCAAGATCTGTCGATGTGAAAATGGATACCCTGTCTAAGATCAGAAACTCGAAAAACCATACCCTGTCCAGCGGATCATCCTCGTAGTCCATATGTGGGAGGGGATTGCTGCATAAAGGCCCTGCATAAATCATCCCGTTATATAAGCCAGTATATCTCATGTAACGGAATTTATGCAAGTAAGTAGTTGCATAAATTCTGCTCTGTTATATAACGGAATTTATGCAAGTAATTAGTTGCATAAATCATTCTGTTATATAACCGAGAATTTATGCAAGTAAGTAGTTACATAAATTCTGTTCTGTTATATAAGCCAGTATATCTCATGTAACGGAATTTATGCAAGTAATTAGTTGCATAAATCATTCTGTTATATAACGGAATTTTTGCAAGTAAGTAGTTGCATAAATCATTCTGTTATATAACAGAATTTATGCAAGTAATTACTTGCATAAATTCTGTTATATTATATTGAGTATATCTTATGTAACGGAATTTATGCAAGTAATTACTTGCATAAATTCTGTTACATTATATATTTGAGTATATATAATGTTTTTCTATTCACAAAAAAATATATTTGCATAAAACGTTTTGTTATATAGAAGGTGCTAATCACATATTATGCGAATGTAATGACCCCCGTCAATGACCTATAAATCATGCTAAAAACAACACCCAAAAGTAGAAGTGTCTATATGGCTGCATTGCATGCACTGATCGAGCAAACACATGTATATTTCAGTAGGATTTCTTTAAATAGATATGCAGCCACCAAAACATGTATTCACATATGAAATTCCCCTGAATGAACACTGCACTGTCAATTAATTACCACAAGTCATTTTTGGGAAAGTGGATAAATTAAATTTATTGAGGAATAAACCACTTCAAACCCGACTCTCCCAAGGTTGAAAAGAAAACATGTTTCTAAATACTATTACCAGTATTATAAAATAATACAAGTTTCTGAACAACTACCTGTCTGGCTAATAATGTACTGATCAAATTATTGAAACAACACTATAGCGATACTTCGTGTTGATAAACATTACAACTGTTATGCTAATGTACCAACCATGGTTTCAAAAGGCCACTTTGTGTCAGGAACCAATGGATCTCTGGTTGGCACATTAATGACAATGGATGACGTGGCAGTAAGTATCACTGTATTGATTAAGATTGTGAAGTACAGTGAATGTAATATATTGTAACTTTTTTTTCTGCTGTTTTCTTTGATTATTTAAATCTGAAAGAGGGTCCACAAAAGGGTCCTCAGATCCCGCTTTCCCACCTCATTTTTTCTCTTAATCCCACCATCCCACCCTTCTTTAGACTTCTTTACGTTGAAATCCCGATCCCACCCTTATTTTTTTAACTACAATTTTTTTTCTGCGTTAATTATTACAATAATGATAACATGAAATACCCACCTTCATTAAAATCCGGATAGCTGCCAAGTAAACAGACTAAACACGATTTGATGATGTTTCTGACCCTTGGACGAACATGCAAAGTCACACAAACGGTACGCGACATGCTGTTGACATATGGAAGACGAAGATTGTTCGTTTTGAAGAGTTAATCTGCATTAAACACACGGTCACGTGGAAATTATAATCCCGTATCCCGCTTCCCGCCCCCTAAAAAACATGAAATCCCGCTTCCCGCTCGTACCTGAAATCCCGCGTCCCACTCCTGTTTTTAGCTCGCATCCCGAATCCCACCCTCGAAATAAGCCCGATCCCGCCATCCCGCCAAACCTATTGTGGACCCTCCTGAAAGGATTAATACAACTGGAACCTGCAAACATTAAAAAATTATTGACCTGTCAATGTTAATAAGTAACTGCAGTTTTAATCACATGGTTTGGACATTGAACGAGGGAATGAGGGGTGTTTCTATTCAATTAGTTGATAGCCCAGTAAAGGGCAGATCATGTCAATGCCATGTGCTTTTTCTGATCTAGCTAAGTTTGAGATTAAATAATTATGCTGTGGTTATTTTTCTACCAACCATCTGTTCCCAATTATGATTATGTACTTTAAAACTGATGGTGACTACTCAGCACAAAGTTGGTCATATGCATGTAGTGAACTGTTATAATAAGCTGACTATATGTAATATTCTAATACATTTTAAATCTTATTTTGCAGACAATGAGACTGAATGTCCTCTAAATATATTTCTCATACTAATTAACGAGGGCAGCAGCCAATACCAGCGATGCATTTCATGTGCATGAGATTTCATACCTGGTAAAGGCTGTAATGCCACTGACTTGTCACATGCATCAATTGTTGAATCTTGATATCCAATCCGAAATGACAGTCTGATCAAGATCACTAGTGATTCTTGATATCCAATGAAACACCAGATCAAGACTGCTCCAAAACGGTTCAAACACTAATTAAGACACTTGAATTTTGACTTCCGTTAAAAAAATAAGCTACAATATTACAATGTATGACTTTATATGAAGAGAAGTAAAGGACAAGATGGAAATAAAACTCAGCATCTAGAGTGTGGCTCAAACCATCGTCCTTGCAACTACTCCCGACTGCTAGCTTCTGCCTTGTCTACTACACTATCAGACCATTATTTTGTTGAAATGACCATTAGAAAATAATTAAAGGGGTCCATGTAAGAACAGCATAAGTGACTTTTGATCAAGTTCTCAATTATCTCAGAATACAAAGAACATCAAGAAGAATTTGGAATTTTATCAGAAGTCACTTATGCTGTTCTTGCATGGACCCCTTCAGTTGTCAATAATATTGTATGCAACAAGACACAATACTTCCTAATGATTTATGAATACAGCCTGGAGACAAATCACAAAATGAATAAAATCTCGGCAAATAGTAGGTAAAAACAATTGAAACTTTGCACATATGTAGTACTAAAGAAAATACACATCACTGTGGAACTTATGTTGCCATGGAAACACTTGGCCCCAGGCTCCTTTCACCTTGAAGATACTGATTACAATTTTGTTACTGTTATAGAAAATAATTAAGTGCTTAAACCACTCGCATACAATGCCTACATTGTTCTAAGTCTTCTGATGTGGCCACAGCAGAAAATTGTGTTCAGGCAGGAGCCCATTACCAGGAGCGTACCTACTGTGCTGTGGGCACTACCCATCACATTGACGATGTGGCTATTTATAGTCGCGAAGTTCTGGTATGCGATTACGTTGTCAGTTTCGTTCACTTGCGCTTTAGTATTTTTAGCAGTTTGAACCGTGTTAATTACAATTTTTCAGTGCATCCTGATTGGTTAAAAGTGACGGTCTTTGTTTCTTCTCGCGGGAAACACAAAGCTAAAAATAGCTACATATGCATCATCTGTTCTTCTGTTGGACAGACCTAATCTGGATACTTACATTAAAAACTCTGACACTGTTTGACCCAATGTGAGCTCCAAAACCCTGATTGCCCCCTTTTGGGAAAAAAAAAACCCTGATTGCCCCTTCTTTAAATTGTTTTCAAAACACGGTCGGATATATACCCCGACCGGTATACCACGTACCGGGATTGCATGCAAAATACGGAACATTTCAGGTCGGGACGTGTCATTGGGTAAACAAATCAGCAGATGAAGTGCATAGATAAGTACTGAAATACGAATTAGCGGCGTCACGATGTATGGGAACCTCAGTGCTTGCATGTGGGCAGGAGATCAAAATGCGGCAACAGAATGTCTTTTCGACATAGTAGCTAAAAAAACTGAACCCGAACTGCCTAAAAAATACTGAACCCCAACCCTGACTGCACCCAAATTATACTCAAATCCTGACCCTGATCTGCCCAAATCAGGTCAAAACCCTGACCCTACCTGCCCAACCAAGCTCAAAACCTTGACCCACCCCCGCGGCACATACATAATAAGTCACAAACAGGAGTACCCCCCGGGCTACGGCCCTTGGGATTAATTGTTTCTTGTAACTATTTGGTACCTCTGATCAAACACTGAAATGAGTGTTTGAAATAGTATGTCTAAGTAATCAAAATTGGCTCAGATCTATGGATGATAACATTGGTTCTCATCTTGTTGACATGATTCTGATGGCTAAAGGCCTAAAAGTCAAGCTTGATCTACCTGTATGACAAAGGGTAATTCACTAATGGATAGACACTAGATTTTTGTAGCCAGTAGACTATGCTATCGTGTTATGTTAACAATTCCCATAATTTGTGCTTTGCGACAAGTTCGAATTACCTCGTTTCCAGGACTGGCAAACGAAACATTTTATTAGGATTGCCTGCCCCGGCGTCAGAACCATGGTTTGACCATGATATGACCATGGTTTGACCATGGTAAACCATGAACGTTAAATTGCCCAAATGTTGACCATGGTCAACCATGGTCACAATGTCAAATTTCACACTTCTGTGAACATGGTCAACCATGGTCAGACCAATGTCCTTAAATCATGTTTAGACATGGTAATCCATGGTCAAATAATGTGTGCTGCAGTTGATAAATACAGGTGTTGACCATGGAGAAACATGGTCTTCCATGTCTCAAACATGGAATAACATGGTCAACCATATTTACAGGTTGGGGGTTCAACATGGTATAACATGGTCAACCATGGTCCAACAGTGAAAGATTGAACATGGAGAAACATGGTCAACCATGTCCCAAACTTCAGATCAGTCAACCATGGATTACCATGGTCAACCATGTCCCATACATTTACTTCAGATCAGTCAACCATGGTCAACCATGTCCCATGCTTCACATCAGTCAACCATAGAATACCATGGTCAACCATGTGCCATACTTTAGATCAGCCAACCATGGAATACCATGGTCAACCATGTGCCATACTTCAGATCAGTCAACCATTGAATACAATGATCAACCATGTCCCATACTTCAGATCAGTCAATTATGGAATACCATAGTCAGCTGTGTTTCACCAATATTACTGCTCCCTGTACATATAAAAGTGATCATGTGTAATTAAGTTACAGCTTCCCATTCTGTTATCCCAAAGAAAAAGGTAATGTCCATTGATAGTTAGAAAATTAGAGAGATTATCTGAGAATATAAATTAACCCTTTCACAACAACAACAACAACAACAATTTATTCGTGACCTCTTAAATTTACATGCTAAGAATATTACTGCTAAGAATTTATACTCTAGAAGTGAGGAGCACAGCTACTTAGAAATAGCTAAAAGCTAGTCGAGCTAAGTAGCTAGGCCATGCAGCATTTAATCATGTTTGATATAGTAATTGAAAGAAAAAGAAAATGCAATATAATACTGTAACAATACAAAGGACAAAAAAAAATACAATAATACAAAATACAGAAAGGGCATAAAAAAAGAAAAGTGCATCAGATATCTAAATAGCTATTCAGGATAGAATCTATTATGAGTTTCTTGAATTGATTACGTCTCTTTGATTTAAAGTCTTCTTGAATTGAGTTCCATTTTTTTGCGCCTAGAAAACGAATGTTAAATTTGCCATAATTGGTTCTTATTTTAAAAATGTAATATGATTTTTTGCAGGCTAGTCTAGTATTATATTGGTGTACCCTATTTAAGCATGTAAAAAAGTCATGAAAAACAGATGGTAAGGCATTTGCCTGGAAATCATGCATAAATAGAGCGTTATTTACGTAAATTATATCAATAAATTTGAGTAGACCCAGACGATGAAACAGTGGACTTGAGTGAGCTCTATAATCAGAGAAGGTTATTATTCTGACTGCCTTTTTTTGAAGGATAATAAGAGGTTTAAGGGTAGTTGAATAAGTATTGCCCCAGGTTGTTACAGCATAAGATAAGTATGGATAAATTAAGGTATAGTATAGTTGAGTTAAAATTGGAGAAGTTACAAAATGTCGAATCTTTGAAAGCATGCCAACGCATCGTTTGATTTTCTTAGTAATGTGCTGAACATGGTATTTCCAGCTAAGATAAGAATCAATAAAAACCCCAAGATATTTGATGCATTTTTCTTGTTTTATCTGTTTATCATTGATTTGGAGTCTAAGTGCATAGTTTACAGATTTTTGGCGAGGATGAAAAATAATAAAATTAGTTTTATCAAGATTTAGGGAGAGCTTATTTGCAATGAGCCAGTTTGAGACATGCCTTAAATTGAAATTAATAAGAGATTCTAGTACAAACAGACTACTATCAGAACAGAACAGATTAGTATCGTCTGCAAAGATGTGGAAATCAAATAAAGAGCAGCAGTTGCTAAAGTCATTAATATATAGGAGAAATAGAAGTGGGCCCAGTACTGACCCTTGTGGGACACCATGAGTAACAGTAAGATCATCAGATTTAGAAGTACCTATTGAAACATGTTGCCTTCTGTTTTCTAGATAGGAAACAAACCAGTCTTTTGCTATGCCACGAATTCCATAGTGGCTTAATTTAGAGATCAAAATGCTATGATTAACTGTGTCAAATGCTTTTGAAAAGTCTAAGAAAATCCCACATGAGTACTGGCCATCTTCTACTGCTCTTTGGATTTTGTCTGCAATTGACAGAGTTGCATGCATAGTAGAATACCCTTCTCGAAAACCAAATTGCCTATCATAGATAATATTATGTTTATCAATAAAGGTACTTAATCGCTTATACATCAACTTTTCCAGTATTTTATTAAAAATGGAAAGCAATGAGATGGGTCGGTAGTTATTCATGCATGTAACTGAGTCTCTTTTGTGGACTGGGATAACGTTGGCTATTTTGAATTGGTCTGGTACACAGCCACTACTAAAGGACAGATTATATATAGTTTCTAAAGGAGTTGACAAGTAAGTCTTCAGGAGTTTTAGTAAACACACAGGAATACTGAATGGTCCTGTTGCCTTTGATGAATTAAAGCTAGAAATTTCATCTTCTATTTCCATAGTTGTTACTGGAAACAGATAAAAACTGTTTGATTGTGATGGTCCCAAATAAGCTTGGGGTTCAATTTCGATATAAGGTATATCGTTTGCTAGCTTATTCCCAATATCAGAAAAGTACTTGTTAAAGGCAGTTGCTATAGCTTTAGGATCTTTAATGTTGTGATTATTCTGGATAATTTTTGAGGGTGGATTTGATCCTTTTGGTTTAAGAGTAATTAATTCTTTTATCCCATTCCAGATGTTTCTAATGTTTTTGCTATTTTCTTTAAAATAATTGTGATAATATCCCTGTTTGCTACATTTAACAAGATAACTTATGTTATTACGATAATATTTATATTTAGTAAAATAGTATGGGTTTCTTGATTTAAGATACTTTTTATATAGCTTCTCCTTGACCTTAAAGGGGCCGTCTCACCCACAGTGCTTAGCGTGCTTTTGTTATTGTTTATATCCGGGACTTTGACCCCTTGTTCACGGCGGGAACTTCACGAACTAAGCGTATTTCTTGATGTCGGTGACATGATAATTTTGATTTGAACATGGACGACCTTGATGAAACTAATAGTACCTTACAAGTTGAATGTGAAGTCAACAAAGTGTTATACAGCTGTACTATAACATTTACCGCTCACCCGTCGTTGCTATAAACAGAGAACACTCTCTCCGGGTAACACTAATAATTATGAAAGCGAGAGGTTTCTCTGGGGTTTCTCTCCTCGGTTTTATTTTTACTGGCAGACAGAGAGATATATCTGCTAGCAGGCAATCTCGTTGGTGGCAGTACCAGAGAACCAGTTCAAGAGAGAACTGTGAACGAATTACAGCTCGTTTCAATGGAAAATTATTATCACGGCGGCTCTGGTGTCAAATTTCGTGCTAGTATAAACTTTGATCGACCCCGGTGAATCCGAAAATCTCGGCGAAATCACTGTGTGAAAGCCCTTCGAAACCAGAGAGAGAGAGACCTGTTTCCACAAATTAAACGCCGAGGCCCTCAAAATGATTTTAGGATATTGCTCAATTCTTTTCGGGTCGACCAAGCGGAGTTTCGTTGCCTCATGATAATATTTTGTCGACTATAATATTTACCGCTCACCCGTCGCTTCCGAACGTCATCAGTACTATAAACAGAGAATAATAATAATTATGAAAAGAGAGGTTTCTCCCCTCGGTTTTATTTTTCCCTGCAGAGAGAGAGAGATCATGCATCTGCTACAGGCAATCTCGTTGCTGGTGCCAGAGAACCAGTTCAAGAGAGAACAGTGAACGAATAACAGCTCGCTTGAATAGGAAATTATTATCATGCAGTCTCGGCGGCTTTGTTTGTCAAATTTCGTGCGAGTATAAACTTCAAATGATTAACCCGGTGGATCCGAAAATCTCGGTAAAATCACTGTCTAAAAGCCCGAATTCCGCCCTTCGAAACCAGAGAGAGACCTGTTTCCACAAGTTAAACGCCAAAGCCCTGAAAATGATTTTAGGAAACTGTTCTTCAAGTCAGTGGAGTTTTGTTCCAAATTGTAGTCACGTAAGCCAGCCACGGTGTTCAAAAACCAAAATCGGCTCAAAGATAGTAGACACTCGAACTAAGCGCTAATATATCTTTACGTATAAAGATTAATGGTCAGAATAGCTTCTCCACGTTGTAGGTGGAAATCGTGGACACACACGGACAATTGTTTCCTTTCGCCGAGGACGAACGAGACTGGCATCCATCAGAGAACTACCGGCCACCTGAAATAAAACTAAAATTGCATGACCAAATAATTTAAAACACTTAAATAAGAGGCTCAATAGGAAGTGCAATAAAAAAGGTTCAACCTAGTATGATTTTTTTGACGACAGCTGGAAGGATGGCAGAGATGAAGAAAAGATTAAAACCACTACCATAAAACTCTGGATTTCGATGGCATCGAAAATGGCCGCTATGCTATGTGAGCGCGCTAAGCACTGTGGGTGAGACGGCCCCTTTAATGGAAGTTTTTATACCATTAGTCACCCATGGCTTAGTCAATGACTTAATTTCTTTTCGAGTAAGTTTACGAACTGGAACGTGCTTATCTATAATTTCAGTAATGCAAGAATAGAAAGACTGAAAAAAAGTATTCACATCAACAGCATCACTTTCACTGGGTAAAACTTCATGCCAATTAATATTACCAAGGTCAGCCGCCAGTGCTTCCTTATCTAAAGTAGAGTAATCCCGTTTGTACATTTTAGAAGTTTTTGGAAGAGCAGAAAGTTTATTAATGATAAGAAAATTTGGCAGGTGATCTGTAATATCACTTAGAATATTACCACTTATAGTCTGGTGTTCTAGGGAATTGAAAAAAATATTGTCTATCAAGGTTGCAGAGTGATCTGTGATTCTAGTTGGCTTCAAGATTTGAGGATGAAATGAATAAGATCCTAATGTATTTATAAAGTCTTCAGTATCTGCATGGGAATTGAAATTGAGCAGATCAATGTTGAAGTCACCTAACAGCAGACAATATTTGTTTTCTTTGTTAATTTTGTCAATAGCTTCATACAGAAAATCTAACATTTTGTCTAATTTTGAGCTAGGATGCCTATAGATTACACCACAAACGATGTTATGCTGGTGAGGAACCTCGATTTCGACCCACAGAGCCTCAAATTCCTTTTCAGAGCAGCAGAGCTCATTCCTTTGTATATAAGACAAAGTATCTTTGATAAATAAACCAACACCCCCAGCTACTGACAGTGTTGGTTGCGACAAATAGTGATAACCAGGAATACTAGTATTTATAGTAGGGTCTATTCCATATCTTATTCTAGTTTCAGAAAGACCAATGACTGAAAAAGATTTATTTAGGTCATTTAATAATTGGTAAAGGGAATCAAAATTAGCGGCAAGGCTTCTAATATTATGATGTAAGGCCGAGAAAGATTTATCAGTGAAAGATGACTGAACGTCTTCACTTGAATGAAAGTCATGTGTAGAATAATAATCAAAATTAGTTGCTATAGGTAATTGTGAGTCAATATCTATGTTGGACAAATTAGAATTTTTGTCAATAGATGACATTATATCAAAACAGGGCAAACAATCTAATCTAAGATTTAAAATCTTTTTAGAACAAAGGCATTCTGTATTTGAGTTAAAGGATAACTCAATGACTTCATTATTCTCTAGAAAATGATAAGGAAATATTTCTGGGCGACAGTACAGGCATATCCATAGATCATCTGATCTAGAAAAATAATTATATTCTTTTATGGAAAGAACAGTGCATTTCAAATGGAACCATTGTAGACAGACATCACTACATGTAGATGTAAAGACCACATTTATGAAACTACTATAGTCACTCACAACAACAAATTTATTAATGATTGCAAACAGAACAGTGCCTACATGTACATGTAAAATACAGTGCCGGATAATTTTATGTCTCATTAGAAAAACTGCACTTATATATTAGGGAGTGAAATATACATGTATTGTGTATTAGTCTTAGCACTAAAAACTGTGGCCAAAAAAGCCTTTCCTATTACACAGAGCAGCTCAGCTGTGTAAACAGCCCAGTTCCTGTAGTCATGCACACCACATCTTTACAGGATATTCTGTTTTGAAATTTCCTGTTTCTACATAAGTTCTACAGGTAGCTTAGTAAACTCCCTTACAAAGTCAGCTAAAGCCAGATGAAAAGGTGAGACAAAAATACTACAAGCCAAAGTTATTGGAGTGCTGCTCGCTAGTCTAGTTTAAAAAAAAAAAACAGTTTTACATAAGTGTTTACTTTTTCGATAATTATAATAATATGGGGTTATTATTTAAACTAAAAGTTAATACCATTTTATGTTCTGACTATATGTAACAATTAAGTCCACCATTATTTTGAGAACAGACACCTTTTCCCTTGAAGTACTGAGGTCCTCCAGGGATTCATGCACTTGTTCTCTTGTTCAGTACTTAAGCGTTGTTTACTGCCTAGAAAAAGAAACACATGTGATTAGTTGTCTTGAGCTTGTCTAGAATTGTTTATATACTTAAATTATAGGGACAAAAATAATGGTCACTTAGTCTAACTGACTTGCATGTGTAATAGACTATTTGAAGGTTGCCATTAACACTACGATATCTACTTCAATTAGCAATAGCACTGGTACCACTACAAAGAGCACCTCAAAATTACTAAGTCAAAATCCCAAATTTGATAGTTAATATCCCACAAAGTAAGACAATTTTACAGACATTTGTACAGTGTGTATGCGGGGGTGCAAATTGTTGCACACCCTCATACAAATGTCTGTAAAAATAGCACACTTTACTTGACTGTATCTAATGGCTTCTAGATGAGGTAAACTCTCAAATTTGGGATTTTGACTCATTTCCAGGAGCTCTTTTCAGTAGCACCAGTGCTATCGCTAATTGAAATAGATATTGTAGTGGTAATGACAACCTTGAAATGGTCTATGGGTTACTAGTTCCTGTAAAAACTAGTGTTGATGTGCATCAACAGGGAAGATAAACATTCGGGGTATGATCAACTAAAAGTAGATTCAGGTATGCTAGTTGCTGGGGAGCAAGACAGGCCCAAGCATAAAACCAAAGTTGCTTATGACTAGAGCATTGATAGTGTAAATCGTAAACCAAGGAAATCATGAAAATAAAGTATATTTAATTACACTGTATAATATAGTCTTGTGTAGTGAGTTAGACTTCCTTAGAAATAGCTCCACTGTGATGCTCAACACAAATTATGACAAAAAATAATCAACAACACTGTTGACTCTGAGTCCCAGCCTATAAGAAATTTAGACTTTATTTCCAAGATTTTCTTGGTTTATGATTTACACTGTAAACATACATCAGTACATGTGCACAAATATCGAGCTTGTGCTCCCTGTGATCATAGTTAATAGAGTGGAATGGTTATGAAACCCAGCGACCTTCTTTGTTATATGTCTTTGTTAGCTTTTTTCAACCACTACCCTGCACAAAACACAATAGAAATTCCAATGTGTTAATCAATCAGCCAATAGAAACGTGTGAGTTCAGTCGTTCAGGGGACGCTAATGAACTATGACCCTGCACAATCTTTTGTCTTGCCCCCTTCCAACATAAATCGCAGCGCCTTTGTTAGCCCCTTTGAAGTTTGCCGGGTTTCATAACCATTCCACTCTATTAACTATGCTGTGATAGAGTAGAGCTCTTTATACATAATTATAAAGGAAGTGTTTTATCACCTGAGCTGCATGAATTTAATGCCTGAAATAGTAAATATTTGAAGGGGGAAACATTAAGTTACTGATCGAGTCATTTCATTTTAGTGTGTCTATTAAGTAGTAGTGTATTCATCCATGTTTCACAGAGTATGCTTCATATTTCAAAACGTTTCAGAGAACACTATACAGTACTGACTGCTCAAGTTTATGGCGGGCAGAACACAATGTACATGTATAAAGCAGTCAGGCAATGCAACGTATTAGAACGTACTGTGACTGAGACGGTGATCTTCGGTAATTAACGCACTGATACAGATAAATGAACATTGTTAGATTAGCTTGTTAAATTAGCTGTAACGTATAGGAATGAGTTACTGTACTTGCCTGATTCAGTAATACTTAGGTTGAAAAATAGCACCTTAAACGACGATCTTTTTCGCCATAATTGTATACCCTCTCCTGTATGCGAGTGTGGATACCAGCGGGAAACTATCAAACATTACCTGTTACATTGTCCCCGTTTCGAAGCCCATCGCTCTCGTTTACTTACCTCGGCTGCAGAGTGCCTAACGAATTTTTGGTCTAATTCTAACGAATCTGACAAGCTAATGTTTTTACTTCGTGGATGTACCAATGTTGACTTTAATTCAAATTGTAAATTATTCCTTGCTATTCAAGATTTTATTTCCGCTACATCTCGCTTTTCAGTTCATATGTAATGTTATTTATTTTCTGTTGTTTCTGTTTCGCTCCCGACTTCCTCTGTTGAAATGTGTGCAATAGTTGTACGAGAGCCTCCCAGATGAGCTTCTGCTCTTGGGGCAATTGTATGGAATAAATATGTTTAAAAAAAAAAATACTAAGTTGAACT
Organism: Actinernus sp. WN-2022; assembly: GCA_030867875.1. Taxonomy (NCBI): domain Eukaryota; kingdom Metazoa; phylum Cnidaria; class Anthozoa; order Actiniaria; family Actinernidae; genus Actinernus; species Actinernus sp. WN-2022. The sequence goes on from JAOWCC010001634.1 coordinate 50,739,614, forward strand.
TGAACTTGTAGTTGTAACGATAGGAGCCTAACGATGTTTTCCGTTGACCACTAAAAAGGCACTATTGATCCAGTTTTGCAATCACGATAACTTTACACTGTTCAATTAAGTAATCACCATAACCAGTGCGAGTTTCCTTGTCTTAATACCCGTTATTTAGAACAATTTCCTTTGAATAAACCTCCAAACTCCCTTTACCAGTTCACTTTACAGTAACCGTAGAAAATATCCGCCAAAAACCGTTGAAAATTGAGCCCACAGGCATTGTGACCCGCTGATCCACTAAGAGAAGGCCAGGTGCCACAGCGGTGCTCGCGCTATGCATCATGGGCGTTAAGTGAGCACCAAGTCTCGAATGACAGCCATATTGGATTTCTCTCACTTTTGACCTCGCTTTGTTTACTTCAGTTGTAGTGTGCCTTTTCCTTCTGGAATACATCATTTGTACATGTAGATAGCAGGCTTCTAGATTGGTAAGAAAATCTCTTATTTTCATGTTTCAGATTATATAAATAATTTTTGAAGATTGTTAAGACATCGAATGTTGCGTTTTGTTACAAGTTTTCTTCGGAGTTCGGTATTCTGAGTTTCTACACCGTCCTATTTCAACTCTAAAGAGTCTTTGTTATCGTTTTATGCAGGCATGGGATTCGGGCATCGCAACTGTGTTGTTGTAGGCTGCTCTAGCAGTGGCAAAAGGCTCAATAAATGGGCATCACAAAAGTGCAAAGTTCATGACTGTTTGAACGGGACAGAGACGTGCGACTGCGAGCCTCCATTCAAGTTGTTCCCCTTCCCAACGCAACTCAAGGACAGTGCAGGGAGGAAACGATGGACAGATAATGTAAATAGACAAACAAAAAAAAGACTGCTCTGGGTACCCAAGACATCATCCCGGATTTGTAGTAAGCATTTTAAATTTGGAAAACCCACAGAAGACAGCCCTGATCCCATTCTGAATTTACTATTTAGGCCACAAAAAACTTGAAAAACAAGCAACTGGGTCAAAGCGAAAATTGCCTGCGGACCGATCAGCAACCCGTCCAAAGAAATCAAGGAAAAGAAATAGGGGATCTGTTGTTGCTAATTCAAGAGAGCATAAGGAAATACTAGTTGGCCATAAGTCCTTAATCACCCACCGAGTTTGGATATCACAGACTGTGTGCCAGAGGATAAACATAACCCAAGTTCAACTACAGGAGATAAACAGGATGAAGATGATTGTTTATCAAAGAGGAATGAACAAATAAATGAACTACCAGAACAGTTGGCTGAACTCAACAAGAAATTATACAATAAGAAGCTTAAAAAAGAAATAAAAAGAAAAGGACTTAGCTATTCACACTTAAAAACTGATAAAGTTGTGAATCTTTTAACCGGAATTCCAACAAGGGCAGCATTTGATGCTTTGTTTGATATGATAAAGGCGAATGTTAGAAAGGTTACGTACTGGGCTGGGCCAACAAAGTCAACACGGAAAGGAAGGAATTTTAAAAAAAGTCCAAAGAAGTTTGGCCCAAAGAGGCTGCTCTCCGAAAAAGATGAGTTCCTCATGACAATGATGAAACTTCGTCTGGGCTCAACCAATGCTGACTTGGCCCAGAGGTTTGGCATATCTGGTACAACTGTTACAAACATCTTCACTACCTGGATTAAACTATTACAAAGTGAACTGGGCTGCATGGTTTACAATCCATCATTGGATGTGGTGAAGAAAACATTGCCTAAGAAATTCAACAAGCCTGGTTATACAAAAGTGAGGCATATAATTGACTGCACTGAAATCTTTATAGAAACCCCAAGTGATCCATCTTTGAAAGCAGCTACTTGGTCCGATTATAAACACCATCACACAGCTAAGATTCTAGTTTCCATAACTCCAAATGGTACATTTAATTTCATATCAGATGCATGGGGTGGCCGGACCTCAGACGTGTACTTAACTAGGGAGTCTGGATTTTACGATATTTTGGAGCCTCGTGATGATGTTATGGCAGACCGAGGCTTTACTATTGCAGAGGATTTGATTCTAAGACATGCCAGACTCCATATACCACCTGGAAAACGTGGCCAAGAACAATTCCCTAAGTCAGAGGTTAAGAAAACAAAGGAAATTGCAAATCTCAGGATTTATGTTGAACAGGCAATTAGAAGGCTGAAGACATTTCGCCTCATTAAGCATGAACTGTCAATTTCTTTGCTAGATAACATTGATGATATTGTTATTGTTTGTGCAGCCATCTGTAATCTTTACAAACCATTGGCCAAAACATGACAAGGTACAAAACTGATTACATCGATAGATTCCTGTTCAGGGCTTTAAGATATAGGTTATTTACTGTTTACAGAAAACATTAACCTTAGATACAACAAGTAGTAGTACAGTAGTAATTTATTTAACCACGTATCACAGGTTGAGCACAGAGGCTCTTTTAAACGTGAGCGTGCAATATTACAAGATTAAACTGTATACAAATGATGGTTGCAGTAAAAGCATAAAAAGACATACATGAGTGGAATAAGTTACAATGCTATAATACTAATAATGATCATACTACAGATAAGGTTTTAGTTAATATAATGATAATAGCAATAAATACTCTAAATTAAGACTTAATATATATATGTATATGTGATATTGGATAATGCTATTTACATATGTGACAGTTGCAGTTAAGTGAAGACGAAATGGGCATACTTTGAAGTTTACTTTTAAAGACTGGTAGAGATTCTATTCTTCTGACACTATCTGGTAGATTATTCCATAATTTAGAAGCTGTATAGGTAAAGGAGTGCTGCCTGTAAGATGAAGTTATTGTAGGAAGTTTAAGCTTCAAGTGACCTCTAAGATTATAGTTATCTAGTACACGTAATGGGAACATCTCAGTAATGTACAGAGGTGCTAGATTATAAATACATTTGTAGACTAGCACAAGTGCCTGTACACAACGGCGATGCTCTAGTGTATTAATTGACGCTAACTTTAATAGATCGTCATAGGACGTACTTTTGGGCATATTGAGTATTGTTCTGAGAGCATAGGCGTTAGTTAATTCTAGTTTCTGGGATAGGTTATTACTGATACCAATTAATAGCTGAGAACAGTATTCGAACTGGGATAGGATGAAGGCTTTGTAAACTTTTAGCATTAGGTCAGTAGGGATCATTTTACGGATACGTCTCAGGATAGAGACTTTCGCGTTAACTTTTCTACATATTTCTTTAACATGTTGCTTGAAAGAAAGGGATTTGTCAATTATGAAGCCAAGTAGCTTAATTTCGTTAACAGTTTCAAGTTTGTTGTTGTCCATCATAAGTTGAAGTGGCATACTAGATTTGCCTAGAATAATGGTCTGTGTCTTTGTATTATTCACTAATAGAACGTTTTGATTAAACCACGCGACAAGTATATTAAGATCTGTTTGCAGGTATGCTTGTAATATATCAGGACTTGCGTGTGATGCATATTCGGTTGTGTCATCTGCATATAACCTCAGCGAGGTGTTGAGAGCTGCAAAGTTAAGATCATTAATAAATAGTCGGGGAGCTAAGATCGAAAAAAAATGGTTTCGTTCAACCCACTCCACAGTAAAGGTTTGACAACGGATTCTTGTAGAGTGAACACTCCTGATTAACGCAAGGTACGTTGTAGTCACGGATTGTGGTATCAGTTCCGAGTTGCAGCGATATTTTGGTCGGCTACCGGAAGTGCAGCATGAAAACGAGGCTAAGATAAAATAATTGAAATAGACGCTGTATTTTAAAATAAATCGTGCAGAAACGTAATAAAAATATAAAAAGACGTTGCCCTCTGTCGCATAGACTGTTAATGGTTGTAGTAATATGTCACGTGACCCACCAAGCTTACTTCCGGAAAATGTACTTCCGGTTTTATTAATATATGTACTATTGTACTCTTGTCCCCTCAGACGCGTGGAAAAATGGCACGCAAGGTTTCGTTTTAAGGTCCCGTCCACATGCATACGTTTTTTAACCTATATATTTTATTGTTTAAGTAATGACTTGCACGCCTTTTGCTCTCCTATAGGGAAAAAACGCCGTAAATGCATACATTTGGAAGGTTTCTTAGGACGCATCCACGCTTTTTTCTATTGTGTAAGTTAATCAGCTGATAGTTTTGGATTCTCATGAGGACGCCTATAACAATAGAAAAAAGAAAAAAACGTGTGCACCATGAACATGGGCTAATAACTAAACCTGCAACAAAAATTCTTCACTTTATTACCTAGCTACGGTATCAGCTGCGATTGTCTTTCATAATCATCGCAGTATGAAACATCCGAAGCATCTGAGTCAGAACAAAACACCCTGTTCGGATTATGGCATCTTTCAGCATCACCCATAAAGGTTTTGCAAGTCAGATTTATTGTTGTTCCTCTCATTAACGACATTGTGCTACCAGCTCCAGAAGATCTCTTTATCGAATCTGATGCATATAGACCAGAGTTTAGGTACTTTTTATCTAAGAGCGCAAGGAAATTCAAGGCGATATGGAAGCCACCCATACGAATTACAATTAATTTGCACTGGATATGCTTTGCCTTCGAATAGATGCCGAGATCAAATGTGATGACTGCGTCGCTCTGCCCGAGACTAGCGCACATACTTTGCGCTCTTTACATCACCGTGTACACCGTGCTAAATTCGGTTGATGATCCGTTTATCATGGGACAGTAGCCAATCACAGTATGATGTAGGACATCGGGGAATACCATTGCATTAAAACCACTCCAGCCTGGGACAGATTGAACGCTTTCCTCTCTAGTGAGATCTACTTCATACAACTTAGTTGGAAACATTCGTACCAATGCCCACGCCAGATCCATGCTACACGACGATAAATAGGCATCATCTGTTCTTTGAAAGCAGTTACTTTCCAGTTGCCCAACGACAGCCGACTGCTGGACGCCTGCCATGGGCTGAACATTCAAGGATGTCTTCACATGTACTGGTGGGTAACTACCGTATTTCTTATTACAAAGTTTCTAGTATCTAGAGGGGACATTAACAGGGGATCCTAACTCGGGGTCCTAACTCGGATCCTAATTCGGATCCTAACTCGGATCCCAACTGCATCAACATTTTGTCTCGTTTCTATAATACAATTGTCAGTCATCTTTATATCAGTACATGCATGGGTTAATTTCTTGTAGCATGTTTTGATTTCTTAATTGCTTGCCTTATTTACACACAGTACACGTTTGCACTCAAATTTGTTCATGACTTAGAACCTTAGCAAACTTTTCATTCACATTCAAAATCTCTAATTTGACATTGTAATGGCTGGGTTGGTAGCTGAATCTAGTTCTTACTTACAGTACCAATAGAGAAGCAAATTATGCAATTACGCGAAAATCGTAGCACACATGATCTATTATTGCTATCATATGTACAAACATGTAGAAATATAGTAAAATAGGCTTTTAATAACTATCTATGAGCTAGATTAAACATGCATTAAGACATATTGCTCTTTGAATGAATCAAATTTTACCAAACTTACGAAGGGAAACCGGTGATCTCCCTGCCTGATTTCTCAGCTAGCTTCTTAAGGTTGTTTTTGAAACTTGAGTTAATGAACATCTTTAAAATGAGTTACTTTAATACTTACCAGCAAGAATTTTCTAATAATCCTGACTTCAGAAAATTCTATCCTGCCGCCATTTTGAATTTGTAGCACAGCATGGAAACGATGCTACGTTAAGTTTCGGTCGAAATCTACAAATAAACGAGCCTAAAATAGGAGCGGGAAGTAATAAAACGTGCCTGAACACAATAACTTTACGCAGGAATGGATGTCAACCCGCAGATTACGGAAAACGATATTTCAATTACTTAAAAATATATATAAACGAGCGGTCACTCAACTAGTCACATAGTCTGATTTGTCTCTGCTTAGCTTTCGTCGTGAATAAAAAAAATTGAGGTCAACCTATAGGCTTAAACACCTTTATCAAGGGCTTTTCTGTATTTCTGTTGCTTTTTTAGTGTTTTCGCAGCTTCTTGTCACGATCAAGTAGGAGAATTTCGATAGTTTCTATTCAGCCTCGTTTTCAAGCAGAACTTCCGGGAGTCGACAAAAATATCGCCTTAAACTCGGAACTGATACCACAATCCGAGACTACAACGTATCTAACGTTAATCAGGAGTGTCCACTCTACCAGAATCCGTTGTCAAACCTTTACTGTGGAGTGGGTTGAACGAACTCGTTAAATAAAGCCTTTTTTGAGGGCTGGCTCCCCGACTAAAATATGTTAAACAAGAGGGGGCCCAGGATGGAGCCTTGAGGTACTCCATGCTTAACGTTCATCCATTCTGAGTAATCGTTGCCAATTTTTACTCGTTGTCTTCTCTCAGATAGGTAGGAGCAAAGCAGTTGAACAGCGTCTTCGGAGAGGCCATACTGTATGACCTTATTAGGCTATACATGTATCTATAATTATTTTTATTTTTTTCAAAAATAAACAAACACCTCAAGGCATTCCAAGTAAACATCAGTGAACACAAATAAAGTAAATAAACATGAGTAAACATCCCTGACTTAATCTCCTTTACTAATGTAAAACTTACTTTTACATCCTTAACTGTAAACTTTGTAATTCACAAAGTGGATTACCTTGGGCAGGTTTCCTTGGGCATGTTTACACTTAGACATGTTTCATGTTTACTCATGCTTACTGACTGAATAATTAGGAATAACTTATTTTCTGTTCAAATTTCTGCAAACAAATGCACGAGTGAGAACACAAAATTAGAGACTGTCAATTAGAGATATTTTACTATACCTGTAAAACAAATGTTAGTGTAAAAAAATGCAGTGTGTAACAGGGCCTTGTTTCTATTATATTTTCTCCATTGTCTTCTTTTGTTTCTATTTGAATGGCATGTTTACTCCTAAAATTTGTATCACAGGTTAAGTAAAATCACTCTAAATCAGATTTTGACATAACTCCTAAACGTTTTTGACAGATTCTCTGGCAGGTGCCAGATAATTGACATAGAACCATGTTAAACTGTCTTGCAAACTGATCCAGTAGTCTGCATCAAACTGTATTGTTTCTTGATGATATCCCTTTTGGGTATAAACCAGGAAGTGGCACCAGTCTCTCTTAGCAATAGCCATTTGCCCTTGAATTTGTGCATAATAATGATGGTTCTTCTTCAACATTATTCTATCAGTAACACTCATAAGATAAGATAAATTATTTGGTGTGGGAAAAGGACATTTAATTTCAAGGACACCTTTTCCACAACAAGAACAGTCTATTATTAAATCTGGTGATGCTCCTAAATATTGCCTGTTGTCATCAATAAAGAGTCCACATTCACGATGCCTTGCATTGCTATGAGTTTTTTCAAAGTTTTTAATGTATGCCTCCTTTGCAACGCTTTCCATTTCCCTGCCATACTTCAATGCTGGGATATTCTCAGGTGGTGCACAGTGTCCTAACAAACTGTCCACAAGTTTTCTTGCATCAGCATCATTTCCAGGTGTTTTCAAAGTTTTTACTTTGGTTTTGACTCTGTAAAAATTGGAGGCAGTTATTCTCCCCTTGCGCTGTACATACCATGCTGGATTGTCTTTCTGTCCTACTGTAGCCAACTCAATTTCTCTTATGTGCTCTCCAGTAAGTTCTGTGACATCACTAGGTTCTGATAGTGGCTGGTACTCATCTTCCTGGGGTTCTGCATTATTCATCAGAACAAAACATGAGTCGGGAACAATTTCTTTAAGGACTTTGTAGAGCATTTCCCGCTGCTCTCTTTCACTGTCCACAAGTTTTTTCTTGACAGGCTTAAAAAGAGAGCGTCTTATGTCAACAGCAGGTCTGCTGGGCTCTAAAAGAAGCAAACAGCAATGAGTAATATTATGACACAGCAATTAAATCTATATTGTTTGCAAGATATGAAAAGTAGGACAGGTGGCACATTTTAGTTTGGAGATTACATGTATAAAATTAATTGGGCACCTGTTTTGATTATTCCTCAACTTTGAAACAGACCTACATTGTACTTGTAGATATAATTATTGGTTTTAGCCTTGTAGCCTGTGTTGCAGCTGGAATGAAACCCCGGTTAAGTCCAGACTTTAGTTCTTGACTTAACCTGGGTTTAGTTCTGGCTGCAGACCAGGCCACAGGGAGCCCACACATAACGTTTGTATTTGATTTCATAAGGGATGTATGGAGATTAATTTAAAGTATCGAAATATTGCAAAAACATGCATATTTGAACATAAAATAAACGTTTATTTACCTTATCTGTTGTGTTTTGTCGTCCTGATGGCTTAATACCTCAAATCTTGGCGATTTATGAGGGTCTTGAGTTCGCTGTTCGCATGTATCCCTTATGAAATCAAATACAAACGTTATGTGTGGGCTCCCTGTGACCAGGCTAGAGCCTTGGTGCATTTACAATGATTTATACCTTTATTTAAGTTTGATGCTTTCCAGTCCAATTATTGTCACAAATTCGTTTTGGCTTCACCACTGTCTTATCAGGAGGGATTTTCCAGACACACAACTTTGACGTACACGCTGGGTTGGTGACCCCATTTCGGTTTGCAGCTTCTATCCGGAAAAGTAATGCCGTCACATGGATGCATGAACTGCTCATCCTAGCATAAAATGATAACAATAAGGGTTGTATATAGTTTCTACTCAAGAGAATGCCTGAAATGGCCATAGAGGTATTTTACTTAACCTGTGAATCAATTTTCAGTTGCTAACATATTCAAATTAGAACAAAGGACCATTTTAGAATGTAATATTGACTATTACACTAGCTTGTTCCATTGGCATTGGTTAAGGGAGTATGGAGGGGGGCAGTAATTCCCTCCCAGAAAAATTCCTGAATGTCCTTTAATATAACATAACAACAAAATCAAACAAAAACTGAACAAATTATAGCACTGGATTTGTTGGACACAAAACCTTCTACTTAGAACAATTACCACCCCATTCCATGTCATTTGATCATGACTCAATTGAAAACTTACCCAGCAGCACAAGTGCAATAAGCACTGACAATCTTCCCTGATTTTTTTCCAGCAGCTATCCAAGCTGTGTGTGGGGTGTCTGTAATTTTCATTGAATGTGTACACCGTGCTTTTAGAAAGCAAAATTCGGAGTCAGCTGATATATTGTGCATATATCTCTCTTTCAGCCAACCTGATTCAAAAAGGCGATATGCTTTCCCTTCCTTGTACTCATTCAAGATTCGTTTATGAAAGTCCACGTCCTTCCCTGGATGATCCGCCATAAGGAATACAGTGATATCACTGAGGAATATTGGTGGCCAGGAAGTCATATTATCGCGTTCCGGAAGCCAGTTCTCTTTCAGTGTCAATGGATCTGGTAAAGAAACACCACTTAGCATCTTCAGCAATCTGGTCTTCTCGTTCTTAGTTGTCGCCATTCTTTCTTCGGCAGTCGGTTGGATGGGAATTCCCATCTCCGATGCTGCAAATACACGGGCTACTAATTCATTCTTGTTTCCAGTAACTTTGAGGTTCCGCTTACGACAGTATATCTTTAGCGCGTCAGTACGCCAAGTCTGCACCTCTTCGTAAGTAAGCTCTTCCGAGCTCATCGTGAAAATGATCTAAGTTTATAGGAAAAGAAAACAAACAAAATATTAGCCTAAAACATAATCTGGTAACCTTAAATCAGAAAAATACATTACTTGCCTGTCTAGAAGCCTGCTATCCGGTTTGATAATCTACAAATGATGTATTCCAGAAGGAAAAGGCACACTACAACTGAAGTAAACAAAGCGAGGTCAAAAGTGAGAGAAATCCAATATGGCTGTCATTCGAGACTTGGTGCTCACTTAACGCCCCATGATGCATAGCGCGAGCACCGGAAGCGGGAAACTCTTGATGCATGTATTAAAGATCAGGGCCGGGTTGTTCAAAGCCCGATTAGTGCAAATCCAGGGTTAATTTCCATGACAACCAATAGGTTTTGTGCAGAGTTAATCCAGGATTAACACTAATCGGGCTTTGAACAACCCGGCCCAGAAGGCCTTCACCTCTAAAGAGCGGCTTTCTGATTGGCTGTACATAATTACCGGTCGCGAAGGTCGCAAACCAATGAGAGGTATTGCTTTTAACACGTGTTCGAAACGTGAGAGCCGCAAGCGTCGATCATTTCGCAATATACCTTTAGAAGAGCTCGGAACGGCAGAAGAGGAGATGCAGAGCTGGCACATAAGAAAGTGACCCTATACATGTCTAATTTCATGGTATCCATGAATTTGCAGAACATCATATATGTCATGGTGTACCATGACATGTATTGTGTCATGGTGTACCATGACATATTTAAGATGTGTTATTGAGATACAGCCGACTCAGTTCTGAACAGTGTTCCTTTCGCGTGTATACAGACTTTAGGATGTGTTATTATACGGAGTTCTAATCGACATTCAGCACGACATTCAGTACGTACTATGTTATTTTAGTGAGACACAGCCGACTCAGTTCTGAACAGTGTCTCATCTGAAGCTATAGACTTCGGCTTTAGGATTTTGGATGTGTTATTATACGGCGTTCTAATCGACATTCAGTATCGGTTATTTAGTAAGACAGCCGACTCAGTTCTACCCTGGTTACCAGAGGCTCGAAAGTTGGCTATCCACCCCAGGTCCACTCGGTTACGTCGGTCACTGTGGCCTCTGGAACCAGGGTAACTCAGTTCTAAACTCAAAGGCAATGTCTGATCTGAAGCTTTCCCGCGTGTACAGACTTCAGCTTTAGGCTTAAAGTTCTAATCGCATCGCGAACAGAAAAGCTTCGGTCAGCCGATCGACTCAGTTCTGCCAGGGTTTGTAGCTTCAATAGACTTAAGATATTCAGATACTGGATGACCTCTGCATGCTCATTCTTGTTATAAGGCTTGACAGGTACTGGTAATAACTTACTATATGATATTCAGATACTGGATGACCTCTGCATGATTATTATTGTTATAAGGCTTGACAGGTACTGGTAATAACTTACTATATGATATTCAGATACTGGATGACCTCTGCATGCTTATTATTGTTATAAGGCTTGACAGGTACTGGTAATAACTTACTATATGATATTCAGATACTGGATGACCCCCGGGGGGGTACTCCTGTTTGTGACGTATTATGTATGTGCCGCCCGGGTGGGTCAGGGTTTTGAGCTCCGTTTGGGCAGGTAGGGTCAGGGTTTTGGCCTGATTTGGGCAGATCAGGGTCAGGATTTGAGTATAATTTCGGTGCAGTCAGGGTCGGGGTTCAGTATTTTTTAGGCAGTTAGGTTTTTTTTTAGCTACTATGTTAAAAGAAGACATTCTGTTGCCGCATTTTGATCGCCTGCCCACATGCAAGCACTGAGGTTCCCGTACTTCAGTACTTATCTATGTACTTCATCTGCTGATTTGTTTACCTAATGCCACGTCCCGACTTTAAATGTTCCGTATTTTGCATGCAATCCCGGTACGCGGTATACCGGCCGGGATATATATCCGACCTTGTTTTGAAAACAAGTTAAAGAAGGGGCATTCAGGGTTGTTTTTTTCCAAAAAAGGGGGCAATCAGGGTTTTGGAGCTCGGAATGGGTCAAACAGGGTCAGGGTTTGAGCCTCTTGGCCTCACATACATACCCATTTTTCATGTAAGTACCCCCCCCCCCCCCCGGGGGATGACCTCTGCATGCTTATTATTGTTATAAGGCTTGACAGGTACTGGTAATAACTTACTATATGATATTCAGATACTGGATGACCTCTGCATGCTTATTCTTGTTATAAGGCTCGACAGGTACTGGTAATAACTTACTATATGATATTCAGATACTGGATGACCTCTGCATGCTTATTATTGTTATAAGGCTCGACAGGTACTGGTAAAAACTTACTATATGATATTCAGATACTGGATGACCTCTGCATGCTTATTATTGTTATAAGGCTTGACAGGTACTGGTAATAACTTACTATATGATATTCAGATACTGGATGACCTCTGCATGCTTATTATTGTTATAAGGCTTGACAGGTACTGGTAATAACTTACTATATGATATTCAGATACTGGATAACCTCTGCATGCTTATTCTTGTTATAAGGCTTGACAGGTACTGGTAATAACTTACTTTCAAAAACTCATGAATAATTAATGAGCATTTTGTCCAATCAGATGAAACAAATCAGTCACGTGCATGCTCCTTTATACCTGATAAAATCTCATCATTCTAAAAGGCCCGCGGAGGGATTTGAATTCTGTCCCAGAGGGAAACTGGGTTAATGATTGAGACAATGGAATTTCTATTGATGTTTTAGCTTTCTCATTGAATTGCTAATTAGGATGAACGTTTTATATAAAGAATACTAATGAACATGAAATTTTATATAAAGTTTCATCCTAATTAAGAATTCACTGATAAAGACCCAAAGATAGCAAAAAGTACACGGAACATAAGGTACCTAGATAATAAATTTTGCACTAAATTTACTGATATCAGCAGACTACCGAGATACACAGATTTTTTTTTTTAAATGAAGTTATCCAACTTGTTTACCGAGCCACTGTTTAGTTCCAATTATTAAACCAAACTCAAAGCCGTAAAATGATAAAAACGTTCATTAAACTTACATATTTTGTGCCGGAGTCAACAATTTAGAGTCTGCCGTCATGTCAGTCACATCGCTTTCCAAGTCTTGAACTTTATCGAGGTAAACCAAGACACCAAATCCTTCAAGTGCAGGTACTGCTTGCATTGCGAAACGCCGCTTCAAACAACATAGTATGGTAATTTCTTCATGTCATTCCCTTGAGATGTTTGTAATTGCAGGCGGTGATTACTCGAATATTTTGCATGGCGTTGTGAATACAAAGGTTCAATGGTTCATTAAGTAACCATTCCCTTGAGATGTGCGTCTTCCTTTCATTGCATTCTTAAAGCGTTTTTGAAGCCGTTTAAAACACTCACAGCACGTGTTTTATCAAGTCTAAAAATTCTCGGGCTCCGCCCTCCAATTTTTAAACTTGATAAAACACTGCTGTTCGTGTTTTAAACAGTACATATGATATTCAGATACTGGATGACCTCTGCATGCTTACTCTTGTTATAAGGCTTGACAGGTACTGGTAATAACTTTTCATCTTGTATTATTAAGGGTCATAGACAAATTTTAAAAATCTTACTGTCATTTGGATGTTAAGCCCTGCTCCCCCCTTAACATCCACTTCATATAAAATTGTGCAATAAAGTTATTCCTAAAGTTCCAAAAAAATATTTTCTTAATGCCCAGGCCAATACCCTTCCTCCCCAGACGGTAATTTTTTTTTTATTTGTTGACGACCCCTAAGTACTAGAGAAACTCAGTTTTCAAGTGATATTTTGAGTAGAGGGGGTTATTCTGCAACAAATTTTAAGCCATTGATTCAAGGCCCAGGTTCAATGGTAGCCAAAAATCCAGCAAGACACTGCAAAATATTCATGTTGATAATAAAAAGAAGTCCCCACCAGTTTGAAATTCAAAGGTTTGTTTCTTTTTCTTTCCTTTTTTTTTCTAACACTTAAGGAGTAACGAAATACCGGCGTTACAACGTATAGCTGGTATTTATATTCTGTGCGTTGCATACCGTAGCAAGTGCCGCGGTAAGCGCGTTAATTGGGTTGTGAGTTCATTAGTAATGCTTTGTAGTTAGGGTATTTAAGGGTACACGTTGTTAGCGTGTTTCTCTTCAGCCGCGTACAACCTAGCAGGCAGACTTCTTTGAGTTTTTTCAGATTTTTTATTTCTGGTTCGGTTATCATGTTCTGTCAGGAGAACTTGTAAATTCCATTTTGTTATGTAGTTCCTTCGGAACTTGTAAATTATATTATAAGTGTTTTCCAGCGTATTGCTATGTATGACCGCTTTCACGGTCTTGGTGCAGTTTTTTGTATGTTGTTCTGTCAGCAGAACTTGTAATTCCATTTCGTTCCCTTGGAACTTGTATATTATAGCACATATTGCTATGTATGACCGCTTTCACGGTCTTGGTGCAGTTTTGTGTATGTTGTTCTGTACGTCAGCAGAACTTGTAAATTCCATTTCGTTATGTAGTTCCCTTGGAACTTGTAAATTATAGCACCAGTGTATTTTTCAGTGTATTTCCCAGCGTATTGCTATGTATGACCGCTTTCACGGTCTTGGTGCAGTTTTTTGTATGTTGTTCTGTCAGCAGAACTTGTAATTCCATTTCGTTCCCTTGGAACTTGTATATTATAGCACATATATATTGCTATGTATGACCGCTTTCACGGTCCTGGTGCAGTTTTTTGTATGTTGTTCTGTACGTCAGCAGAACTTGTAAATTCCATTTCGTTATGTAGTTCCCTTGGAACTTGTAAATTATAGCACCAGTGTATTTTTCAGTGTATTTCCCAGCGTATTGCTATGTATGACCGCTTTCACGGTCTTGGTGCAGTTTTTTGTATGTTGTTCTGTACGTCAGCAGAACTTGTAAATTCCATTTCGTTATGTAGTTCCCTTGGAACTTGTAAATTAAAGCACCAGTGTATTTTTCAGTGTATTTCCCAGCGTATTGCTATGTATGACCGCTTTCACGGTCTTGGTGCAGTTTTTTGTATGTTCTGTACGTCAGCAGAACTTGTAACTTCCATTTCGTTATGTAGTTCCCTTGGAACTTGTAAATTATAGCACCAGTGTATTTTTCAGTGTATTTCCCAGCGTATTGCTATGTATGACCGCTTTCACGGTCTTGGTGCAGTTTTTTGTATGTTCTGTACGTCAGCAGAACTTGTAAATTCCATTTCGTTATGTATAGTTCCCTTGGAACTTGTAAATTAAGCACAAGTGTGTTTTTCAGTGTATTTTCCAGCGTATTGCTATGTATGACCGCTTTCACGGTCTTGGTGCAGTTTTTTGTATGTTGTTCGGTACGTCAGCAGAACTGTAAATTCAATTTCGTTATGTAGTTCCCTTGGAACTTGTAATTATTTCCCAGCGTATTGCTATGTTTGACCGCTTTCACGGTCTTGGTGCAGTTTTTTGTATGTTATTCTGTCAACAGAACTTGTAAATTCCATTTCGTTATGTAGTTCCCTTGGAACTTGTAAATTATAGCACAAGTGTGTTCAGTGTATTTTCCAGCGTATTGCTATGTTGACCGCTTTCACGGTCTTGGTGCAGGTTTTTGTATGTTCTGTCAGCACAAGTGTGTTTTTCAGTGTATTTTCCAGCGTATTCAGTGCTATGTATGACCGCTTTCACGGTCTTGGTGCAGTTTTTTTGCATGTATGTAGTTCTGATCAGCAGAACTTGTAATTCCATTTCGTTCCCTTGGAACTTGTATATTATAGCACATATTGCTATGTATGACCGCTTTCACGGTCTTGGTGCAGTTTTGTGTATGTTGTTCTGTACGTCAGCAGAACTTGTAAATTCCATTTCGTTATGTAGTTCCCTTGGAACTTGTAAATTATAGCACCAGTGTATTTTTCAGTGTATTTCCCAGCGTATTGCTATGTATGACCGCTTTCACGGTCTTGGTGCAGTTTTTTGTATGTTGTTCTGTCAGCAGAACTTGTAATTCCATTTCGTTCCCTTGGAACTTGTATATTATAGCACATATATATTGCTATGTATGACCGCTTTCACGGTCTTGGTGCAGTTTTTTGTATGTTGTTCTGTACGTCAGCAGAACTTGTAAATTCCATTTCGTTATGTAGTTCCCTTGGAACTTGTAAATTATAGCACCAGTGTATTTTTCAGTGTATTTCCCAGCGTATTGCTATGTATGACCGCTTTCACGGTCTTGGTGCAGTTTTTTGTATGTTGTTCTGTACGTCAGCAGAACTTGTAAATTCCATTTCGTTATGTAGTTCCCTTGGAACTTGTAAATTAAAGCACCAGTGTATTTTTCAGTGTATTTCCCAGCGTATTGCTATGTATGACCGCTTTCACGGTTTTGGTGCAGTTTTTTGTATGTTGTTCTGTACGTCAGCAGAACTTGTAAATTCCATTTCGTTATGTAGTTCCCTTGGAACTTGTAAATTATAGCACCAGTGTATTTTTCAGTGTATTTCCCAGCGTATTGCTATGTATGACCGCTTTCACGGTCTTGGTGCAGTTTTTTGTATGTTCTGTACGTCAGCAGAACTTGTAAATTCCATTTCGTTATGTAGTTCCCTTGGAACTTGTAAATTATAGCACCAGTGTATTTTTCAGTGTATTTCCCAGCGTATTGCTATGTATGACCGCTTTCACGGTCTTGGTGCAGTTTTTTGTATGTTCTGTACGTCAGCAGAACTTGTAAATTCCATTTCGTTATGTAGTTCCCTTGGAACTTGTAAATTAAGCACAAGTGTGTTTTTCAGTGTATTTTCCAGCGTATTGCTATGTATGACCGCTTTCACGGTCTTGGTGCAGTTTTTTGTATGTTGTTCGGTACGTCAGCAGAACTGTAAATTCAATTTCGTTATGTAGTTCCCTTGGAACTTGTAATTATTTCCCAGCGTATTGCTATGTTTGACCGCTTTCACGGTCTTGGTGCAGTTTTTTGTATGTTATTCTGTCAACAGAACTTGTAAATTCCATTTCGTTATGTAGTTCCCTTGGAACTTGTAAATTATAGCACAAGTGTGTTCAGTGTGTTTTCCAGCGTATTGCTATGTTGACCGCTTTCACGGTCTTGGTGCAGGTTTTTGTATGTTCTGTCAGCACAAGTGTGTTTTTCAGTGTATTTTCCAGCGTATTCAGTGCTATGTATGACCGCTTTCACGGTCTTGGTGCAGTTTTTTGCATGTATGTAGTTCTGATCAGCAGAACTTGTAATTCCAATTCGTCGCGCTTGTAAATTATATATCACCAGTGTGTTTCAGTGTATTTTCCAGGGTAAGGCTATACATGACCGCTTAACCGATGCAGTCGTTGTATGTAGTTCTCGCTCAGATCAGCAGAACATGTAATTCCATTTTTGTTGTTGTTGTAGTTCATTCTAACTTATAGTTATTACGCTACCTCATTTCATTGCAATTTTAGTAGTATTGTCTTTGTCGTTAGGTAACTTTGTTATATTGCACGGATGTGCAGAATTTATTTATTTATATATATATATACTGATCATGTTTCATTTGTACTTTATTATGATATATATGGAGCCTCGGACCAGCAGGCCGTATCCAGTTTATGGGAGTCAATACGTTATCACTCGTCATTATTTACATCGTATGTTCATCAATCTGTGTTTTTATTGATTTCTTTCAGATGGTAACTTTTGTTTTGTTCTTTGAGATAGGACATTATTCAACAGTGATTTGAGAGGACTTCTACCAACTACAAGTACAGCTTTCGCTCTCAGATTCCCCCATGCATCATAGACCACTAACAAGTACGGCTGGAAGCACTGCAGATAGAGAATCGTATACTATAGTCAGAAGAATTGTTAAGTCTAGCAAGAGATTTCATAGCTATGTATTTGCATTAGACATTTCAGTTGTATCAGATACTTGTATAGTTCTGCCACACATAGCATTATAGAGCGCACGGTGCTGCTATCAATTCTCGTTTATGTCCCTAGATTAAGACCTCATGGTCACACATGTAGTCTTCCGACTGTCGCATCTGTAGTTATCGATGTATGCGCCTGTAAATTGCTGCTTAGTTTCCTTGTCCTGTGGAGGGACGGAATGACATATGGCTCCACCCAGATTTCCTAACCTTTTTTCCCAAACAAGGGTTTTTGGTAGGTAGGTTTTTTTCTGGCCACACTGATGTCTTTCACTTTTTGTATACATTTGTAATATATGATATATGTAACAGTTATCAATGTATGGGTCTTTAAATTACTACTTAATTGCCATGTCCTGTGGAGGGACGGAATGACATCTGGCTCCACCCAGATTTCCTAACCTTTTTTCCCTAACAAGGGTTTTTGGTAGGTAGGTTTTTTCTGGCCACACTGATGTCTCACTTTTTGTACACATTATTTGTAATACATGATATGTCACGGTTATTATCTGGTAATACGTATTAAACGGTACTGTGCCTGTAGGTTACCGGGCTGTATCCAGTATTCACCGTATATCTTGGTCTTATTGTTATTATTCCTGTTACTGCGTCTGTGCTTAGCACAGAATACCCACATCCAATAGTGTACAGTACCAATCAGTTTCAACAAGAAAAACAAAATCTAATCTAAATATGAATGCTGTGTATAAATTTAAATATAAAGTATTAAGCCTTAGCCTGAAATCTGCTGAAATACAGCCGAGTGGACCCTTGGAACGAGCTAAGGAGGCGGCTGTACATGCATATGTGCATTTCAGGCTAAGAGTAAGACCACTGATCTGTGATAATGACCGTCCAAGAATTGGCCTCGTCGATAAAATTTCTCATTGTCTTTGATTGTTGATTGATCATCACGGCATGGTAATCAGGAGTTCACTTATATATCTGGTCCTCCGTTGTATAACATCCAAAGACAAAGGGGATATAAACGACTGTTCAATTGGGTATAAAAGCTGCACTGCAGTCGAACTCGAAGACAATTGCAGACGCCAGTAGCTGGTAAACAAGTGGTTTCTCTATCCCGTAGCGGTAGGAAAAACACAAAGACAGCAGTCCTTACGCTCCTGTGCAACCACAGAAATAGCTTGAACTTATTCAGAACAGATGCATGTACACGTTCGGTGGCTTCACAAATCTCTATCCGCCATTTTCGATGAGCCTCTCTGTACTTCGGCCAGCATGCCCTATGCGCGAACTTTATTATTACTCGGGCTGCCTGTGGCAGCATGCAAGTGGTTATTTTTTCTTTGTTGAGTGCAACAAAATGTGACTTTTGACCCATGCCATGTATTAAATTTCAAGTTCACCACCAATCAGATCGCACTGTGCTGGTCACGTAACACTCGCCAGGTTAATTTCTGTACATAATTTAATACAGTAAATCAAAATGGTCGACCCCCGAGCAAATTTCTCTCTAATTTGGAGTCCCATCTCTCAAATGTAAGCGCTTTAATGTTTTATTTAACTTCACTCGTGCGAAAGCCTTCCAACAGGCTCAGGATATTTCAACTGGCGCTCTTGTTTTAAATTTGGAACTTGCGAAAATGTCTCACGTCATAACACTCGGCGAAGACCCCAGCTCACTATCTTGGTCCTCTGATTGGCGATACTGATACACGAAGCCAGAATACACCCTCAGGTCTCAGCACAGATTAATTTCTGATGAGCCAAGCAAATATGCATATGTTCAACTCTCGACTCACTCAAGGTAAACGTAAGCTTAAATTAAAGATCTACTTTGGTCTTTTATTGTGGATCCAAGGGAATGTTTCAGTCGGTTTGGTCATTATGCTGACTATAAGATTGCTGCAGGTAATTTGTCCAGAAATGTAGAGTGTTTACAAGAATCTAATCACAGAGTGAATTATTGTCATTACGAGACAAGGAGTATCGATCGATGAGTCATTGTCAGAAATCTATTCCCGGCCGTAATGTTAATTAGGCAATCTGTCAATGGTAAAACTGTTGACAGTTTGGGTCAGGTCAACTACACAGCTAAGGCATGTTTGACGACAGAATAACCTAGCTAGAGAGTCTCTACTGGATTAAGATACTGTTACATGTCTGTTAATATGGGGAAAACTGAAGAATCCTTCATTGAGCTTGATAACCATGTTTGGATTTGGAAGCAGAATTGAGACTTTAGCTTGTGAGTCCCAAATCGCTAGTTGCCATACAACAACAACATTTTTTATTAGCATTCCCATGTACATAAATGGTATTGCCACTACATTACATATGTAATTATATATATATAATAAATTTATTCATAAACTAATTACAATAATAATATAATAAATGATTGAACAAGAGTAATTATTTCAGTTTATTATTAAACTGTTTTTGGTGTAATTAACCGATTCCGTAACTGAAAGGCTTCAAAAATGAAATGTCCAGTTTTTTTGCAAATAAGAGGGTCAATATTGTTACAAGTCATACAAACATGCGTTTTTTTTGCCAACCACATTATATATGCAAATATATAAATGACGTCGTGTTTACAAACAGTAAGTATCGCTATAGCAAGAACAGCAGATAAAGTTACATAGAGGCACACAAATTGACATAGCTAGCTCCATCACAGGATGGACAGGATACAACTTAAAATATGGTACAAATATAAACATACATTTGAAACAATACAGAACAGCAGACTAAATTGTAAACGTGTGTTACATGAATAAGTAGTGTTTAAATTAAAAGGTCAACATACGAGAAAAACAAAAATATTAAATTACATATATGCTTGGGGAAAGTCACCGCGCTACCGGCCACTCCTAAAGACTGCTAAATTCTGCTAATAATTCTTCTCTTTGGTTAATATTACTAAGAGGATTTCAAATGAAAGTGTATTTCATCTTCAATCTCATGTGGCCCGAGTGAAAGCCCAGATGGGCTCTTGTTTACATGACAAGTAACAATTATCCAATCACGATTAAGTATTTCGATTAATTCTTACGGGTACGAGACTGGGTTGGTGTCGTATCTCGTCAACGCGTCATCTCTCTTAGATTGACTATTATCATCAATTGTCAAAATCGCTAGAATTGATGATAATCATCATTCTAAGACAAACAATAACCCGAACTACAAACCAAACCCTAACCATCGGACGAGTTCACGGGTAAACGACGGGTTCTCACTCACCTAGAGCTAGGGTTCACAGGTAAACAAGAAAGGAAGGTAAACGAGAGAAAAAAATTTTTTGAGCGCTCCTACTCGGGCTCGAACTCGTAGCCGTTTGCGTGTAGTGCTTGGTAGTACAGACGTCATGACCACTACACTAAGCGCGTCGGAATTCGACAATTGTTTATCTTTATACTTGACTGGTTTTAACCTCGAGGTTAAATTGAGGATTATAATCAATTCTAGCGATTTTGACAATTGATGATAATAGTCAATCTAAGGGAGATACCGTGTTGATCTCGTACCCAACTCGTACCCAGATCCCATTTGTTTCTTACTGCGCATGCTCGTCGAGCATGCGCAGTAAGAAACAAATGGGATCTGGGTACGAGATTGGTGGCTGTTAAGTAATGATTCGTGTCAGAAGTACGGCACCGTAAGGCATTCAGATGGATACATCAGATGGAGCAAGGTGTTAATTTTGTATTGTGAAAATTCTTGATCTCATTGATCCGGTTCCTGCACTTCGTCCGAATTGGTCCTTGCATTCAGTACATTACATTTTGATCTCATTGGTTCAAACATGAAAATCGCCCTTAAGGTTAGGAAGACGTCTAATTTCCTCCAATTTTTCAAAATATTAAACTACGATTTGTACTGCGGTTCCAAATGTAGTTTATAAAACAAATCGTATGTTCGGAACCTTATCAATCTCAATGCTTGATTGAAATGATATGCAAGTTTCCTTGAAATCTCGATCTACACATATTTTGTCAGTCATTTTTGCATATTTGCTGTCAGTTTAGCCATTGCACATGTGCACGTTCGTATTTTGAACGAGTTGTATTGCTCTTGAACGATAACGTGGTTAAATAAACTATTGATTGATTGATTGACTGATTCCGAGGTTCGACAATTCATATGAAAATCGCTGAATATAACCCGGGGGGGGGGGGGTACTCCTGTTTGTGACGTATTATGTATGTGCCGCCCGGGTGGGTCAGAGTTTTGAGCTCGGTTTGGGCAGGTAGGGTCAGGGTTTTGACCTGATTTGGGCAAATCAGGGTCAGGATTTGAGTATAATTTGGGTGCAGTCAGGGTCGGGGTTCAGTATTTTTTAGGCAGTTAGGTTTTTTTTAGCTACTATGTTATTAATTTAACTCAGACACCACTTTCTCAGGACGAAACCCTAATACTTGCTCGTGGTTTAACCTTCTGCCCACACCGCGACACATTAATTGGCCGGAAGTTACAGCTAACATACATGACTTTTCTCGACGTATGCGTTTAACAGAATATTTTCACGATTATAACACTTCTAATTCAAACCAACCTGTTAATCCCTTTCACCTTAAGAGCACTTGGACGGCTCCCGCTGAAAGAGACACTGCTTTAAATGCTTTTTTAGATGCTATTAAAACTGAAATTACCACTAATAAACCTAATCGCATCTCTGATAATTTATCTAATAGTGAACGTAAAAGCATTCACCGACTTAACGGCAACGACAAGACATCGTCATCAAACCCGCAGACAAGGGGTCTGGTACGGTGGTAATGGACAGGACATGGTACAAAGACGAATGTAATCGACAACTCAATAACCATAAATTTTATAAACAACTCGACGCAGACATCACTAACGACATACAAAAACGCATCATATTTTATGTTCAACGCATGCTTAAGAACGGGACTATCAATGACAAAACCAAACAATACCTCATACACACCAACGTCAAACCTGGACGATTTTACATACTGCCCAAAATACACAAACCTGGAAACCCTGGCCGTCCCATAGTTTCATCTAATAGCCATCCCACAGAACGCATCTCTGAATTTGTTGATCATCAACTTAAACCTTTAGTATCTTCTCTTTCTTCTTACGTTAAAGACACTAACGATTTCCTTAACAAACTTCGCATACTTGCTAAACCTCCAGCTATAACGCTATGCTTGACACTCTTGACGTTTCCTCGTTGTATACTAACATACCTCACAACGAAGGTATTGATGCATGCCGTCACTTCCTTCAAACTCGTAACAACAAACACATTCCTACTGAAACGCTCTGTGATTTAATACGCATGATCCTTACTATGAATAACTTCTCATTTAATAATAATCACTATCTCCAGATCCACGGTACAGCTATGGGGACCCGTATGGCCCCCTCTTTTGCTAATTTATTCCTTGGTAATTTTGAAACTAACGCTCTTTCCAAAGCCCCTTACAAACCACACACTTGGTTGAGATATATCGATGATATTTTTATGCCTGTGATTTGGACGGAGGGCCAAGATCGTTTAAAAGTATTCATCGATTATCTCAACGCTCTTCATCCTACCATTAAATTCACTTCGTCTTACAGTTTCACCGACATCTCTTTTCTCGATGTCACAGTCATCTTTAAAGACGGTAACACCGAGACTGATCTCTACACCAAACCTACTGATAAACACCAACACCTTCTCTACTCTTCATGTCATCCTTTACATACTAAAAAAGCTATCCCTTTTAGTTTAGCACTCCGCATTCGTCGCATTTGTTCCACTGACGAAACCTTCAAACTTCGCACTAATGAATTATACGTGCTGCTAATATTTCTCGTAACGATGCTTTACAGGCTAAACATGCACAAGATTCTAAGCGAATTCCTTTCGTCATCACATATAATCCAGCACTATCTAATATTTCATCACTGATTCGTAAACATTCTCACATACTGTTTTCTTCAATCGTTGTAAAGACGTTTTTGTTAACCTACCTCTCGTCGCTCACCGCCGTTGCCCTAACCTTCGTGACCTACTTGTCAAATCACAACTACGTAATGTGACTAACAAACGGCCTGCTCTTCCATCTGGCTCTTTCCGCTGCGGAAAAAACTGTGCCACTTGGCCTTACATTAATCATGGCCTCGTTAGCTACACTTTTTCTTCCACCGGGGAAACCCGTTTCATTAAGTCACACATCACTTGTAACACTAGTAACGTTATCTACATGGTACAATGCAATCGCTGCCGCTCGGTGAAACTAAACGACGGCTCAAAGACCGATTTAATGAACACAGACGAGCAGTTGACAAATTTAATATTAAATCTAAACCTACCACAGTTTCTGAACATTTCCTTTCCTGCTCTAACCATTCTAATACTGACATGCAACTTATCCCCTTAGAAATAATTTATTCTTCGCGAGACTCTATTCGTAAAGCCAGAGTCATATCTTATCGACATAGCTAAAACTCTTGAACCTCTCGGCATGAACAAACGTGATGAAACTTAATATGTTATCTTGTAGACCCGTGTTTTTATGTTATCTCAAATCCATATTTTTACTTACGTCATTTCCTTTTTCCTCTTAGATTGTGTAATCACCTTGATATTTATACTTGCCATTGTGAAATATTCATTTGTAAGATCTACCTGAAGAAGGCTGGTTTGGCCAGCCGAAATATCGTAGAATTCTCAATATATACGTTGTTCGATCAGCTTTTCTGTACGTAGTCCTTGGACTTGTTTACTTATTGGTATTTTTGGCTGATCAGATCTCTCCGCAAGATCCAACGTACCACCGACAGAATTGTCGTATACGGTTTTTGCTATTTTTTATTATTCATTCTGTTGCCGCATTTTTATCGCCAGCCACGCTTGGCATAAATGACCCTAAAATCTATCACTTTGCTATATTTTCAAAAGTTTCCAACGTAGAAGATTGATTGAAGACCGATGACCTAAACGAAATCCGATGCTTTGAACTACCGTAGCCATTTTGATGACGTCACAGTTACGTCATATATCCATTTATAATAGGTTTCTCGATGTTTTCAATTACCTTTAACATCAGTAAATTTTATATTTTCGATTTCCCATGATGTCGACAACAAAGAAACCGAAAACCCGAGTTCGATTGGTTAAGAGGAAGAAAAGTTATTAAATTTTGAATTTTGGCAATTTTCCCGCCAAACTTTGGCGGGAAATATTCAATACAGAACCATTTACAAAATAACTTCTTCATTCATCTTTTAGAGTTTAAAATATTTGTTTACAACAATCTAGCAATCAAAAGAGTAAATCGGTACCCACAACCGTATGTTTTTAGAATTTTCATTTTTTGAGAGGAAATACTTTAAAATTCACAGTGAAAAAGAGGAAACGTCATTATGACGTCATATATTTTTGAAAGTGTCTTTAAAAAATAACTATTCGGGTATTTTTCGGGTTTTAAAGAGGTACTGTACTTACTGTACACTGAATCGCCGCAATATGGTATTTTTTATGTTTCTTCAATTTAGAAAGCATGACTGATGTCAGACCCATGACGTCAGAAAATGTGACGTCACAGAAAACTTCAGTTCTTAATAACTCAGCAAATATTTATCGTAGAGACTTTAAAATTGCGGCAATCAAAAACACACATTATAGGTAACGCACAATTTGACCTTAAAAGGAGTCGTTCGATATGACGTCACACTAACGTCAATATACAACTGTGTTCGATCCTAAAGATGTTATTACATTTTAATATTAACATACAAAAATTTCGTTAAATTTGACAGCGAATTAAACAAGATGTGCTGGTTTATATATTTTTGGCTCGCTTTTAGTGATCGATTTTGAGGTAACTTATGCCATGCGTGTGCAAGCACTGAGGTTCCCATACATCTCGTACTTCAGTACTTATCTATGTACTTCATCTGCTGATTTGTTTACCCAATGACACGTCCCGCCTTGAAATGTTCCGTATTTTGCATGCAATCCCGGTACGCGGTATATCCGACCGTGTTTTGAAAACAATTTAAAGAAGGGGCAATCAGGGTTTTTTTTTCCCCAAAAGGGGGCAATCAGGGTTGTGGAGCTCGGATTGGGTCAAACAGGGTCAGGGTCTGAGTCTCTTGGCCTCACATACATACCCATTTTTCATGTAAGTACCCCCCCCCCCCCCCCTCTCCCCCCGGGAATATAACTACGTCTGTCCCAGAGAGCGACTTCTCCTCGTCATACAGCCCCTTGTAGTAACTTTGCTATTTTGCAAAAATGATACGAGTACACCTCGCCAGCAGGTCATGCAATAAACGCCAAATTGATGTATACTATATATTTCCCTGCCCAATAAGTTTTGTTAACTAAATACATTCGGTCCCTTATATGCTAGATGATCCTAGCTAGATACCAGGTAAAGTTATCTATATATCTATCTGCAAAGTTTTGCTTAAAAAATATAAGTCACAGAGTAAATTACAGTCTGGTGTATGCACGCACTCAAACATAATTAAAAAATATTGATTACAAAATAAAGCTCAACACTGAACATTTGGCGTTGAATGTAGTTGGCTACAACCCTGGTCAAAAGGGTTGGGACACTTAACAAACGTGTCAATGCTGATGTAGACAAAATGTAGAGTCAGGTACTAATTGTTCGAGATAGCATATAGACACTCGTTGCTACCTTGTGTGTCCTATTGACACTAGTCGCTATACCTTGTGTCTCCTATTGACACTAGTTGCTATACCTTGTGTGTCCTACTGAAACTAGTTGCTATACCTTGTGTGTCCTATTGACACTAGTTGCTATACCTTGTGTGTCCTAATGACACTAGTTGCTATACCTTGTGTGTCCTAATGACACTAGTTGCTACCTTGTGCCAAGTGTCCTATTGACCAGGACTGTAGCTTATACAACAGTGCAGGACCAGTCTGTTCGATTCCCATGGACTAAAGATAGTTATAACTATATAAGGAGACCGATAGTATTAGTACTCGTCATCATAACTGGAGGTCAGCTGTTCCTTCATCTTTAATATTCTCTTCTTGAATTCCCTCACAGAGTCTCGCGAACCCTGTCGAAATTTGAATGAAACGCAACAAACTGAGTACCTTTTAATTGTTTTGTTTTGACGAAGTGTTCTAAAGGCTGGTTTTCACTAGCGATGGAAGCAGAACCGGAGGCATAAGGCAATGTAAGTATAGCATGCAAGCGAGATTTTCGCTTCTGAACGAGGCTAATGCTTAATATGCTTCCGTCGTGTTGATTTTCACTAGAACATAAGTTTCTTATGCTTACGCTTCCGTTTCTGCTTCCGTCGCTAGTGAAAACCAGGCTTAGCGCTTTTTCACGGCGGTCAGCACGTGGCCAGCACGTGGTCAGCACGTGGCCAGCACGTGGTCAGCACGCGGTCAGCATGAAGTCAGCATGTGGTCAGCACGTGGCCAGCACGTGGTCAGCACGCGGTCAGCATGTGGTCAGCACGTGGCCAGCATGTGGTCAGCACGTGGCCAGCATGTGGTCAGCACGCGGTCAGCATGCAGTCAGTACGCCGTCAGCATGTGGTCAGCACGCCCTTGTCAAGTTTTTACTCATTCCCATTCGTCTCTCGGACAAACATACAGTAGTAATAATAATAACAACAACAACAACTTTATTTATGTCAAAGTTCATATAACTGAGGGGAAATCCCTCTAATAATTTAAAAAATAACTAAGATAGCTACATTAGATTATATATGTGAGTGTAGGTTTATGTTATTTTCCTTTGTTTAGTAGCTATAGAAATCACATATATACATGCATTGTTCTGAAAATGTATTCTTCTGAAAATGTTGTGAGGGCCGAAATTTTTGAGATTTTACTGCTCTCTAAAACACTGGTTTCCTGTGTTCTGGAGGCTAAACTTTGGCTTAGCATTACAACAGCAATTTCATTTTACATGCCAGGTATGTCAAAACTTTGATGACACCCCCAAGGAGTAGGTAAACTCTTTGATGACCCCCCTAAAAAAGCACTTAAAACTTGTTTTGCTCCCCCCCCCCCCCAATGATTTAACCGACCCCCCCCCCCCCCCCCCCCAGCCATAAATAATGAACACTCCCTAAGACAGTGACAGTGACTAAGAAAAACAGACAGACTTATTCGCAGTCTTGACTAGTGACAACATACTTACTGGTTCGAATGGTAAACAGCATACTAGAGGTGCTACACATCCCCGTATGCTGCCAAAGTTCTTGTAGCCGTTTTGACATTTTAACGTACACGGGAACATCATGTCATCTTCAATCAGGCACTTGGCTACAAGAAAGACGTGCGTTAGATAAGGCCTGGGTGCATTGTGAATGTCAGTGTTGCTTCGGTGAGCAAACGGGAAATATTGCTCGCGACATGTTTATCGCATCTTGAGAAACACTGCATGAAATTCACAAATGTTCACGCAACAGTTGAGAATCCTTCGGCCAGTCTTTTAGGTCCCGGCGGACTTTAGGTACGTGTAGTGGTATGTGTATATACGTGTAGTGGTATGTATATATACGTGTAGTGGTATGTGTATATACGTGTAGTGGTATGTGTATATACGTGTAGTGGTATGTGTATATACGTGTAGTGGTATGTGTATATACGTGTAGTGGTATGTGTATATACGTGTAGTGGTATGTGTATATACGTGTAGTGGTATGTGTATATACGTGTAGTGGTATGTATATATACGTGTAGTGGTATGTGTATATACGTGTAGTGGTATGTGTATATACGTGTAGTGGTATGTGTATATACGTGTAGTGGTATGTGTATATACGTGTAGTGGTATGTGTATATACGTGTAGTGGTATGTGTATATACGTGTAGTGGTATGTGTATATACGTGTAGTGGCATGTGCATATACGTGTAGTGGTATGTGCATATACGTGTAGTGGTATGTGTATATACGTGTAGTGGTATGTATATATACGTGTAGTGGTACACATTCTCCATGCATCAGGTGCTGCATACGATGACAATTAAGGCACGAACCATTGGAATGAAGTTAAAGTGCAAGTATCATGTCAAAAAAAATATAATTTATATTGTACTATTGTGTTTGTTTCTCACAAAAAGGTATTAATCTTGCAGATTTTGTAAAATTTCTGACATTTAATCCCTAGTTTTGGTTACTTGTCGTGGATCCTGTGACGTCATAAGATGAATTAACTCCCTCCCAAGAGAAAACTACTACAATAAAATCCCGTAGCTTTCAATTGTGACATCACAAGATGCATCAATCCCGCAATTCGGGTACCTTTTATTCTAGTTGAATTGCTGCTCCAGTCTATCGAAGAAAACTAATTTAGACAACTGACTGAAGTATATTAGAAACAGAATTTGGAGAAAAAAGAGTTAATGTTGTTTTATGGCTTTACTTGCACTTTAAGAATCGTTAAAACATAAAAATAACTAAAGTAAATGCATGAATCGTAAAGTCATTTATATAATCGTTGGTTGAAATATGCCAAAATTATTAAGAACAACTGTCAGTAAATACGATGGGTTTAATTGTATTGTTGTGATACAGAGAAACCAACTCTAGCTGGTAATCATCTAGTAGTCGTCCCGTCGTATCCGTCATGGACATCGGGAGCGGTAAGCCGCGACCATATAATGTGAAAGTGCATTTCAGAAGTCAATTATATTCAGCGATTTTCTACATGAACTAAGACGATAAGATGAAAACCAAAACCATATTAACCCAACTTGGATAAATATTTATCAGTAAAGGTACAGTACCGATGATTTAGGTGACAACCAGCCGATATTCACCGAATATATTATGTTCACCAGTATTTGGCGGCGTCTACCGAGGGAGCTACTCACGTTTATCTTGACTGTCCTCTGTAACCGTTGAATAGACGCTTTGTAGTGATATGAGAGCGACTAGGAAGATGCATATCGTAGCAGTAAAACTCATCTTTATCCTATTATTAAAAAAAACACTTTAAAAGGTAAATAGCCGTGTAGAGCAGGTAGCTAGGTAGCATGTGGCCGCAGTGAATGGTGGTAGATCAGTGAATCGACAACACTAACAGGAATGTTATCATCACTTCATGTCAAGCCAACACTTAACTGTACTCGTATATTTAGCCTGAATTTCAGCCGTCTCCTCTGGTTCGTTCCTCCCGAGAGATCCAATAGCCGATAATGCCGTCCAGTGACGTCAAGGCGGATTAACAATTTAATTTATGCAAATAAAACTGTCACGGCGGTAGTCACCTGAGAGTTCGTGAGAAATATTTATTTGAGATTATGCCGACCAAAATAAAAGCCTTATCTATATTATATATCTCCATCCCATTTGCTTCTCAAGTGCCTCTTATGCTGTGAAAGCCTTTCCGAAGCAACAAATCGTTATATTATATTTGGAGGCAAAGTACAGTTGATCTTTGTCTTTCCGTTGATCTTTGTACATGTCTCGCGATCTGCCGTTCGAATCGACACAGCTACGAGATATGATGCAACAGAAAAGTAGAAAAATTAATGGAGAATTTTCGAAGAAATACGAAGACTCGGGAAAGAACAGTTCGAAGAAGAGAGTAGCGACATTCTTTACCACTGCGAGTGTGAACAAATAATCGATTGTCAACAACCCCGCGGACGCGACGCGATAAAATGTACATGTTTACAGGTTAGTCGGCCGGTTATTGTGCAGGACACTTTCAATCCATTTCCAGATGTTTTCCTTACTAATTCAAGGTCTTTGCCAAATACAATCACCCCACTGAAACTCAACGATGAACAATCGCGAGTCCAAAGTGAATCCTGCCGTCTTCTCGGCTGATAATTATGATAATTATGCGAAATTATAGAATATGAACCAATCAAAGATCACTACCAGGTTTTCTGGTAGTGACGTCACTGGACGGCATTATCGGCGTCTCTCTCGGGAGGAACCATTGTGAAATATTCATTTTTAAGATCTACCTGAAGAAGGCTGGTTTGGCCAGCCGAAATATCGTAGAATTCTCAATATATACGTTGTTCGATCAGCTTTTCTGTAGTCCTTGGACTTGTTTACTTATCGTATATTGCGCTTAAGGTTTTCTTCTGTTTCGTACGGAAAACTATAGTGTGAAATCCCAAATATTGCCCCACCCAGCCACGATCAGACTCTTTATGACAATGTATGAATTACACACGCCTTTCAAGAGCCAGAACATCACAAAGAGGATGAATCGATCTAAAGTCAGCACAATGCGAAGGCCAGCTGATTTCTGGTAAGAAATACATCTTTGTTGGATCACACTACGAGTAGCACGGAACCTCTCGAGACCTGTATTCTTTTTGCACCCATAATACCATACTTCTATTGTTTTTGTACTGCACTTTCTAAAGGTTAGGTGTTTTGTATTGTTGGGTACTGAGGCCAATACTGTCGCTCGTTTCGAGAAGTTCCACCGGACCCCACACCGCAGTGAAAACAAACACGTTATGGACCCCTGACATACCATGGTGGACGTCTAAAACACTTGCTTTACATGTTCTTGACAATGTTTTGATCGGTATAGCTATTCGCGCAAGAGGAGGGGTTACTAGGCGCGCATAGGGTGCGTTCGATTGACCATAGTTCCAATCTCGTTCCCAGAGCCCGCGCTTTTTTTCGGCCGAAAAAAAACGCGGGCTCTGGGGACGAGATTGCCATAGTTCCAGAATAAGCACAGAAATCAATGGTTTTGGCACGTTTTGCACTGTAACCTAGAAACACTTGCTGACATATGATATTCAGGATACAATCCGATATAAGCGAGTTGTAGTGATAATTATGTGTTTTCTTATTCCGGAATACGGTCAATCAATCAGCCTTAGTGTTCTGGCTTAGTCTATCTAGATCGAGTCAACCAAGCTGACTTTTCACTAGCTCCGAGTCAATTATCAACCATAGAAATGATAAGAGCGAGTAGTCTAATTGTTTAGTACAAACCAAATACTGATGATGGCCATTGTTTTGCTTTTGAAAACCGCCTTTTTCGCCAATTGGTTTCTACTAAAAAAAATTATATATAGCCATTCGCAAACACCACGTAAAGTGAGTGGCAATAAAACGTCACCAGCTTGTTCCAGCCGCTTCCACAATGAGCATTAACGTGCTACCGAGTGTATCTTCGATTCTCAAATTATACTTGAAAACCAGTATTAATCGTATCGGTGGCCCAACCTTCGTTTTAAAACAATCTAGTCTAAAGCGTGTAAAACTCGTGTACCTTCGACCGTTTACATACGCATTCATTGGAGGTTACAATCGAGGTTTACACCATCCTCTGATATTAGCCTGCATGCTAAATATATATTAGCGCACTCGGGGATCTGTGGCACTAGCTTCCTCGTTTATATTCCTAAACCTCGTAAAAGTAGCCATACTAGAAAATATACTTGCTCCGTCGCCTTTTGTGGATTAACATCATTTATGGAGAAAACAAATAACAGTCAACATATTGTTACGGCAGCGAATCGCCATTAGCCGCGATAATCAAGAAAACTGACTAAATCAAAGCAGCAAAAGCCATTGAAAAGCACGCACAAGACTCCATATAAATGGTTCACCCAAACGACTTTCGTGTTTAAAGAAATATTTTAAAAAACACGTCATACTGAAGAACACTTCACCAGCCAGTACTCCGCGCTAGATGTCGACTCCTCTCGCTCGACTCACATCAGCAGTTTGGCCCCTTCACGGCGCCGTCACTGTTCAGTGCACTCAGTCAGTCAGTGTTCAGTTACTGTGTTGAAGGCAGGTGTTTACCTCTTCAATAACATAATTCTTTTGATTTTAAAATCGGTATTCTATACCGCGCTAAGAAAGGAAAAAGACCAACACCAAATAGAATAACGGCAGAAAAATCCAGTGATTTCTTGGT
Source organism: Actinernus sp. WN-2022 (assembly GCA_030867875.1). NCBI lineage: Eukaryota > Metazoa > Cnidaria > Anthozoa > Actiniaria > Actinernidae > Actinernus > Actinernus sp. WN-2022. The sequence goes on from JAOWCC010001634.1 coordinate 50,771,972, forward strand.
ATTTCTCAGTTAAAATTCGAGATTAATATCAAGTAGTCTCCATAGAGAAGATATTCAGCGATAGAATACGTGTAGAATGCCCACTTGCTGTTTGATTCAACGCCTAACCCATTATATTATTCCTCCATCGACATACAACATAAATACAGTTTGTTCTCTTACCTAATAATCGAAGAATCGAGTGTAATTCCATTTTTTTCTTCTCCGTGGCGGAGTACTTTAGGATTGACTAACTGCTGTTAATAAATTTGCATTTTAAATTTAAAGCAACGAAAATGTTAAGTATGCACCTGGAGGGTTAAACAAAGAGAAATGACAAACGTACAGTAATTATCAATCGTAGATCAAGTATATAGTCTAACACTTGAAGGGATTCCGAGTGGAATATATTACGATTGGAGGTTTAATTGTAGCACTGAAGTCAATAATGCCGCCTATCCTGATTTTCAGACGGTACGAGGTCGTCCGCTCAGGGGGAAGTGAGCAGACGACCTCGTACCGTCTGAAAATCAACTACATAGCAGCCGACTTTGTCCAATATTTCAGTTTCATAAGTCAGTTTCATAGCTTGAACCTTCGGTTCTAATCCCTAAACATCTTACTTAGGTGAAACTCCGCTTACTTAGTAACACCGATATTCCGCCAGACTGATCTCCTAGACTATCGGTTTTAGTATCGACTCTAAACTGTGTTACTATTTATGTTAGTTTTGAAGTTTTCCTAAAACAATTCCTCCCCAAACTTCAAAAAAACAAATATTAACCAGACACAGTTCAGAGTCGACACATAAACTACGCTTGGGCTCCCTGTGCTTTCATTCATCCGAGGATAAACAAAATATTTAAATTCATATCGAGATACGCCACTCCCGAGGAAAACGCTCATGATGTGACTTCATCGCTGTTCGAGTTTCTATTTTAACAATGGAGCCGGAGACATTATCCCCCGGGAATTTCCGGAGTGTGCCGCGCTGGTCTCAAAACCCAGACCCTATTTCAGACCAAAATATACGATTTCCATGCATACCCTTTTTCAGATCTGTACTCTATTTCATAATAAGAGAAATATATGAAAATGTGCGGTCTCATTCTTCCCTATCAAAATCATACCCTATAGACCCTTTGCACTTTACGTCATAGCCGCCATGTTGGTGTTCAAGTTCAATTTATTCACACTTGTTTATAGGTTACAATTATTGTTTGAATATAACAAGCCATAAGAAAGAGAAAAATAAATAGTAGATAATAATTACAATCTTTAGATGATAGTGTGTAGTGGTCAAAGGAGCAAAAGCTTTTGAGTTAACCACTACCATGTTGAAATTAATGAGGGGAGGAATAAATAAACGAATAGGCTTGATTGCATCTTAACAGGGTTTTAAAAAGTACGACTGTTGGTTATAATGAGAAGAGGAAGAAAATAAAGGCTGTTTAAAACCTAAGTTTGAATATATGGTAATTTTACAAACAGAACAATTATAGTTTTCTCTTTGTTACATGTTGAATACATGCTTGCATTATCCCTTTGGGATTAATTAAGAGTTCTATAAATACCACTCAGTTCATACGTTCATACCACTTGACGTCACATTTCAGCAACGGCCTTAGTTTTTTCTTGACATATAGCTCTCTTATAGTTTGAGTTAATAGTACGTAACAGTAACTGAGTATGTATACAATTGCAATAACTTGTAATAAACGATGCTGTCAGCTGTGCGGCTGTCCGCTGTGCGGAAATATTGTTCTTAAAAGTATATTAATAGGAAGCTTTAACCTTTAGACTCCAGAGGTAGAGGTGAATTTGCACTGGTTTGGAGAAACGTTTCCGGGTTTTTCCTCAACTGGGGGGTTTTTATCCCGGTTTTTCGTATCCAGCAATTCACCATCTAAAATCTAGCTCAGAATTGTACTATTATTGTACCGGACTACTGTTATTAGTTATAACACCAATTACTGCTGTAACTTGAATGTAATAAACGATGCTGTCAGCTATGCGGCTCCCTCCAAACGTTGTTATCATTATTCATATGCAGAAAATAGAAATACTTTCTATTTGGCTGAGCGTAGCGAAAGAAAATAGAATAGATATTTACAGTGAATATTTATAAATAATAATTGATATATACATATATTATAGATGCAGCTAACATTTTATATCTGGCTTCCACTTGAAGGAGGAAGAGCTTATATATTTTTTAAACTGTTATGAGGCAAACATTTTACCTCGATCGGTACTGTTTCCCATATTTTTGATAACATTACTTTAAATCTTGTAAGTCCATAATTTGTTCTTGAGGCTGGTCTGTATAGGTTTTGGTTAGAGGGGTACCTAGTGTTATAATTGTGAACTTCAGAGGCATACAGAACCAAGTCAGAAAAAGTAGTAGGGATTTCCGTTGACACATACTTGATTTTATGTACAAGGGAAGATATTTTAAGATTAAAAACATCAAGTTTAATGATTTCTAGAAGTATAAAGTAAGGAGCAGCACTCTCTCTGTTATGTGCAAAGAAGATACAACGGAGGCATTTATTTTGTTTTACTTTAATTTTTTGTTTGTTTTACTTTTTTGTTGTACAGTTAACAATAGATTCTTCTGGGGATTGAGTGCAAACCATCTATTCCAGACTAACAATACGAACTTATGACCCTACTTCAGACTAAAAATACGAACTTTATGACCCTATTCCAGACTAAAAATACGAACTTTATGACCCTATTCCAGACTAACAATACGAACTTATGACCCTACTTCAGACTAAAACAGCTCGAAAACCACACCCTTCGGGGCGGCACATACCCGTATAGCTTATATATGGGAGTAACCCCCCCCCCCCCCCCCCCGATCATCAGCCAACCTCCGACCGGTTGTATTTTAGTTTGGTCAGTTTTGTTATGCCCTTGAACGATCTGGACAAAAGTCATTAGTATTTTGTCAAAACCTCTACGACGGTAATGTACAATATGCTGTTTATACGATCTCGTCTTGAGCACTGATCTGTATTCACCAGTTCTATTCTTCCTGTGTGTATCGTACGCGTGTGTAAATATTGTATTTTATTATTTAATATTTTAATATTTGTTGTAATGGTTAAATTTGAAATAAATCGTTGACGGAGCTTTAGATCGAAAGGTTATGCTTACAGGTCTTGTATTTACACAGCAAACTAGTTCAATGGTAAAACCACAGACTCGTTTCGCGTTTGGAAGCCAAATGTTAATTCCTAAATACTCCTCGAGTCCCTGACCCACAAATACAAAAACAGCACTTTGCGGTGGCAGGTCCTGGCCCACAATATCCAATGCAGAAACTTATTATCATAACAAGGGGGGGGGGGGGGGGGGTGGGCGCTGGGGCTCTGAAACCCTTACCCTGTTTAAGTTAAAATTTTCCCTCTATAAGACAAATAACAAATTATCTATACTTGGATGTCAGTGTTTATTGTGATCTTGTATAATGAGTGTCATAACTAAATAAGTCTTCATCAAGCACTAGACTAAATAACGGCACTAGGTAAATACCATACCCTGTTCAAGATCTGTCGATGTGAAAATGGATACCCTGTCTAAGATCAGAACCTCCAAAAACCATACCCTGTCCAGCGGATCATCCCCGTATAGTCCCCCCCCCCCCCCGGGAGCTAGAGAGTCTCTACTGGATTAAGATACTGTTACATGTCTCTTAATATGGGGAAAACTGAAGAATCCTTCATTGAGCTTGGATTTGGAAGCAGAATTGAGACTTTAGATGTATTTTGCGAGTCCCAAATCGTTAGTTCCCATCACGGCAAGTCATACAAGCACGTGTTTTTTTTTGCCAACCACATTATATATGCAAATATATAAATGACGGCATGTTTACAAACAGTAAGTATCGCTATGGCAAGAACAGCAGATAGAGTTACAGAGGCACACAAATCTCATCACAGGATGGACAGGATACAATAATATGGTACAAATATAAACATACATTTGAGACAATCGGAACCTGCAGTATAACAGTATAACAGAACAGCAGACTAAATTGTAAACGTGTGTTACTTGTTACTCGGGCTGCCTGTGGCAGATCCGAGTCTTAAAATGCAAGCGGTTATTACTCGGGCTGCCTGTGGCAGCGCCGAGTCTAAAAATGCAAGTCGTTCTTTTTTTTCTCTTTTTTTTATTCTGTGCAACAAGTCTTCTGCGCATGCGTTAAAGGTCAAATTCACACCAATCAGATTGCACTGTGCTGGTCACGCAAACAAAGGTTAGATTTCCTCAGGCGCGCTCAGATAAGAAAGTTCAAAGCTCTCAGACTAGGCGAGACAAGGAGATATCAATTTCAAATAGTCATTGTCAGAAATCTATTCCATCGTGGGCAATTATGCAATACAACCTAAATTTGGGTCAGGTCCATGTTTTACGACAGAATAACCAGAGTCTTTCTACTGGATTCGGAGAGCTCGAGACATTATACAAGTCTGCTAATTTTGGGAAAACTGAAACAAAAAATGAACTTTGACGGCAGAAACCCTCATATTTGAGCCAAGCGGAATATTTACATGATCCGCTAAGATTTTTACAAATCTAATTAGTTAAGCAGATGTACGCAGTGTATGCCAACTGAAATGCTGTGCTCGTTTTCTGGTTACGGCTCAGTGGGGCAACTACACGAACAAGAAGCATGAACTGCCAGCAAAGAGAGAGGAATTGATCGGAGACGTTAAATTACGTTACTGTGAAGAGGATCAAAATTCAAGTTCTTTGAGACTGTCTTCTGCCGTGACTCCCCCGTGAGAGAAATTGGAAAAGATCTAGCTGTTTCATTCAGACACTGGCAAATTTATTGAAAGCTACGGGCTTACTTTATGAGATTATTATTCTTTGTGGAATGAAAGGAAACAGGTTAGCTGAAAGTTAAGTTCGAGGTAGGCTTCGACTTTCATTCCGATTCAGTGCATATGTGCACGAAGTTGCAATGCTTTCAACAACACTAACAAAAGAACCAAAACGAAAGATTCAGTTACGTAAGTACTGTAAGTAAACTCTTTTAGATTTGAATACATTTCCTCTCAGTTTGTCTGTTAATGTACTTTTTCTTCTAATTATCGCTTTATTTAACATCTCTGTGATTTAGAGTATGCGTACCTCAGAATAAATTATTTGAAAGGTCAACTGAACTCTTGTGTCGATAAGCCCAAATGTTTTTGTAAAACAGTCTGTGAATTTGAGAAGCGGACTTAGAAGAGCTTTCTAATTAGGAATTACATGTTTTTCTTGCTATGAAATATTTATGTTTCATTTCACATTTATTCATACAGTTTTAGCCGGACATTTCCCCGAGTTTTTTATCTATTTTCAATCAAATTCAAATGAAAGTGTATTTCATCTTCAAATTATCTCATGTGGCCCGAGTGAAAGGCCAGATGGGCTCTTTTCTACTTTCAACACGTGCACACAGTCGCTAAACTGTACGAAATCTCCAAGAATAAATCCCTAATGTCCAAACTAACGGGGAAAACTGAAAGAGGAAATCCTTGTGAGAAATCGACGTACATATGAAGCTATATAAGTTATCATCGACTATATGGGAGTCAAACATCGAGCTGCTATGAAACCGCTTGTGGCAGTTTGTTTACGCACTTTCATGACAAACGAACGTTTCTACTTTCGACACAACGGTCGCTAAACTGTACGAAATCTCCAAGGATATATCCCTAATGTCCAAACTAAAGGGAAAAACTGAAAGAGGAAATCATTGTGACCAATCGACATAAATATGAAGCTCCAGAAGTAATTATTGAATACATGAGAACCCATAGAGAAAACCGATAATAATGAACACGGTATTAGTTTCACCGACATTTGTGGCGTAACTGAACTCGCACTACAGCATAGCTTGAAATACTGTACGAAAACTCCCGTTTAAAAAATTCCTGATGCCGAAAGGACCGTAGCATTTAAACAAGATATCCTTCTGACCAATCGACATACATATTAAGCTGTGAAAGTATGTTTCCATTCCATAACAGCCGATAGTGCAAACTAGTAAACTGCCACTAGTAAATTGACCTTGCGTACTTCCGCGAGTACTGAACTTTCTAGCGTCAAATGCATGTGTTACGTTTCCAAACTTTAGGACAAGAAATCTTCCATAGAATGTTCTATTTTTTTTACAGCTGAGAACTGTATTATTAAACATAAGAAATAAAACAATGGTGCCATTATTTGAAGAATTATATCATGTCAAAAGTGCAAACGAAGAAATATATATCTACGGACGCGAGCAGCTCGATCGTTTATAATAATAATAATATAATAATAATAATATATAGAGCATTACACTAAGTCTCAATGCTTTACAATAATGAAAAACTACACTTAAATATATTAAAAAGCTAACCAATATACAATATGTTATAAAATAAGAAAATATTCACGAAAAAGGTGGGTCTTGAGAGAGGACTTAAATAAACTAAGAGTATCTGCACATCTAATGTGTGATGGCAGGGAGTTCCAGAGTTTGGGAGCAGCAACTGAAAAAGATCTATCACCATAGGACTTAGTGTTCGATGTTGGTACTGTGAGAAGGTTTTGTGAAGCAGATCTGAGAGAACGTCGAGGTTGGTATACGATTAAGAGTTCTGATATATATGCAGGAGCTTGATTGTGAAGAGCCTTATATGTGAGTAGTAAAGTCTTAAAGTCAATCCTAGCTCGTACAGGTAGCCAATGAAGGCTCTGCAGAACAGGAGTTATGTGATCATTCTTCTTTACACCTAAGATTAGCCTTGCAGCAGCATTTTGAACTCGTTGAAGCTTGTCAATTTGCGTGTCTGGTAGTCCAAAGAGAAGGCTATTACAGGAGTCTAGCTTGGATGTGATGAATGCGTGCACAAGCCTTTCACAGTTTTCTTGGTTGAGATGTTTTCGTATTCTGCCAATGTTCCTAATAGAGAAGAAGGCTGACTTACAAATGTTATTTACGTGATTCGTCATCTGTAGATGACAATCCACCGCAACGCCAAGGTTGCGTGCAACTGGCTTCGGAAGGATGATTGATCCATCAACATTGATTCCAGGCATAGGATCACGATGAGAGAACCGTGATGAAACATGAATGACTTCGGTCTTGTCTGGATTACACGAAAGTCCGTTGGTAGTACACCAAATAAGCATGTCCTTGACGCACAACTCTAGCTTCGTCAGCACGGAGGAACGATCTTGATGGGAACCGATGGATATGTAAAGCTGCGTGTCGTCTGCATACATCATGCAATCTAGGTGATGGGCTAAAATCACATCTTCCAGAGGAGCAAAGAATAACAAAAAAAGAAGAGGGCCTAAGACGGACCCTTGGGGGACACCATACTGTAGTTCCTTATCAGACGAAGCAACATCCCTAACTCGGACTGAGTGAGAACGATTCAGGAGATAGGATTGAAACCATTTCAGGGCTGTGCCACGTATTCCATACCGATGATGAAGTCTTTCCAGTAACAGCATATGGTCAATAGTGTCAAATGCAGATGACAGGTCCAACAGAACCAGTACTACTTCCTGATGGTTGTCAACTGCACGTAGCATGTCATTAAATACCCGCAAAAGCGCAGTCTCAGTACTGTAGAAGCATCTGTAAGCTGATTGTAGCTTGGCTAGTAGACGATTAGTGATAAGATAGTTCAGCGTTTGAGTGGCAGCTACGCGCTCGAGAGTCTTTGAAAGGAAAGCGACATTCGTGATAGGGCGATAACTTGGAAATAGCTGATGATCAGAGGCATTCTTCTTGATAGATGGATATACAACACCCTTCTTAAGGGTGGATGGAAATAGACCAGACGACAGTGATGCGTTAACAAGACTAGTAATCGGTCCAGCGAGTACGTCAACGTATTCTTTCAGGATAGACGTAGGTATAGGATCGAGTACGCATGATTTAGGCTTAGAATGCTTCACAACATCGGTGACGTAGTTTTCAGATACGGTAGCAAAGTCATTAAGTGTGTATTGGCACGAAGGTGAATCGATTTCCACAGACATCTGCATTGATGATAGGCTTGAACTCTGAAGGTTATCCCTGAGGGTCTGTATCTTCATAGAGAAGTAGTCGCTAAAGTCCTCAACCAAAGACTGCAATGACTCGTGTGCAGGTAGTGGCGGTACTGGTTTGACTTTGAAAAGTCCATCAATTACACTGAATAGCTGCTTCTGATCGGAATCCGCTATCTTATCCTTGTAATATTCAGATTTGGCATTGTTAATTGCAGTCGTATATTGTCGACATTTGTCTACATATATCTGACGGTGTACCTCAAGGCGCGAAGATAACCATTTACGCTCACGCTGGCGTCTCTGCCTCTTTAACTCTCTCAAAGAATCATTGAACCAAGGCGCATATGGTCGCAATGTGATCGTACGGTTACGTTCAGGTGCATGTTTGTCAATGAGTTCTTTTAGGACGTAGTTGTATTGATCGGTCAACTTGTTGGCGTCTATTGAGACAACGTCAGGAATAGATGAATGCAGCGCCGAGTCGAGGATGTCATCTCGCCACATTTGCATGTCAATACGTCGTAAATCGCGGTGACAAATCATCTTCTTTGTCGAGCGAGGCTTGGGCAGATCAGCAGTACAGATGACTGCGTTGTGGTCAGAAGGTAGGTCGCACTGGATCTCCACAGGGCCACAAAACAATGGGTCTTCCTGTCGATGAATAACAAGATCAAGTGTGTGACCACGCCTATGGGTGGGTCCAGCAACTATTTGTTGAAGACCAGCTGAATCCAGGAGATCGACAAACCTCGTTGTTTCATTGTTGCTAATGTCATCCATATGGAAATTAAAGTCACCCGTTATTATTAGATGTCCGTTGGTTGCAGCAATGACCTCAAGTAGTCTAGAGAATTCTTGAAAAAACTGTTGAGCTGAGAGTTTATTTTTTTTGGATGGTGGAGGTCTATAAACCGTAATGAGGCGAATCGATGAGTTACATGCAGTTATCGAGAGATCAATGTACTCCATAGATGTAAACGAGACAGCATCATGTTGTTTCACATTAAAACCCTTCCTGAGTAGAACTCCAACACCTCCGCCTTTTCCTGTAGATCTTGGAAGGTGGATAAATTCAAAATCCTGTAGAGTGTTCAGTATTTCAGCGACGGTAGAATCAGAAGAGCTGTTACTAGAAAGCCAAGTCTCAGTTAGCGCTAGGACATCGATGCGCTTTGAGATAATTAGGTCGCAAATTGAAGCAGATTTCTTGTTAAGCGAATGAGCGTTCCAAGTCGCTAAGCGTAACCGCGGCAGGCTGTTTGAAGCGGCCGATTTAACAGTGTTTATATTGATAAACAGTGTTTATATTGATAAACCATTGGACCGCGTCCGTGTCATCGACAGAAGAACGGCTCTGCTACCGTCCAAACCTAAAACTCAAGATAGGATTCCGTTTCCATTGACGTACCATCCGTCTAATCTGTCTATCAAGAAAATTATCCAGAGGAACTTTAAGATTTTACAGAGTGATCCAGAGACCGCCTCTATTTTCCCTCAGCCTCCTCTCATTTCTTTCAAACGTGACAAGAATCTCCGTGATTCCCTAGTCAAAGGATCACTACAACCTGATCTTCAACCAGGCACTTTTAAATGTTCTAGGACACGATGTAATACCTGTGCTTACACTAAACCTACGACATCTATTTCAGGACCTAAAAGCTCTCTTAAAGTCAGTGACCATTTTGATTGTACTTCCAGTAATGTCATTTATTGTATCACCTGCACACTTTGTAACAAACTCTACATCGGAGAAACAGGGCGAAGATTAGGAGATCGATTCCGCGAACACTTGCTAGATGTTAGAACTAACAGCAAGGATCTCGCCAAACCTGTAGCTCGTCACTTTAACCTTCCTGGTCATTGCACTAATCACATCACTGTATGCGGCATTTCTCTGCATCAAGGTACTACCGACACTCGTAAACGCAAAGAACAGAACTTTATTTTCAAATTAGGAACTTTGTCACCTCACGGTATTAATGAACGCTTTTCGTTCATTTAATTTCAGAATTCACGTATTCACTCACACTTAGATCAGCATGTTTCCTTAGTTTACTCATCAACACTTGCTGTTACAACAATTAGCATTTCTATTGTTGGCGCATTTTTCTTTGATCACAATTGATCCGAGATTAATCATGCATTGGCGCAATTTCCTTTTATCCCAATTGATCCGAGTACATGTTTCCTCAGCGGTAAGCATGTACTCGACACTATATTAACCGTTTCCCCAACCACAATAACCTCTTTTGCTCTGACGAAGGGCTAGCGCTCGAAACGTCAGCTGCTACTCGCTTTCCACGGCGGTTAGCATACCTCAATCGACTTTAGTTGATTACATACCAGTGTTTATCTTCCCCGCCGACGCAGACCAAAACTAGTTTTTACAGGAACTAGTTGCCTATCATATTTATATTGATAAGGTTGAGTAGGTTCCTAGTATTACAGCCAGTAGTAGTACAATTATTCTTGTGGCGTGAAGTCAATTGATTCGCACGTAAGGTAATTCTCACGGGGATAGGAGACTGTGTTGGATTCGAAAACTCATGCAAATCCGCCGAGTTCAAGGGAGAATAATTAAACATGCCCGGTCTTATGGCAGGATTCCCAATAATAAATCTATTACACTCCCAGGCCTCTTGGTGATTTAGAATGCCATAGAACTTGAGTGAAACCAGGGTAGAGTGGAAAAGCACAGGTTTACAGGACCACTGTAGAGCCTTAAGTTGATGTGATGAGTACGAGATAAGCTCGCTTCGAGTTGATTGACTCGAGTCCTGTCGGTTAATCCTTGCACAGTAATCAGCACGATCGACTGCCGTTGGGCCGGGATTTGAAGAAATGTCCATAGATACATGTATGGTTATATCCACGACTGGAGCCAGATATGAAAGAAGGCAAGTAGATCCATGCTTCGTCAGCTTGGTAAGTGGAAAGCGAAGCTTATCAGTTGGTATCCGGTCGTTTCGCCCCCAAGTCGTTTCGCCCCCAGTCGATTCGCCCCCAACTCCAGGTCGATTCGCCCCCAATCTGTAGTCGATTCGCCCCCACTTCAAGTCCATTCGCCCCCACTTCAAGTCGATACCATAAACCAAGTTGAAATTGAAATAGTATAAACTTTGAATAAAGTCACTTACGATTCCACGTGCGACCGACCGCCATATTGAATGTACAGAAGGAAACAAAAACAGAAGCAGGGGATGGGGACACGTTGTTAATTTATTGCTGGGGGGAGGGAACGAGAGAATAGTAACTTTTCTACTTTTCTTTTCTATTTGACTATTCAACTGAAAGTTGAATAAAAGCCGTTATTGAATGAAAGACGTTGAATAAAGGCCACCAACAGATCAAAGTTTGACAAAGATTTTGTAAATGCCGCGGGGATTTGGGGGCGAAACGACCAGCCTACTTTATTTAGAGCAATTAAAACACCGAAAGTAGCCAACAAACGAACGAGATGTTGAATAAAAGCCGTTATTGAATAAAGACGTTGAATAAAGGCCACAAACAGATCAAAGTTTGACAAAGTTTGTGTAAATGCCGCGGGGATTTGGGGGCGAAACGACCAGCCTACTTTATTTAGAGCAATTAAAACACCGAAAGTAGCCAACAAACGAACGAGATGTTGAATAAAAGCCGTTATTGAATGAAAGACGTTGAATAAAGGCCACAAACAGATCAAAGTTTGACTAAAGTTTGACAAAGATTGTGTAAATGCCGCGGGGATTTGTGGGCGAAACGACCAGCCCGGCTACTTTATTTAGAGCAATTAAAACACCGAAAGTAGCCAACAAACGAACGAGATGTTGAATAAAAGCCGTTATTGAATGAAAGACGTTGAATAAAGGCCACAAACAGATCAAAGTTTGACTAAAGTTTGACAAAGATTGTGTAAAGTTTTCTCCCTTCCAATCATATGGTTACGGATGACGGAGGATGACGTGACTTAATGCCAAATTGGCCGCGCGGGGAATGTGACGAATTATGAAAATCCAAGATGGCGCCTTAGCTTTCCTTCTTCACGAAACTCAGTTCGTGTTGTAGATTCCAGAAGGTCAGACATATAACTTGATGACATGGCAATAGACCATGGAAATATAGATCGTGGGAGTTTCAGATCGTGTGCAAGCACTAAAGCAGGTAGACATGAAGTTTATACAATTTAGGCCGGGCTGAAATCATGAGTAAGACTTCAGTTTTCTCCAACTTGAAAGTTCGATCAAAGTTAACTTAAGTTTGATTTTCTTTTTTCTTCATAAACTCTTTTCGGTACTCGTTCGGTACTGGGGGCGAATGGACTTGAAGTGGGGGCGAATCGACTACAGATTGGGGGCGAATCGACCTGGAGTTGGGGGCGAATCGACTGGGGGCGAAACGACTTGGGGGCGAAACGACCGTAATTCTATCAGTTGAGTGAACACGGCGCTTGACAGCGACGAGCGAATGCCAAGGCAAATAAATGTCGTTAGCATCAGCACATTCAGACCATTCGGTGATATAAGATCCATAGGATAACGAAAACGACAGTAGCTGCTCTTGGTGAGCGAATGTGGAGTCAAACGTGACTCTAAAAATGAGAAATAATAAAAATGTTCCGAGAGAACTCAAATGCATGACCGCCATGTTTGAAAGCATGTTTCCCGTTTCACGTTTCACTTTGGTCAAACTCGGACTGTTTACGACTGGAACCTGCAGTTTTATCGGACCTGCAGACTAAATTGTAAACGTGTGGCCGTGTTCAGGCTAGTAAATCTAGCTAGCTAACCACAGGACTGGTAGCGAGCTTCTTTAGTCTGAACAGTTTTTATGCTCTGGTGATTAGCTAGCTAGTGGTCGGTGGAATACTTTGAAGTTCCAAGCTACCTAGCGAGGTAGCTTGAATAGAATCTAGCGCGCTAAAAGCCCATCGATGACAGATTTTAGTTATTTTAAGGTTTTGAAATGTACACAAATGTCAAGTCAGTGTTATCATCCGATCTAGCCGACTTCTAGCTCTCGCTAGCGCTACGACCACGTTCACTACTCGCTCCAAGGTAATTTCTCTTACCACGACAACTACCGGGTGTATTGTACGTCAATTGAGCCATCATGGATAACGAGGATCGCCAAACACCAGTCAGTAGCAGTTTTTCGCACAGTTTTAATATTTTGGTTGAAATTTCAATTGAGCACTTTGGCGGTCAATTATTTGCGATTACGAAACACTTGCGCCAAGGGCAGTTATAGACCAAATTTCTATCTTTTAGAGAGGGTCTGAATGGGGGGGTCTCCATGTCAGTTGTCAGTTAAAATTTTGGCCATTTGTCAGTTGTCAGTTAGCCCTAGTTAATCATTACTAGAGAAAATTTACAATGTTTGACCCACAAAAAACAAATTTGTCAGTTGTCAGTTATTTTTCGGTTGTCAGTTGTCAGTAAAAAAATCGTCATTTGTCAGTTGTCAGTTATTTTTAAGGCTGTTTGTCAGTAGTCAGTTAACCCCATTCATGCCCTCTTTAGAGATAGAAACAAACCAGAAGAGGGAAAAACAAAAAGTAAAACCTACTAAGTTACTAGGCTAGCTAATGTAAGTCGTGGCACATATGGTACTGGGTCAACAAACTAAATCTCTAAAGTGCTCAGATTACGCATACCAGAATTTGGTCTGAACAGTACTAATTTATTAACTAGCTGCGAGGTAGGAGTTGCTGACAGATATCTCAAGACTCTAGCTAGCTGCACGATAGTAGTCTGAACATACATACACACATGAATAAGTAGTGTTTTCAATAAAAGATCAACTACTTTAATTTACATACGAGAAAACAAAAATATTAAATTACATACATGTATATATATACTAGGGGAGCAGAGAATGAAAGTCACCGCGCTACCGGCCACTCCTAAAGACTGCTAATAATTCTTCCCTTTGGTTATTACTAAGAGGATTTCAAATGAAAGTGTATTTCATCTTCAATCTCATGTGGCCCGAGTGAAAGCCCAGATGGGCTCTTGTTTGTTTTTGTTTCATGCAACAAAATTTGCACTTTTGACCCATGCGGTTATTTTTTCTTTGTTCCCATGTATTAAATTTCAAGTTCGCCACCAATCAGATTGCACTGTGCTGGTCACGTGACACTCTCCAAGGTTATTTTTTTACATATAAATGATATGGCAGTTTTCAACAGCGACACGAAGAAATATTTATATATCTACGGCTTAGAAACGAACGAGGCTGAAATGATATGAACCGACCGGAGTGCAAATTAAGACTGTACGAAAAGTTAGATAAAACCTTTCTTTGATGGCAAAACAACCTCATAAACTCAAATACGATAGCCTTGTGAGCAATCGACGTACATATGAAGGTACAGAAGTTTATATTATCGACTACGTGAGAGACTGCAAACATCGACTGCTATGAAACCGCTTGTCAGTATTCGCACTTTCGTGACAAGCGAACTTTTCTACTTTCGACACACGGTCGCTTAACTGTACGAAATCTCCAAGAATAAACCCCTAATGTCCAAACTAACGGGAAAAACTGAAAGATGAAATCCTTGTGAGCAATCGACGTACACATGAAGCTATATAAGTTATCATTGACTATATGAGAGTCAAACATCGAGCTGCTATGAAACCGCTTGTGACAGTTTGTTTACGCACTTTCGTGACAAGCGAACGTTTCTACTTTCGACACACGGTCGCTAAACTGTACGAAATCTCCAAGAATAAACCCCTAATGTCCAAACTAACGGGAAAAACTGAAAGAGGAAATCATTGTGACCAATCGACATACATATGAAGCTCCAGAAGTAATTATTGAATACATGAGAACCCATAGAGAAAACCAATAATAATGAACACGGTATTAGTTTCACGGACATTTGAGCTTAAAATACTGTACGAAAACTCCCGTTTACAATTTACAATTTAGTCTGCTGTTCTGTTATACTGCTACCCTGGTTCCATAGGCGCTCAGGTACGGCCGGATATACTGTAATGTGCCGTGATCGAAGGAGTTTTGATTCCCGAAGGAGTTTTGTTTTGCGAGAAGACCGTTGACCAAAGTGAAACTAGTTAAAACTACTTTAATTTACATACGAGAAAACAAAAATATTAAATTACATATATACTTGGAGAGCAGAGAATGAAAGTCACCGCGCTACCGGCCACTCCTAAAGACTGCTAATATTCAGCTAATAATTCTTCCCTTTGGTTATTACTAAGAGGATTTCAAATGAAAGTGTATTTCATCTTCAATCTCATATAGCCCGAGTGAAAGCCCAGATGGGCTCTTGTTCTCTTTACACTACCTATTCATTGCATTCATAGTCCATTACAAGAGAAATATATTTAATGAGAACTTTATCAGCACTGAGTTAGCCTTTTTTTATTAGACACGAGGGGGAAATGTTGACAATATTCTAACCAACATGAATTGTTTAATCTTTTTAAAATAAACTGTGTTCCTTTAGATGGAGAACTGATTCATTTATGGTTTCAAGTAATCACTTACCTATTTGACCCTCAGCCTCTGTTCGGCCCCGCAAGTCGCTAAATTCAGTACCATAACAGTCTTTATTAGTGGTGTTCAATAGCAGATCACTTTAAACGTGGTGAAGCTGGGGTGATGTTTCGTCAGAACACTGGTTACCATGGAGGCATTTGTAGTCATGAAAACCTGCCATGTCTCAGATCACAATGTGGCTATGTCACAATAGTTGTGCCCACAATCAGAAAGACTTCCCCTGGACTTCCCTATCTAGATATTCGGCGAGATAGTAAGGTTTTTGTCGATTGTACGATAGACCAATTTTCTTTGCAATACCGTTGTGCCCAAATTTAGTGCAACAAGAGCCCATCTGGGCTTTCACTCGGGCCACATGAGATTGAAGATGAAATACACTTTCATTTGAAATCCTCTTAGAAGAATTATTAGCTGAATATTAGCAGTCTTTAGGAGTGGCCGGTAGCGCGGTGATATACTACTCCCCTAGTATATATACATGTATGTAATTTAATATTTTTGTTTTCTCGTATGTAAATTAAGTAGTTGACCTTACGTTTACAATTTAGTCTGCTGTTCTGTTATACTGCAGGTTCCAGTCGTAAACAGTCCGAATTTGACCAAAGTGAAACGAGCTGCTCGCGTCCGTAGATATATATATCTTCGTTATGCACTTTTGACATGATATAATTCTTCAAATGGCACCATTGTTTTATTTCTTATGTTTAATAATACAGTTCTCAGCTGTAAAAAATAGAACATTCTATGGAAGATTTCTTGTCCTAAAGTTTGGAAACGTAACACATGCATTTGACGCTAGAAAGTTCAGTACTCGCGGAAGTACGCAAGGTTAATTTACTAGTGGCAGTTTACTAGTTTGCACTATCGGCTGTTATGGAATGGAAACATACTTTCACAGCTTAATATGTATGTCGATTGGTCAGAAGGATATCTTGTTTAAGATGCTACGGTCCTTTCGGCATCAGGAAATTTTTAAACGGAAGTTTTCGTACAGTATTTCAAGCTAATGTCCGTGAAACTAATACCGTGTTCATTATTATCGGTTTTCTCTATGGGTTCTCATGTATTCGATAATTACTTCTGGAGCTTCATATGTATGTCGATTGGTCACAATGATTTCCTCTTTCAGTTTTTCCCTTTAGTTTGGACATTAGGGATATATCCTTGGAGATTTCGTACAGTTAAGCGACCGTGTGTCGAAAGTAGAAAAGTTCGCTTGTCACGCCAAGTGCGAATATTGACAAGCGGTTTCATAGCAGTTCGATGTTTGCAGACTCTCACGTAGTCGATAATATAAACTTCTATAGCTTCATATGTACGTAGATTGCTCACAAGGCTATCGTATTTGAGTTCATGAGGTTGTTTTGCCATCAAAGATAGGATTTATCTAACTTTTCGTACAGTCTTTGCACTCAGCTCCGGTCGGTTCATATCATTTCAGCCTCGATCGTTTCTAAGCCGTAGATATATATTTCTTCGTGTCGCTGTTGAATTTATATGTAAACGAGATCTACAGTCTTCTTTAAGCTGTTTATCCACTTTGTGTTCATATAAATTTATGTTTACCATTTCTTCAGCCTCCGATCCGGATGTTTTGTTGATATTTAAGATATATACAAGTTGCATTTCCCATAAGATTAAGATTGTTCCCAGGCAAAGCTTCGTCAAATTCAAACAGATAATCGCTGTTACAAAACACAACGTACTAGAATACTAGAATATCTTTGAGCATGAACACTCTGTATAGATTACTCACATTACAATAATACACAGTAACCCACAATAAAAGACCAAAGCAAATCTTTAATTTAAACTTAAGTTTACCTTAAGAGTTGAATAGTGCTTGTCTCATCATAATTCTGTGCGGAATGTGTATATTTCTGCCTTCGTGTATACTGTTATCGTTGCTCTCGCAGTTCAGGAATTCAGATGTTTTCACACTTCGATAGAGTATAACTGCTCAACCACAGTATATATATATATTTGCTAGTAAATCGCTATATTTCGCTATAAATCAGCTATTCAGTATACTTGTATAGTATAACGTACACAAGTCTTGATCATACGAGATCGGTAAACCGGCCAAAAACACGGTCACAATTATTTTAGTGTTGGCCTACCAATCACGGTGTTTGCGCTGGTATGTACTATGACCGAAAGTAAAATGAAATGTGGCATAAAACCTACCAAACGTACCTAAAACTAGCCTTATGTGCAGCCGTCCGTCAAGTCCACCATCTTGATTTTACTGTATTTTAAAAATTTTGTAAAGCAATTAACCTGGCGATTGTTGCGTGACCAGCACAGTGCAATCTGATTGGTGTGAATTTGACCTTTAACGCATGCGCAGAAGACTTGCTGCACAGAATAAAAATAACGACTTGCATTTTTAGACTCGGCGCTGCCACAGGCAGCCCGAGTAATAAATACATATGTTGCCGGTGACTTCAGACCATAAACTCGTTGTTCCCATCTAATAAAGAAAACCCCTTCACTAGGTAACAGAGTTAACAGGACATTTGCATGATGCCATCATTGGACTACAACTACCAGAATCCTTTACAAATTATATTTCTTATTCAGATTTAACAACTCCGTTGAGAATACCAAGACAATGGAGGAACAATGCGCAAATGATTCTGGTAGTTTATTAAGTTTTCATTAAATTTGGAAAATAGCTTTCTTTAAAACAGGTGATTTCTAAATCAATCCAGAGTAAATTATTTTTCTTTGAAATTGCCAAAGCTTCGTCCAGGGGTTATACGGATAGTTTTCGGTTGTAACCATTAAGTAATGCTCCGGCTATGAACGATAGTACTTAACAGCAAGGTACAAAACTTCTTGCTCGTAATTTCATTGGTTGATACTCATAAATTCGATAGAAAACCATCGAAATAATACGTTTTCATTCGAGAATTTTTGTAGTTTTAATCTATTTTTGATAAAACTAACTGTGGTTTAATTTCGAAGAACATCGTATGTGCAGGGAAAGTTCTCAAATTTGTGACTGAAACATCTTTTGTTTTCTCCCTTTCCGATTGGCTGGTGGGTGTCTTCTTTGAGTTTTCATAGTAAAAAAGGCAAACAGCATAAACAAAATCGTTATTTTCTGGGTATAGTTTGAACTGTACACACCTCAGACAGATATTACGGCATATTCCAGAAACATATGTGGGGATATGCCCATTACCGCAGCGGCTATTGTATTTTGCTACAGTTCTTGGCTGAATCATTACTTTACAAGAAGAACCGAGATCTGTATTAATTTTCCCATCGTTTCACTGAAAAGGTTCATCAATCATCAATCCAGCAAAGTTTGTTCAGCCAGTTTATTCGTTATTTAATTGCACTGCAAACAATAGTACAAATTGGTTACATTCTTATTCGGTTCCCATTCACAATATTTATTACATAGCCTAAAAGTAGCAATCATAAAATATATAATTTTCGTTCAGACAAAAGAAAAAGCATACATTACTCCAACTACTAGCACAACTGACATCAATACTACTAGCACAACTGACGTCAATGCCACTAGCACAACTGACGTCAATGCCACTAGCACTACTGACATCTATGCCACTAGCACTACTGACACCAATACCACTAACACCACTGACACCAATACCACTAACACCACTGACACCAATACCACTAGGGACATCAATACCACTAGCACTACTGACATCAATACCACTAGCACTACTGACATCTATACCACTAGCACTGCTGACATCTATACCACTAGCACTATTGACATCTATACCACTAGCACTACTGACATCTATACCACTAGCACTACTGACATCAATGCCACTAGCACTACTGACATCAATGCCACTAGCACTACTGACATCAATGCCACTAGCACTACTGACATCAATGCCACTAGCACTACTGACATCTATGCCACTAGCACTACTGACATCTATGCCACTAGCACTACTGACACCAATACCACTAACACCACTGACACCAATACCACTAGCACTACTGACATCAATGCCACTAGCACTACTGACATCTATACTAGAGCGGATTTCGTGGGCCAAACATACGGCATGTCCGTACCGTACCGTAACCGTACTGGAACTTACTGTACTGGAACTTACTGTACCGTAACTCTGTAAAGTGATTGGATCAGAAAAACAAAAACAATAGGAAACCATTTCAATGTCACGGCATGTCATACAGCAATCTTGCCGTAAGTCACTGCCGTAACTTGCCAACTAAAACGAACTCCACTCTACATCAATACTACTGGCACTAGTTACATTGTACATCAATACTACTGGCACTAGTTACATTGTACATCAATACTACTGGCACTAGTTACATTGTACATCAATATTACTAATTACATCATTCTGTTTAAAAAAATAATTTTGCCAATGTCAAAGAATATTAGTAAAACTTTGCTTGGTCCCGGAGTCCCGTTATGATTTTTCCCTTTAATAAATTGCGGGTATTAAATAAATTAAATAAACGATGTATTGTTTAACGTGTCCATTGTCATGAAATTCAAAATTTTAGTGTCATACCAAAGTGTCCTAAACAAGAATGCTCACTCCCCCTCTCCCACTAGAGTCTTTCCCCCCTCTCCCACTAGATTTACAGGTTTTCAGTTTAAAGGGGCTATGTCATGGTACTGCGCATGTATCGAGTAATCGTTCGGTTGTTGGCTTTCATTGGATACAAACAGTTAAACTTTCCTCCTTCAATGCTTGATTGAAAGGATTTGCAATATTTTCCCAGGAGACTGTTTAATATATACACTGTTTGTTGGTCATTTTTGCATATTTGTTTTGATTTTAAGCATCCCACATGGCCGAGAGGTTCGGTAGTACATATCAAACACGGTGGAAATAGCTGTTTCGATTCCGGCCCAGAACGCGAAGCCTATTACCGTGACACAGCCCCTTTAAGTTTGCGATTTACCTATATCACATACTGCTACAAGCCAAGGTGTCAGTTCACCAAGGAATGAACGCCTATGCATGGCACTCAAAATCAATAGAACTAACTCGATCAAGTCAGTACGAACATTATACTTAATCAGCTCCTGCAGTCTCTGGTATATATTTGTTCTCGTTTCTACTCGTTAATCTAAAACAAAATAAAAGAACCAGTAAGTTAGTAAAAAGTACAGCCCACGTATGCAGTGAACCCTTTCCTTCTACTCTTTTCTTTCTGTTAAGGGCGTTTCTTAAAGCAAATGCAAATCAAAAGTGGTCTTGTGAAGTTATGGAAAGTGGGTTAGGGTAATGTTCGTTGAATTTAATTCAGTTGTATGGTCTGGCATCATTTGTATGGTAACGTACCGGAACAAGGTACTCCTATTTGCTGACGGTGTGTTCGTATTTGCTGAGGGGGTGTTCATAATGCTGGATGAAACTCCAACGGTGTCAAGTCCAACGCGATAGACCTTATATGCCCCTCCTCCTCCCTGGAGGTCTTCTTACCTGTAAGCGTGTTAACTCCTAGTTTAGAGGGATAGATTTCGGGAGAATCTCTCAACGGGTTGAAGTGCGTTTTGGGGGGACAACAGAGACGTCTGAAATGAAATGCGACACACATCAGCCTACTGGTGACATTACTGAACAATAGACTGCAAATATTCCAGCCCTTTGCAATGCTACCATGCGAGCAGAGGTTCCTTTCCTTCGTTTGTCGGTGAAGAGGGAAAGAACCTCCGTTTGCAAAGTTCAATGTTTTGTCCACTCACTGCATTCTGTCTTACCTACAAAGCCGGTAGATTGGTGGAATGACGATACAGACACAACTCATCATTGTCTGAAATCCAAAAACAATAAAAAATTAAAATGTGTTACCACAGGGGTTAGAAGCATTCTGCTTAGGCTATAAATATGTCTGGTGCCGTAACTTTCAAAGGAGGACGTTATCGATAATAAAAATTCATTCGCATAGCACTTTCACCCCATATGAGCTTACAAAACCCGCTTACAAAACTCTGGTGCCACAAATGTTCAAAGGAGGAAGTTATCGATGATGAAAACTACATTGCACTTTCATCCCATTTGAGCTTACAAAACCCGAAGTTTAAGCAAGACCTACTACGTCACAAAGCAATGGAACCCGCAATGCTATAATAATGGTAACACAAACGCTTAAAATGTCAGAATAGCTTAACTGTTGATGCTATCTTACCATAGCCATCAGGAAATAGAAGACATTAGGCCATCCATACGAATTGCTGATTACCGACACAAGAATCTGTAAACGATAGGGAACAACTTAGAATAAGATATATGCATATGGGCAAACCAAACAGCGCAACTCCTACATGGCACGAGGAAATCAGATAAAATAGTCAGTATCTGGGTCTACACAGCCATAGGATTGATAACTGGTAGAACATTGCAATACTGGAAAATGAAGAGAAGGAAAAGAGCAAAATTAAAATGGCAGCTTTAAGGGAAATCAGTGTAAAAAGGCAGCAAAAAAACACTTTAAAATAGAGAAAGAAGTACAAAAAAAGTGAACAAAAACCACTTGGAATTGAACCCCAACTTCTTAGATCACCTTTGGTACTCATGCCGATGAACCATGGCAGAGTGACACCATAGTCACGTGACCTAAAAATGTGCTAAAAATAGAGGTGCTCTCTTCTTATGATATCTATGGCACTCTGCTAGTGCAGGCCTTCAGGGAACTCCACTACCATCAACAAAAAGGCTACCCTAAGAAGAGAGAAAGAGAGAAGAGACTGGTATCTACTAGATAAGTAACTCTCCGGAGACTTACCTGCCCAATGCCGGCACCAACACTTCCTGTCCCATCAATAATGCCAGTAACTGTAGCTAGTGCCTGACTGTTTCCCTCCAGACCGGGCTAGAGAGATGGGGAACGGAGCAAGACTGAGTTATATCTAAAGAACTCACTAACATAATACAATGCTTTAGCAACTGGTCAATGAAAGACTGGCAAAACTCTAGTTCTTTATCAAGACAAGATACAATAAAACATACACTATGTATCTTTTAGATATTAAATTCATGGTTTTTCTCTTGCTTCATGCAGTTGCTACCCTCCGTGCCAGAGGTTCTTCTTACTAAAGTTTACTCAAGAGTGCCTAAGGCATGATCAGTGAGTGCCAGAGGTACGAGAAGGACCTCTGGCTCCCAGGGTACAGGCCGTAGCTAAACTTGTCGTAGGGAGGTTTGTATATTGATCTAGGGAGGTCTGGAGGGATGACTTTCTAAGTGGGTCTAGATACATGTTCCACTTTAAATAAGAAATAAGACAACATCTTCCGTGTTTACATAAGAGTTATAGAAACATGAGTGAAAGTTTGGGAGAACGAGAAATGGCTGTGGGAACATGAGCCCGAAGACCTGCACTATATGTTTATAATAGTATTTTGATGATTCATGTCAGTTGAGAAGTCCTTGTTTTACCTGCCTTCCGAGGTCGGCTGATATGGCAGAACTGATCAGGTTAGCAGGTCCTCCTATCATGAACCCTGGAAAGAAAACACCACTCTACAGTTAATGCACTTCTCTTACACCTCCTACTGAACATTACACCTCCTATCATGAACCCTGGAAAGAAAACACCACTCTACAGTCAATGCACTTCTCTTACACCTCCTACTCAACATTACACCTCCTATCATGAACCCTGGAAAGAAAACACCACTCTACAGTCAATGCACTTCTCTTACACCTCCTACTCAACATTACACCTCCTATCATGAACCCTGGAAAGAAAACACCACTCTACAGTCAATGCACTTCTCTTACACCTCCTACTCAACATTACACCTCCTATCATGAACCCTGGAAAGAAAACACCACTCTACAGTCAATGCACTTCTCTTACACCTCCTACTAAACATTACACCTCTATCATGAACCCTGGAAAGAAACATCACACTGTGGTTACAGTCATTGAATATCTCTTACAAAACTGATTTCCAGTACACAGTGCATCGCAATTTTTTGTCTGAATATTTTGTTCAAGCTTTCAAAACATGCTTATCACTTCCCTGCCAGAAGATCTTATAATTTGGTAACCCTTCAAAGGCAGATATGCGGATACAGAGTGAACAAGACTCATTTACTGTGCATCTGTGTATCCACTTGAGATATATATGTTGTGGTTAAAAATGTTTTTGGGTTCAAATGTTTTTTAAACCAGTTCAAAAATTTTTAACCAGTTCAAATTTTTTACACCAGTTCATTTTTGTAAATCTGGTTTCTTTTTAAGATTCTAAAAGGGAAGTTATGTTAACTGATGTTAGGGTTATTTTAAATGTTGGATTTGGGTTTGGAATTGTTCACATGATTATTGAAGGAGGATTATAGTCTGTGTTAGTGATTTGTAGCTCTATATAAACACCCTAACTTAGTGAGCACCCTTCGTTGACGGTTAGGGTGTTTTTAAATGTAGGGGTAGGGTTTGTATTAGTTCACAGGACCATTGAAGGAGCATTATTTTTCTGTGTTGTTCAGTGATCTAAATTTAGTGACTATAGCTCTAAAAACCCTAACTTAGTGAGCACCCGTTGCTGACAGTTAGGGTGTTGTTAAATGTAGGGGTAGGGTTTGGATTAGCTCACAGGACCATTGAAGAATCATTATTTATCTGTGTTCAGTGATCTAAATTTAGTGACTATAGCTCTAAAAACCCTAACTTAGTGAGCACCCTTTGTTGACGGTTAGGGTGTTTTTAAATGTAGGTGTAGGGTTTGTATTAGTTCACAGGACTATTGAAGCACATACAGTGCTTGGGTAGGGTATTCTGCAGTTGCCCCAATTCCAATAAGGCTTTTGTTACTCTTTGACTTTATCGTACTTAAGACTTAAATATGAAAAAGAAGTATCGTGCAGGTAAATAATCGTGTAGTCAGGTGTACAGTTCACTCATGTTTTGGTCACGTAATTATACAGGCAATTGCGAAAATCCGTAAGATCCACAAGTTTTTACCAATGTTAGGGACAATGGTGCTTGCCGGTGAACTGATTTTACTATGCTTTTAATCGGATATTGTTGGGCAGGAGAACGGTACAAATTATTTAATAAAACTGACACTGACAGCTGATAACTTTTTGAGTTTTATACATGTAATACCTGCCTGAGAATGATTTTATTCACGGCCATTTTTGGCGTTTTTCTTGTCCTTCCTGCGTTTTATAATTCCATAATTCTATAGATTATTTATAGAAGCTGATTTATAAACTTACTTCCATAATTTTCTTGTCAAGTCAGAGATTCTCTTTCATCGCTTTTGACAGATATCGCTTCACTCTTCCATATATATTTTCTTCTAAATATAAAGTGAGAGGTGAAATCCTATTATCTGGTTTTCTTTTAGTTCGGTTTTAACTCTATAAAAGTTGATTTGATCACAGTTTCCCCGCTTCTAATCGTGCAACTCAGCGAAATTTTCCCAAGTCCGACTTCGTTAGTAGTGCGCATGCGTGAATAAAATTTAATATGGAAATTAGTTACTAGTCCCCTCTCGGTTAAGAAAAGCTATATTATTCCAAAAACGTGACTGGAACTCCAACGCAAGTCTCTGTGGCGCAGTTGGTAAAGCTCTGGGCCCGGTTCCTGAAAGCCAGATTAGCGCTAATCCAGAGTTAATTACCATGACAACTAATATGTTTTGTTGAGAGTTAATCCAGGATTAGCGCTAATCGGCCTTCAGGAACCGGGCCCTGGTCTTCCAAGGCATTCTTCCAAGCCGAAGGGTTGCAGGTTCGAGTCCCATTACCGAACGAAAAAGTGAAAAAAAAGTAAGTAGTAATGATGTGTAATTAATGAGTGAATTACTCAGTTGGTTGTGGGGGATAGAGAAGGGAAAAGGAGTTAGGGAGGGGGAACGGTGAGTGCCGTAGAGAGGGAGGGCAGAGTGGTCGAAATTCTTTTCTCTGGGGAGGGGTGGGTGAATTTTTCTTTTCTTTTTAAATCCTCCCCAAAAAAAAACATTTGTTTTTTTATAAATCCCCTAAAATTGAAAAATCCCTTTTTAGAATCTTGGGGGAAAAAAGTTGAAATTTTGACCTGGTTTAAAATTTTGAACCCAAAAAAATTTCCAACCACAACATATACATTCAAAGAGCAGCAAGAATTCTGCTGGTGCTGACCAAAATAATCGCGGGCGTTTCCACATGTGAACGAAAAAGGAGTGTTCGGACAGAGCTAAATGAAAATTTAGCTTTTATGAGACTCTGTCCGCTCAAAAATGCCTTTTCAAGTTTTTGTACCTATTTTTTAGGATGTTTCGGATACTTGGAAAGTCAGCAAGGACTCTCTTTGAAGTAAAATTGACCGAAGCATCGGGAAAATTAGGATTTCCCCTTGTGTCAGCTTTGGGATCTTGAAAAGAAAACGCCTTTGTTTACAACTAAAAATCAGTCAGGAATCAAACAATTAAGCACGAGAAATTTCCTGATCAACTTGTTACATGTACCTCTGTTGATATTTTCCCTTTCTTAAAAATTGATTTTGGAGTGATTCTTGTGAATTTTAATAGTAAACTGCATTCAATTCAACGCCCTATCACGAGTAATCGAATTTGGCGCGAACTGGAAGTTGTCTGTCTGACAGGATTGCTGTTTCTGAGCTGTGTGGTCAACGTCAAGACAAACGGTTTTTAAGTTAAAGTTTGGAGTTTATATGAAGGAGATATAAAATGTGGCTACTGATTTTTTTTCAACGTAAGTTTATCGTGAAATATGTGAAGAGTTTGTAAAGGTTAATTTTATACACCCAAATGTGTAGTCTTCATTAACCAAAAACGTTTCTTCATGTAGCTAAAAATCTAGCCGGACCCTCCAAAATATTATTGATATTTTCTTATCATTTCAACTTTATTCTCCACATTTCAGAGAAATTCAACTCTCTCAAAATTGCCATACGTATAGTAAAGTCGTATTATATTTCATTACCACACGCAATTTAACTGGTGACCTGGTTTACTTCATCGAGGATAATTTCAGTTCCACAGAATCAGTCATTCAAGTCCAGTATAAATCTTTGAAATCGAATTATTTTCCTGGAGTATACTTCTAATTGATTTCTTTTCTTTTTTGAAGTGCTTGTTCTAGAAACGGGATAGAAATCTAGCCGAACCCACCAGAATGAAAACTATCTGAATTCACTCTATATAATTTTATATGCTTCAAAATAAATTTTAGTTACAAGGTTTTGTCTTTAAAAATTGCTTAAATAGTGTTTTTAGTTTACTGAAAACGTGCGACAGCGACCACGCAAGCTCGAAACTTATCTGGTCTAATAGATTGGAACGAAATGAAATAAATTGATAAGCGCTTCGATTGAATGACTTCGCGTTAGCAAGGAACCCGAAGTTTATATATTATTAGTACTTCCTTTTCTTAGAAGAAAAGTACCTCATATATTCATCGTTAACTTGTTAAATTTGTGAATGCATTAATATTCTGCCATAATTTGCAAATATATGACTGCTTGTACAGGTAACTCGATTTTGCACATAACTCACATACATGTAACGTAACTTTGTTATAACACAACTTGTCCTAAATTTAAACTACCGAGATATTATAAAGTACCATTCATATTTACAAGACAGTCTTTCAATTAATTTTGTGTAATTTTTGGTCACAAAATCTCATGATATCAGAGTACAAATTACTAATTTTGACCCTCCAGAAGTGCAGAGCTTAATGAGTCAAGCTGTGGGTGTACCATTATTGCCCCCCCCCCCCCCAAATTATCTTGTTCATTATCAATATGTGCATGATTACTTCAATGGAGAATCATATTCCTTACTACCTCCCTAATTCTTTTACTTTATTTTGCAGAGTTGACTGTGGCACTGAATAACACAATTTATAGATAATGGACACTGTTCCCCTTCTTGTCCAAGTTAATACTGTCATATATAACTGGAGTGTCATTCACTAGTCATATATAGAAATTAGAATGTGGTCAAAAATCTTGACAACCCCTGCAGAGTTACAAAATTTCTTGAACTGGTCAGGGTCATAAGTTGGGGAATTCTTTCCAACTTAATGCCCTTAATCCTCACACCTTGCTTAGACAAAACAGAAGTTTTGTTAGTAGGGTATAATCTTCAAGTATATGGGGTACATGTAGGTTGTAAACAAGAAGAAGCCTGTAGAATTATTACTCTATGTACATGTAGAAATCATAAATAAAGATTGCTTGATCTCATATTAAACTGCATGTCTTGTTTAATAGTCTGTTCTTTTGTCCGTCTGTGTCTACAGAATATATTTCTTTTTATCATAATATTAAAGAGCCCTCACTTAAGCTATACAATTCATTTTTTAGTAACAACACTTTCACTTTCAGACAGGGTATTGATTGGTAGAATTAGGAAGAAACCACCCTCCATTTGTTCCTCTTAAATGGTGCCAAAAAGTTTCTTCTGCTTTCTCTTATTGAGGTTTACTCTTTTTGGCTGTGCATGCTCTTTCAATTTTTTTCTGTTCAACACTTACAAGCTGTTATTAAAAGGGACATCAAGAAAACATTGATGTAACAAAAAGCTGGTATGCTGAGGACTTTCCAGGATGTTTTTGTTACATATTTTTGCAATATATGACACAAATTTAGAAGGGGCTCCTCAATACCAAAGCAGCTCGGATATAAATTTTAATTTAACCTCAATTTCGAGTATATTCAACATCTTTTTCACACCTCCGATAACAAACTCTACAAGTACTCTCAGGAAATATTCGTGTTTAACAAATTGAATAAAATGCAGGTAGGGAAAAAAGGAAACAAATTTGCACGAAGCACGCCGCCATATTTGTTTTATTTCCCAGCACAACCACACAGGAAACCCGCACAGAAACGTTCTAGCGCATGCATAGAAAGAATTCCCTGCTGCTCATTCAAAGTCTTAGGGGAGAGGTTGTCTCACTCATTACGTATCCACTTCAGATATATACCTTCAAAGTCTGGATCAATTTGCGTATCTAGGATATCTTTAAAAGTAGAAGGAAAGTTACTGCGTATCCACTTAAATTCTTGTGGGGTATATCTGTAGTTACTCTTTAAAAATAAACTTTCTTAACTGAAATGGCAGCGTTCACTCTATCTATTAGGTATGCTAATATCTTACCAGTCAATGCCATCATCCCAGCATTTATTGCAAAGCCAGCACCAGTATCTAATGAGACAGACAATTCATTGGTTACTACATGTACATGTGATGTGATGTGGTGTTACTACAAGTGAGAGATGTTTGAAAGTCCTTTAACACAGGTACATAAGACATGCTAGGTATGATATATTAAATTGTGTGTAAATGTACATGTACTTACTTTTGTAAATAAAAAGGGCTCCAACAGATAGTAGAAGCATGAACACCACAACAGGAGAACGGGAACGCATGCGGTCCTGATAGGGAAAATGAAGAGAAAGTTCACTTTAACTAAAGGTAAAGCTAAAAACTGGCCAATAATAATATGTCAGTCTATTTGATGGTAATTCCATGCCTGGTTGCTCATTTGCATGTTCAATGAACAACATAAAGAACACCGATTATACTTACTGTTATAAAGCCAGCAATAGCACCACCTGAAATGTACAACCATACAATACAGTCAGTTACTACATCACACAAAGAATGTACTCACACTAGAAATACTATAAAACATGCAATGCTGTGTGTTCTGGTTAAATTATAAATAATAATAACAATAACAACTTTAGTTACCTAAAGATAATTTTTAGATGACTTCAGATAATTTTCCTCTTCAGATTTATATTAAACAAATCTCCAGGAGGAAAACCAACTTACCTAAAATTCCACCAACATCATAGAATGTGGATATGTCATCTGAGCTTTTGTCTTTCCACTTCAAAGCTACAGAAAAAGAGAAGGGAACATGCTTGTGAGAAAACAAAGAATCTACAGATAGGAACACCATAACAGACCCGTTCAGTTTGCCTATGTGTTGGTTGCCCCATTTCAGATCATCCAACTTTGGTTTTTGGTTCCCAAGACGAAATTAATAAATTTATAGAATTTGAAAACAAAGCAGTGAATCCTGTGGAGAGCTGTCATGTGGTCGGAAATGGGGCAACAAAGAGGCAAGTGGAATGGATCTATTTCAATCACTGCAACCCCTCAGTTCCAACCCTCTCCAATCAACTCTCTACTATTTATCCCAAACATACAGTCACTAATAAGGATGAAAGTTTTATCCTAAAATTATTACCATGCAGCTCACAGGAAACAAAAAAACATCAATGTCATTTCTGAATACCCATACTGGGATTTGACAGATTTACATCCTCAGGCACAAACCATTGATGGGACAAATTCCATTTTCCATCATCGATGCATGAGTATTGCAGGGGTCTCTATAGAAAAGATTTACATCCTCAGGCAAAAACCATTGATGGGACAATTCCGTTTTCCATCATTGATGCATGAGTATTGCCGGGGGTCTCTATAGAAAAGTCTGGCTACTGCTGGAGGACTCTGGCAGCTACTTGACATCATACTGCTGGCCACTTGACCTTGTACTGCTGGCTACTTCTTCTATGGGTTACCTACATGTACTTCATTTTGCTAACTTCAAGTAACTGTACAGCAACTTTCAATGTCTCTGATGCCTATGTTAGGCAGTGAATTTCTGTATTTTTAGAATGTAATTGGATAATTACAACAATGTGCTAGGTGTTCCTTGTAAATGTAATACGAGAAGGCATTTTAGGGGAGGGGCACAATTTGGTTTTGTCGTCATACACAGTTACAAAGTAGTTGAGTTGGTAGCGAATGTAATAACTGACGCAGTGAAATAAATCAGGATTCAGGATTCAAAGCTGTCATCAATACACAAAGAACCCATGCAACACCTCTTTCAAAATTAAAATTAAATCCTTGGTATTGATGAATTCCCATTGATGTACTTTTGCAAAGTTTTCCTGTGCAGTAAATAATTACTATATTTTGCACTGGTTTACACCTACCATTTGACAGATAGTATGGCAACCAGAAGAAGAATGAGTAGTTGACAAGCTTCAGGCATGCATACGACAGTGAGTACTAATATTAATAATAACAATAATTTAATTAATAACAAGAAGGAATAACAATCTGTGGATTAGCCAGGTCCTGACTTTGATCAGCCCCATGGTTGTTTCAGGTCTCATTAGAAATTCAGAGATATAATAACAGAATATAATAACAATGATAATAAATCATTAACATGTATGTCAAATGCCAGTACCACCAGAGGTTCATATAGGGGGCAGGGGGCCAGTGGCCCCTCTTCCCCATGGAACCGCCCCTTTCCCCCATCAGACTGCCCCTTCTTCCAACACTCTCATTTCAAGTCCCGATTGAATTTAGCCACTGAATGTCACTAACTGGGTTACAATACATGTGTATATATGCATTCACTCTCATTTGTGTTCTGATTTTGTCTGACCTTATACAAATGTATAATGTACCCCCAAATTCTGGTAACAACCCTGCCAGGTACGTAGTATTAACATGTGTGTACAATAACATGCAGCCACTCCTGATTAATATATGGCTTCTTCATTTTCTGTGAGACCAGAAGTGGGCGCAAGGTCCATATGGGAAGTGGGCGCAAGGTCCATATGGGAAGTGGGCAGAAGCTGGTCCGTATGGGAAGTGGGCAGAAGCTGGTCCGTATGGGAAGTGGGCAGAAGCTGGTCCGTATGGGAAGTGGGCAGAAGCTGGTCCGTATGGGAAGTGGGCAGAAGCTGGTCCGTATGGGAAGTGGGCAGAAGCTGGTCCGTATGGGAAGTTATGGACCACACATGGACCAATCATAGCTCACAAAATTACTTACAAATTGTGTAGCTAATAATTATAATAAGTAATAATATATTAGTATAAACCAACTAGTGGACTATTACAAATCCTGCATTCTGATTGGCTACCCTACTATACAATGTAGGTCTATTTGTGATAGCCCATGGTAGATGAAAACCGCACGCATTTTCACGAAATAATGACATCTTTTTAACTTAAATTTGTTCCTTTCTATTATTTTCTACTGTCTGACTAGTTAGTTTATACTAAAACAATAATTACACCTCTCGCCCTCATAGGCTACAAGTTACATAGCCTACAAGTTACATAGCCTACAAGTTACATAGCCCAAGAGGCACATGACTCGTAGCCCATTCAGACTGTGGGCCTAATTGTTAATTATGTGCATTTGATCATTTTATGAAATTTGCACAACATAAATTAATAAATTATCATAATTAATTTTATTAGAATACATGTTAACATACTGGAATCACTCCTGGTAGAAGGACTGCTTGACAGAAACTGATAGCTTTCTTTGGTTCTTTGGGGTTTACAGAAGAGGACTGAAATACAAGGATCTGGTTAACATATTACACTGAATTTGAACTGGTATGTAAACAGTTCTGTACTCATCCACTATCAAACTACAATTAATAATATTTTGAATTTGATTGACTGAGAGCAGCTGTATTTATGTTAAACACCAGTGCCAAATCATGTAATACCTCAGATGTGAACTATATCAAACAAGAATTCATGAATTTGGATTGACTGAGAGGCGATGGTGTTTCCAAACTTTTACAACAATGTAGAACAATAAAAAAGAGAAATTTCCAGATGTACATACAGCTGGGAGAAGTTGAAAAACTGAAGCAAATTCCTTTTAATAACATCACAACAAAAAGCACAAATGTATGCAAATGAATATTATTAACAATTAAGTAATCATATGGCTTTCTCATGCAAATCTGGATTAATTTGAACTCATGAGATTTTTCAAAGAGTTCAAATTGCATTCGCCCTATGGGCTCTGGCATGCAATTAATACCCTTATCTCACTCATTCAAATCAATCCCGAAATGCACTCAAATCCACATGATTACCTACAGAGTCACAATGTATACATGTATATTAATACAATCATGAACATGTGTCTATACTGATTACCTACAGAGTCACAATGTATGTATAGTAATACAATCATGAACATGTGTCTATAATGATTACCTACAGAGTCACGTACAATGTATGTATAGTAATACAATCATGAACATGTGTCTATAATGATTACCTACACAGTCATGTACAATGTATGTATATTAATACAATCATGAACATGTGTCTATTATTTAAAGGGAACTGATTACCTACAGAGTCATGTACAATGTATGTATATTAATACAATCATGAACATGTGTCTATAATGATTACCTACAGAGTCATGTACAATGTACGTATATTAATACAATCATGAACATGTGTCTATAATGATTACCTACAGAGTCATGTACAATGTACGTATATTAATACAATCATGAACACGTGTCTATAATGATTACCTACAGAGTCACAATGTATGTATATTAATACAATCATGAACATGTGTCTATAATGATTACCTACAGAGTCACAATGTATGTATAGTAATACAATCATGAACATGTGTCTATAATGATTACCTACAGAGTCATGTACAATGTATGTATAGTAATACAATCATGAACATGTGTCTATAATGATTACCTACACAGTCATGTACAATGTATGTATATTAATACAATCATGAACATGTGTCTATAATGATTACCTACACAGTCATGTACAATGTATGTATATTAATACAATCATGAACATGTGTCTATAATGATTACCTACAGAGTCATGTACAATGTTTGTATATTAATACAATCATGAACATGTGTCTATTATGATTACCTACATAGTCATGTACAATGTATGTATATTAATACAATCATGAACATGTGTCTATAATGATTACCTACACAGTCATGTACAATGTACGTATATTAATACAATCATGAACATGTGTCTATTATTTAAAGGGAACTGATTACCTACAGAGTCATGTACAATGTATGTATATTAATACAATCATGAACATGTGTCTATACTGATTACCTACAGAGTCACAATGTATGTATAGTAATACAATCATGAACATGTGTCTATAATGATTACCTACAGAGTCACGTACAATGTATGTATAGTAATACAATCATGAACATGTATCTATAATGATTACCTACACAGTCATGTACAATGTATGTATATTAATACAATCATGAACATGTGTCTATTATTTAAAGGGAACTGATTACCTACAGAGTCATGTACAATGTATGTATATTAATACAATCATGAACATGTGTCTATAATGATTACCTACAGAGTCACAATGTATGTATAGTAATACAATCATGAACATGTGTCTATAATGATTACCTACAGAGTCATGTACAATGTATGTATAGTAATACAATCATGAACATGTGTCTATAATGATTACCTACACAGTCATGTACAATGTATGTATAGTAATACAATCATGAACATGTGTCTATAATGATTACCTACAGTCATGTACAATGTTTGTATATTAATACAATCATGAACATGTGTCTATAATGATTACCTACACAGTCATGTACAATGTATGTATATTAATACAATCATGAACATGTGTCTATAATGATTACCTACACAGTCATGTACAATGTACGTATATTAATACAATCATGAACATGTGTCTATAATTTAAAGGGAACTGATTACCTACAGAGTCATGTACAATGTATGTATATTAATACAATCATGAACATGTGTCTATTATTTAAAGGGAACTGATTACCTACAGAGTCATGTACAATGTATGTATATTAATACAATCATGAACATGTGTCTATAATGATTACCTACAGAGTCATGTACAATGTATGTATAGTAATACAATCATGAACATGTGTCTATAATGATTACCTACACAGTCATGTACAATGTATGTATAGTAATACAATCATGAACATGTGTCTATAATGATTACCTACAGTCATGTACAATGTTTGTATATTAATACAATCATGAACATGTGTCTATAATGATTACCTACACAGTCATGTACAATGTATGTATATTAATACAATCATGAACATGTGTCTATAATGATTACCTACACAGTCATGTACAATGTACGTATATTAATACAATCATGAACATGTGTCTATAATTTAAAGGGAACTGATTACCTACAGAGTCATGTACAATGTATGTATATTAATACAATCATGAACATGTGTCTATTATTTAAAGGGAACTGATTACCTACAGAGTCATGTACAATGTATGTATATTAATACAATCATGAACATGTGTCTATACTGATTACCTACAGAGTCACAATGTATGTATAGTAATACAATCATGAACATGTGTCTATAATGATTACCTACACAGTCACGTACAATGTATGTATAGTAATACAATCATGAACATGTGTCTATAATGATTACCTACACAGTCATGTACAATGTATGTATATTAATACAATCATGAACATGTGTCTATTATTTAAAGGGAACTGATTACCTACAGAGTCATGTACAATGTATGTATATTAATACAATCATGAACATGTGTCTATAATGATTACCTACAGAGTCACAATGTATGTATAGTAATACAATCATGAACATGTGTCTATAATGATTACCTACAGAGTCATGTACAATGTATGTATAGTAATACAATCATGAACATGTGTCTATAATGATTACCTACACAGTCATGTACAATGTATGTATATTAATACAATCATGAACATGTGTCTATAATGATTACCTACAGAGTCATGTACAATGTTTGTATATTAATACAATCATGAACATGTGTCTATAATGATTACCTACACAGTCATGTACAATGTATGTATATTAATACAATCATGAACATGTGTCTATAATGATTACCTACACAGTCATGTACAATGTACGTATATTAATACAATCATGAACATGTGTCTATTATTTAAAGGGAACTGATTACCTACAGAGTCATGTACAATGTATGTATATTAATACAATCATGAACATGTGTCTATTATTTAAAGGGAACTGATTACCTACAGAGTCATGTACAATGTATGTATATTAATACAATCATGAACATGTGTCTATAATGATTACCTACAGAGTCACAATGTATGTATAGTAATACAATCATGAACATGTGTCTATAATGATTACCTACACAGTCATGTACAATGTATGTATATTAATACAATCATGAACATGTGTCTATAATGATTACCTACACAGTCATGTACAATGTATGTATATTAATACAATCATGAACATGTGTCTATTCTTTAAAGGGAACTTTAGTTGAAAATGTTTGCTGTCAAATGTTCCTTATAATTCCTAAATCTAATACACTATCAATGATTGTTTCCTGCAAATTATTGTATACGAGATGTCATTAATTTATGGACTGGTTTTGCTGTCCATCAAACTCTTTTGAATTTCCCATGCACTACAAATGGATCTTACAATGTCACAGACTGTATTGCCCCTATTGTCAGAAACAATAGCTCTTTTGTTGTACGACAATAGCTCTTTTGTTGTCTAACAATTATAAGCTCCTTTGTCATGTAACAATAGTGCTTTTGTTGTGTAACAATAGGGGCGGCTATGTGATGTCATAAGATCCAAGATGGCACAATGCAGGAAATTAAGATGGGTTTTATGGACAGGAAAATCGCCCCATAAATGACATCTAGTGTACAATATTATTTATAGGAAACAAAGACAGCAATACAGGCTCCACAGGCCATTTGCCCACCCATCACACCTCGCTGGCTATGGCCCTGAAGAGTACTAAGCAAGCATACAATATAATTATAGTACATGGTAGAATAAGGAACTCTTACAATGATGTTCACATGTACCTGGAAGAGTGCATCAGGAAGTGAACAAGGTGCTTGGTTGGGATATGGCTGCTGCTGATCATTCTCATCCGTATCATTAAAAACTATGTAAAACAGAGAGAACAAGTGTGACTCATTGGCTTATGAGTTGTCCTCATGTCCGAAGAGGGGAGGGGAAACTCAACTGTCTATTGAACTAATGAGGGTGCTCGATGGCCCCTTTAGGGATAAAAGTTCTTCCCATTACCATTTAGGGGGTCCTATTCATACTGTTAGTTATGCAACCCTTGTCAGTACCTTTTAGGTGAAAGTAAAGAAGAAGTTTGATGTACAATGTAGTTACAATAATTGTAGATGTCTTTTTGCTTCATGTACATTACATGTATGCTTGTAAATATAAACATTCATTTGGTAACTGATACTTTTTTGTACCTTTCAGAGGTACCTTTTTATATCTGCTAATTTATGTACATGTATACCTTTTAGGGATTGACTGCAAAATTCCTGACAAGCACATCTGTCACTTTGATACCTGATCCCCCTCCCCCCAATCCATCTGCCCCTCACCCCAGGTTCTTATGCCTTAGTATCTAACCTGGTCTTTTTTCTTCTACCGTGCCATCCTCATCAGAAGGTACAGGCAGTCCTGGTTCAAAAAGTGCAATACATGTAAACTATATGTACTTTTTGTAATTATTACTCGATTCTTCAGATCAGTGAAAGACCATAATTCTGGTCTTATAGCCACAACTGGCATAAACAAATATACATAATTATGTAAATATACACATACTGTACTTGCTACTTTGATACATGCAGGCACACAAGACCGTAAAGAGGCTGGGGTTGTGTGTGCACAAAAAAGTAAAATTAACAACATGCATATTTATAGGTTTGGATCTTAATGTATTTTAAAGAACTTCAGGCCTTTGAGCAACCTCCCTTTCATTGTTAAATCTGCTGAGAAGGCAGTCATATCTCGACAGTTATTCACTCACTATGATAAGAATGTTCCCCTGCCAGAGAATCAATCATTCTATCACGAATTTCACTCGACAGAAACTGCACTCAATGTGACATTCTCACTTGTATGGCCAAGCAAGAGGTGACACTGCCTATCCTTCTTGATTGGAGCACTGCATTTGACATGATTGATCACAGTATTATGCTTGACGTCCTGGAGAAAGACTTTGGTGTCATAGATCATGGTGTCAGAAGTTTTTGACCTGAAATCGGGAGTACCACAGCTTAGCTGCTTAGGTCCTCTTTTATTCCTACTTTACGCTTCGGGGCTGTTCAAGATAGTCTCCAAACATCTTCCCAATGCCCATGGATATGCTGATAATACCCAACTACCGGTATATACCTCTCATTCAAGCCTGACCCCTTGCATCTCAAGAGGTCTTGCTTAAAATGATTGATGACTGTGTCTCAGAGGTTCGTACTTGGATGTTATCCCATTGTCTGTTGATCAATGACTCAAAGACCAAGCTCTTAATCATTGGTTCCCAACAGCAACTGTCCAAAGTTTGTATTAACTGTGTCGTGGTTGGTGAGTCGCCTATTAAACCAGCGAAGGCTGGGCACAACCTGGGGGCCTGGTTTGATTGTCACATGTCTATTAATGCCCACATTGGCAAGGTTTGTAGTAAGGCATTTCGAAGCCTTTACAGCATCAGGCAGATGAGGAAATTCTTGTCCAAGGAATCCACAAAAATCCTGGTTCATGCATTGGTCACCTCCCATCTTGATTATTGCAACTCTCTACTCTATGGCCTCCCTCAGTACCAGTATGATCAATGTCTGCAGAAAGTCCTAAATGCTGCTTTAAGACTTCCGTTTATACATGTACTAAGTAACTACCGTGACGTACATTGTACTGTAGTTAAACATCATTTTTATTAATAATGTCTAGAGTTTATCTTTTTATTGATATTGACTAGAGTTATTCAATATTGCCTGGAGATTTTCTATTTTTATTGATATTGACTAGAGTTATTCAATATTGCCTGGAGATTTTCTATTTTTATTAATATTGACTAGAGTTATTCAATATTGCCTGGAGATTTTCTATTTTTATTGATATTGACTAGAGTTATTCAATATTGCCTGGAGATTTTCTATTTTTATTAATATTGACTAGAGTTATTCAATATTGCCTGGAGATTTTCTATTTTTATTAATATTGACTAGAGTTATTCAATATTGCCTGGAGATTTTCTATTTTTATTAATATTGACTAGAGTTATTCAATATTGCCTGGAGATTTTCTATTTTTATTGATATTGACTAGAGTTATTCAATATTGCCTGGAGATTTTCTATTTTTATTTATATTGACTAGAGTTATTCAATATTGCCTGGAGATTTTCTATTTTTATTGATATTGACTAGAGTTATTCAATATTGCCTGGAGATTTTCTATTTTTATTAATATTGACTAGAGTTATTCAATATTGCCTGGAGATTTTCTATTTTTATTAATATTGACTAGAGTTATTCAATATTGCCTGGAGATTTTCTATTTTTATTAATATTGACTAGAGTTATTCAATATTGCCTGGAGATTTTCTATTTTTATTAATATTGACTAGAGTTATTCAATATTGCCTGGAGATTTTCTATTTTTATTAATATTGACTAGAGTTATTCAATATTGCCTGGAGATTTTCTATTTTTATTAATATTGACTAGAGTTATTCAATATTGCCTGGAGATTTTCTATTTTTATTAATATTGACTAGAGTTATTCAATATTGCCTGGAGATTTTCTATTTTTATTAATATTGACTAGAGTTATTCAATATTGCCTGGAGATTTTCTATTTTTATTAATATTGACTAGAGTTATTCAATATTGCCTGGAGATTTTCTATTTTTATTAATATTGACTAGAGTTTTTCTTTTTGTTAAGTAGGTATATTACTATAGATAGTGCTTTCCTGAATTCATAGTTTTAGTGCGATATAAATTTATATATTATTATACTTTATATATTATTATTCTTTACATCTACTCCAAATTTGACGAAATGTTGGCAGATCAGTAACAAAGGCAAAATTTTTTTTTACACAATTGTTTCTGTATTCTGATGTTGTGACATAATAAAATATGCCTCTTTTTGGTGAAACTAAACATTTACAACAAATTTGAAACATATTACGTGATCAGAATGTCTTCATAAAATATACACATTTGGCAAAAAATTGAACTCTCTATGATAAATATATCCAAAGTTATGGATGATTCACTATTTCTATGATGTCAGGCTTCAAGCATAATTCAGACTATCGACTTTTGAAATATCACTAATATAAGAAAATACTATAACTTCTGATTCTTAGGCAAATGCATTTTGTCAATAAAATTCAAACAAATTATTCTGAACTGGCTATTTTCTGAGGACATCCAAATAATTATAAATATTATGTATGACATCATGATGTATACAGAAAATATGGCTTCAATTCTAGCTGTTGCACTAAAAAAAAAATCAAAATTCTAAAAAGAACACATTATTAATAGAGTTTTATTATTGTGCAAAATATGATGCGCGCACCAATATTTCTAGCTCTAAAAGTTAAAACAATTAATTAAGGGATATTTTCATAAATGGTTTTATGTTATTTATATCCCGTCATTAGTTTTGGTGGGAAAATTCCCAAAATGAATAACTTTTGTTTACCTCAACCAATCGAGAATGGGTTTTCGATACCCTCATTCTCATGAACAAGAGATTTTAAAAAGATATAATAATATGTTTTAGAGATAATAAAAATTTATAAGAAACCTATTACAAATGGATAAATGTAGTGACGTCATAATGATGGCTACATTCAGCTGAACTGATCAGGTTATGTTTCGTTGACAGTCCTTTATACACCTACCAAAATTCATTCCTCTATGCTTTAAAAGCTCCAGATGTTTTGCCAAAGCTTGTAAACAGGGTGAATTTAAGCATCTCTCTACGTTCGATGGATAACTCACTTAATCTTATTACTTATCAGATTCCTAATGTCAAGACCCTGTGTTACCAAAATAGTTATTTTATAAGAGCTTCCCGAACTTGGAATACACTTCCACGTGAACTGCGTAAATCAGATATCTCTTTACCTAAATTTAGATCATTACTATTTAAACATTACGTGTCTGCCATCACTTCTGTATTTGACATCGAGAACCCTAGGTCTTGGAAGTCTGTATGTCTGAAATGTCACCAGGCAAGACAGTTAACCGCACCTCTCAAATGCTGCTTTTAGGTTGAAATAGGTATTGTAATTAGATCATTTATTGTAATTTTATCTTTCATAAGAAACCAACGCTGCGTTGGTTCTCCTGGCCTCTATGTTTTGTTTGTTGTATACTTTACTTCATTCTATTTTGTATCTTCTATTATGGCCGAAGTAAGTAAATAATAAATAAATAAAAAATAAATAAATAAAATACTCTTAAAATAATGAAACCCCAACCTTTTTACTGTCATTTGTGCCCGACATGATAGTTTACACTAATTCTGGAAAGTACCTAAAATAATAAAATGTACAATTACATGTACAAGTATTAAAATATTATGTTAAAACAGAGAGAGAAGTTGTAACCAGATCCATCAATTGAGGACCTTCACTGGATAAAATTAATATTTCTAGAGATGACCAGTGGTACAGGGCGTTTAAAGCTATATTTTGTCGATATTTCAGCTGCCAAGCAAGATTTCATCAGGACTTAGTTCTTACAGTGGCGGGTCTAAAATACAGGTAGAGAGTAGTGTGTTTGGCAGGAGCCCTATAATGTCCGAATGTATCACTCGGTGTATTATGCTTGAAGTCAATCACTGATTAATAATAATGAACTTTATTTACCCTCGGTAATTATATATAGCACACTGGGTGCTAGTTTGACCGAGCCTATAATTAATGATAATATAATAACTAAGAGAGCCACCTAATTAGAGAAAAAAGCGGAAAAAACTATGCTAAAACTATAAAATACAAATATCTATATATACATATACATGTATGTGTTTAAAAATAATAATTTATAAAAAGATATTTAGAAAACGATTAGAATTTGTGTTTTCGAATCAAGTTTTTAAAAAAGTTTTATGTTGGCAGCCAAATGATGTTAAAATTATATCATGAAGATTAAATAAGCATTTGCAGCATTGAATGTCAGGAGGCCTCTCAAAACCTTGCATTTTATTGGACCCCATTTGGACTGCACTGACAAAGAATTCCATTGTTTTAGGGTTTGTATTGTTTCAGGATTATGCATTGTTTGGATAGCCAGTACTATTCCAGGTTCTGAGCCCTTGAATGTAAATGACAGAGAATTACAGAGCTAAAATGTTTGAGTCATAATTTTCTCTTATCACCAAACCAATAGCATCATTGGAGGATAAGACTGGAGCTACTAAAAACCTTGCATTTTATTGGACCTCTTTTGGGCTGCACTATAAAGAAATATAATGTGTTTGTATCGTTCTATTGTTGTATTGTTATGGTTACTAGCAAGCCAATAAAATGGCAGGTTGTTAGTTACTGCTGTCGGACCCTCATTGGAAACTGCAGCCAAAGGCATAGTCTTAAAATGTTACGATTGACCTCAGGTTTACATAAAAAGCTGAAAAATGACAATGGTTCACCACTTTAAACCCTCAAAAAGTATATGTATGTTGAAATAGTACATGTATGTATATTTTAAAAGGCTTTGAAGTGGGTCAACCACTGTCATTTTTCAGCATTTTTCTTAAACCTGTGATCAATTGTGACATTTTTAGACTACATGTACTTTGGCTGCTCTTTCCTGTAACGCTATTGGTTTGCTGATGAGGAAATTATGATGTTTTTCTGACGTCACATATACACATAGGGGTCAACCATGTAACAAGCCCCAATACTGCAGAAATCGTCTGTTATAGTACCTTAATTACTATCTTTTTCATTCAATGCTGCAAATGTTATTATTTTTACGACTTTT
This sequence comes from Actinernus sp. WN-2022, assembly GCA_030867875.1. Classification (NCBI taxonomy): domain Eukaryota; kingdom Metazoa; phylum Cnidaria; class Anthozoa; order Actiniaria; family Actinernidae; genus Actinernus; species Actinernus sp. WN-2022. The sequence continues at coordinate 50,814,200 of JAOWCC010001634.1, forward strand.
AAAATAACATTTATATAGTTCTTTACTCATTTTTAACTTGTGGATGCACGCATGTGCAGGAACACGTTATTGGGATTAAGTGGATTTCATTTCCGAGGGTGGAAAGACTGTTACAATAGATGATGAGAGGTCTGTTATTCCGACATCCGTTCACAACAACACGGTAAGAAGCCCTGCAAGCCGAAATATTGATGAAATACTGTTTACATGTATCTTTAAAACAGTGACTCATCTGTAACCACTGGTCATCTCCAGAAATCTTAAAAATTAATATTAATAATGTTATCACCAGACAATCTTATCAAGGAAGACTGAGAACATACCAATATCTGCTGGAGATGGAATGAGGCAGAAGAAAACTATGATACCACCAGCAAATAGAATAACAGACGGCAATAACATGGCATACTATTATGAAAATAAACAACAGTATTTCAATCAATGTGTAATACATACAATGTACATATAGAACAATGCTATTACTGACCAGTACTGTATGCCAGTGAGGGTAACACTGTCTGACGCAGATCCAGGATTCTCTAAGAGGGGTGGGGTTTGATCAGTGCAACTTCTGTTTTTCTTTATAAAAGGGAGGGAGAGGAAGGGGGGTTCGACAGAGAAAAGGGGATTCAATTTAGAAAAGGGGGATTCGGTCAAACACCCTTTTACTCCCTGGATCCACCCCTGACTGCACAGGTCATGTTATTGAACCTCATAGCCATAATCAAGAACAGAAGCAACCTATATGTGCATGTTTGCATTACAGTTGAACTGCTTACCTCATAGCCATAATCAAGAACAGAAGCAACCTATATGTGCATGTTTGCAGTAACAAGAAAGAAAACAAAGGATCAATAATATAATACCAGTATGCAAATGTAGTCACAACTATTACAGGTCACAATGGAAGAAAAACGTTGTCAATAGCCCTCTTCATTATACGACTGGAAGCAATCAAAGTAAACTGTCTGATAATAGGTTGTGTTTCCTAATTCCTAATGATAATCATAGAAATAATACAATCATTAAATAAATAATTAATTAATTAAATAATTCAAATTCATATATAGCACATAGGTAAAGAAACCAAATCCAGCCTATCTGATGTAATTTCACCCAAGTGTATTACTTGTGCAAATGAAGTTCAGGGGAAGGGGGGTTAAGCCGTTTTCAAATTTAGTTTTGCCTGTCATTCTCTCCCCCCCCCCCCTGAAAGTTGATGTCAACCAAATTAAGAAGACCCCCTGAAGTTTTCTATGGGTAACATTTTAGTGAAAACTCCATGTCTCTACGATGTTAGTTTCTACCCGTAAAAATCCATCGCCCTTTTCATTTTGGTCGCAAAGCATACTGGGAGAGTTTCATGTTCTATTTCCCAGTCCAGAACTGGATTATATAAAGTTGTAGTGTCAACATTATAGTTTTGGTAGTAAACACGACGAACACAACATATTGGTTGCAAATTTGGGGTAAGAAATGCGAACCTTGCAAAACTGAGGGGGGAGGGGTGAGAAATCCAATGCATTTCCTGTGAATAAATGTGCTCTCCCCCATTAGAATTGGCTTGAATGAAGTTGCAGCTTAAAAATCATAGTTTTGGTAGTAAACATGACGAACACAACATATTGGTTGCAAATTTGGGGTAAGAAATGCGAACCTTGCAAAACTGAGGGGGGAGGGGTGGAAAATCCTATGCATTTCCTGTGAATAATGGAATCCTCCCCATTTAGAAGTGGCTAGAATGAAGTTGCAGCTTAAAATTACAATGGATTAAGTGATGTGGCACAATTAAAACCATGGTTTCTGTACTCGAAGTGACGACTGCAATGCAGCATGAACTGGCAGCGGAAGGCTGTCGGTTCGCAAGCTTGTAATAATAATAATAATAATGGTTTATTACACAGCCTATTCATTCTAGTGAATCATCAGTGAATCATAAATACAATGTAAAATAAATTAGATATAGATAATAATAAAAAAGTTATACTATTACACAAATACAAATATAAATGCAAATTGTAAATACAAATTAAATTAGGTAGCTAATACAATGTCAGTTTAAAATTGCCCACCTTACCACTATCCATAGAAGACGATACCAGGGAACCATGCACAATGGGCTATTAATAATCTACATGTACAAGTAGCATTTACAAATACACAAAGCATTTATATGCAAACCTTATTAGGCAATTCAAATTGCAGACAATAAAGATGTACAATGTACATGTATGTAACTCAAGTTTCTTACCTCAAGAGCACCAAAGATGTTTCCAACAGAGGCACAGGCGCTCCATATACCAAACACTAAACCACGGCTAAACAAGTATTAACACCAAACTATTAGGGTAACACTAAACCACGGCTAAACAAGTATTAACACCAAACTATTAGGCTAACACTAAACCATGGCTAAATACATGTAAGTATTAACACCAAACTATTAGGCTAACACTAAACCATGGCTAAATACATGTAAGTATTAACACCAAACTATTAGGCTAACAATAAACCATGGCTAAACAAGTATTAACACCAAACTATTAGGCTAACACTAAACCATGGCTAAACAAGTATTAACACCAAACTATTAGGCTAACACTAAACCATGGCTAAACAAGTATTAACACCAAACTATTAGGCTAACACTAAACCATGGCTAAATAAGTATTAACACCAAACTAGTAGGGTAACACAATTTATTAAACACTTTTTAAAAAGCATATGAGCCCAAATTTGTTATCATCAAAATTGATTCTCCATCAAGTCAATAGTTGAATAGTGAAATATTCTTAATTTGATTGTTGTGTCTATGAGTTATAGAGGTTTAAATTTCGAATATGCTGTGAATATGTGATGAAAAACAGGGAATTTACTGACATTTCATTCCTACTTACAAATATAGTTTTGATTTAAACAAAATATTCTGTAAATTCACTGAGTGACATATTAAGCATCAACTATTATAACACGGATGTTTATGAAAGGTCATTTATCACTACTTAAGCAACATAATATTTATTGTTTAATAAATTATTCCCTGTTTAACATCATATCATTAACATATTCAAAATATAAACGTTAAAAAGTTTATAACCCATACACACAAAGCTCAAATCAAGAAATATCTTTAACTATTTACCTGACCTAGTATCAATAATTTTATTACCATTTTCATTGAAGTACCATTGTGAAAGTTGTAAGGACTTCCCGTTTGGAAAATTGCATTGCAAGTACCACCTAGATTTAATTAAGTATGTGGTATGCCTTTGAAATTAAGTGCTGTTTGAGAGCAGACTCCACATGACTGACGGTCGGTTAAATGCAATTTTCGAAACGTGATTTGAAACTTCCAGGGTCGCACTTCAGTGAAAACGGGTAATAATGACTTAAAATGCGGGCTCATATACTGTACAACGTATATATGTATGCACTTTAAACTCTAAGTGCTGTCAGAATATACACTGCAATTAACTTTTTTTATTAATAGATATTTATTATATACATGTATTCAGAGTGGATGCTGATATTTAGTAATACCTTGACTTGCCAAACCAGTTCCCCATTATGGCTACAGTAGATGGCCAGCCAGTCGACTGCAGTATTCCTTGGTCATGAGGAAAAATTACAACTGTAACTTAACATTTACTAATTAAAATATAATTTATTAAGTACTGTTTAAAACACGAACAGCAGTGTTTTATCAAGTTTAAAAATTCGAGGGCGAAGCCGGAGAATTTTTAGACTTGATAAAACACGTGCTGTGAGTGTTTTAAACGGCTTCAAAAACGCTTTAAGAATGCAATGAAAGAAAGACGCACATCTCAAGGGAATGGTTACTTAATGAACCATTGAACCTTTGTATTCACAACGCCATGCAAAATATTCGAGTAATCACTGCCTGCAATTACGAACATCTCAAGGGAATGACATGAAGAAATTACCATACTATGTTGTTTGAAGCGGCGTTTCGCAATGCACACTTGAAGGATTTGGTATCGTGGTTTACCTCGATAAAGTTCAAGACTTGGAAAGCGATGTGACTGACATGACGGCAGACTCTAAATTTTTGACTCCAGCACAAAATATGTAAGTTTAATGCACGTTTTTATAATTTTACGGCTTTGAGTTTGGTTTAATAATTGGAACTAAACAGTGGCTCGGTAAACAAGTAATGTAGTTGGATAACTTCATTTTAAAAATATTATCTGAAGTCTGTGTATCTCGGTAGTCTGCTGATATTAGTAAATTTAGTGCAAAATTTATTATCTAGGTACCTTATGTTCCGTGTACTTTTTGCTATCTTTGGGTCTTTATCAGTGAATTCTTAATTAAGATGAAACTTTATATAATATTTCATGTTCATTAATATTCTTTATATAAAACGTTCATCCTAATTAGCAATTCAGTGAGAAAGCTGAAACATCAATAGAAATTCCATTGTCTCAATCATTAACCCCGTTTCCCTCTGGGACAGAATTCAAATCCCTCCGCGGGCCTTTTAGAATGATGAGATTTTATCAGGTATAAAGGAGCATGCACGTGACTGATTTGCTTCATCTGATTGGACAAAATGCTCATTAATTATTCATGAGTTTTTGAAGTACTGTATAAACTACATGCCCCAGTCGTTCAAAATGTGGATCAGTTATAATGTGACTCAGTAAGTATTATTTTGTAACTAACTTATTCTATCTACTGAATATGGATTTATCTGGCGCATAGAAAGTTAATCCACTTCTGAACATCTGGAGCTTGTGTTTTACAGTGATTTCCACCACTGAAAAATATTGTATCTGAACACACGTAAAAATACAATGTGTTGATATTGCCTCAGCCAATCAATCTTCTTGCCTTTTTAGTGATTCAGTAATATTGTGCTTCTTAGTATTGTTCATGAAATAAACAGAATAATACATGGATGCTTGGAGATATGACATTTATCTTTGAGTACTGTTCAACTCAATATTATAGAGAAATATTGATTTGAACACGAGAAGATAAAATATTAATTCCATATCTCCAAATGCCCAATTGAAGGGCCATGTGCAAAAAGGGCAAAAGTGACAATTTCAAATACTCAAAAAATTAACTTTGCCTTGAGAATAGAAAAACCAGCATTTTCTCCTCTCGTTAGTTAAGAGAGCCTTTCAGATCAAAGAGGAATTTATGACAGCTCAAAAGAAACAAGTAGTCAAGCCATTTCTATAGAAAACATTTGTTATTGTTTGTTAATTCAAGTTGGGGTGGAAAAGACAGCATTTTGAAGAACATGCGCTCGGTTACTTTAAATTTAAGTTTTGGCAGGAAAATGCTTTCCGAAGATAAAATAAGGCTTGAAGAAGGATTCGTTCTCTTTCACCTCGGAAAGCAAGCAGGAGAGCAAGGCATGAGCATGTAATAGTATGGGCTAACGGAAAAACCTAACTGGCAATTAATTTATTTTGGACAGGATAAACAATCCACGAAATGTAGCTCGAGTTCGCAGATGTTGGTGTGGGAGGGAAGGAAACTAACCATGCGAGATATCTGCATCAGAGGCTACCCAGCGGGGGTGTTTTGCTTCGCCTCACACCTCTGTGGCCCAGGTTTGAGTCCCGGACGCGGTGCCGTATGCGAGTTGAGTTTGTTGGTATCTCGTCCTTGCTCCGAGGGTTTTTCTCCAGGTTCTTTAGTTTTCCTCCCTCCACAAAAACCAACATAATAAATTCCAATTCGATCTGTGGATTAGCTGGGACCTGGCTTTGATCAGCCCCTATGGTTGTTTCAGGTCTCGTTAGAAATTCAGAGAAGAGCACTAAGATATTCTTGTCAGAATAACAGACCAACATTTCGAAAAAGCAACTCTGTGTAAAGTCCCATTGGACATCATTAAGTCACTGGCTTAACTCATGCTTAAAATAATGAAGAACTGTTTGACTAAAAGGCAGTTCGTTATTGCTGTAGATTTTTACACAGAGTCATGTCTTCAGGCGAAGCAAACTGTTAATATTCTGGAGCTAAGAAGGCCATTTTGATAAGTTTGATGGTCTGAGTTTCCAAAGATACTGTAGTTGTGTCGGGCCTTGTTTGTGCTTCACCTTTAGACTTCTCAAAAATTCTAAAGATCAAGAAACCCTATGACATTCTCCTGTGGAAAATGTTGCTGTGTACCACAATTCTTTTCAGTACATGTTGAGTCCAAATGGAATCTGAAGGGAATCAGGTTATATCCGTGTTAGCTACGAGGATAGCTTGTTGTTTTCAAAGAATATTGGTGTGAAATACATGTATACAAATTGAATGATATTAAGGATATTTAGGGCAGGGAAAAGAAAACAACAACAGCCAAACCCGAGGTCAACAGCTTGGGTGCCATGACAACCCCTGAGAGAAAAGACAAGAGTTTTTTCTAATATCAGCATTTTCACATACATGTACAAGCATCACAATCTAAATAAAATTTAACTTCATAAAATGTAAAGTGAACATAAATAATAGCACAGAGTGTCACTCAGTCAAATCAACACTCACACCCTTTTTGCATACAGCCCTTCAATTGCAAGTACTGTACACATTATATATGAATCTGTAGTCGATAGGCAGGTAAACAGGTAGTCATGGCAACATAGATAATCAAGGTAAACAAGTAGTCATACATGTACATGTAGCAACCAAAATACTCTTCTTTTTTTTTCACTCCACTCCCAAAAAAACTGAACCCCATTTTTAATGTCTCCCAAAAATTAAAATACTTCTCATAATCATCATGAATAATAATAATTTATTATTGTTCCCTTGTTTAAAAAAAATCCCTAGTTAAAAATTAATTCACTGTGATCAATGTTCTCTTTTTACCATAAAAAAAATTGGCAGGAAAGTATATGGCACTAACAAAAAGCAAAACGCAAAATGCAACAATGAATCTCCATGTGACTGCTGCTTTGATCATGCAATATGTGCATTCATTTGGTATAAACTTACCATTCAACCCCATAAAGATACCATAATACCATATGTTATACACTCCTATCCACTTGCTAACTGTGCCAAACATGAAGACCTGATGAAATATAAAAATATCAGAACAGAGCAAAAGAAAATGATGGATAACTAGTTCCTGTATAAATTACTGTAGGACTGCATCAGTAGGGAAGATAAACACTGACAGTGTATAATCAACTAAAAGTAGATTAGGTATGATATTCCACCATGGACAGTAAGTAGCTGACATGTACTGTATATGTTGTGGGGCAATTCTGATCACTGGTTCAATTTGTTTTGAACTGGAACAAATATTTTTGAACCAGGGCAAATGTTTTTGAACTGCCTCAATTGCAATATTAGCCCTAAACACTCATAGTTTACCTGTGAGGTTCAGCCACATTTAATTTTATTAATAGCCCTAAACACTTTTTGATTACCTGTGAGCTTATGTTCACTGACACGGTAATATGGTCTTTTTATGTTGGAGTAAGCAGAGACTGAGCCAGAAGGGGCAATTTGGCCCTTTTGCCATTTAATTTCCTTTGGAAGTGGGACAAAGTGGGACAAAGTGGGACAATTTGACCCAAGCTATCTTTTATTTTCAAGGTACAAAATAATGTATTTTAAAGTGGGCACAATGGCACAGCCTGGCTCATTCCCCGGGTAATTAGCTATTGTATTATGATAAGTACAGACAAACTCACATGTTTACCTGTGGCCTAGCCCTAAAACCTCAATGTTTATCTGGGAACTTTTGCTCACTGACCAGTTAGGGTCCTTTTTATATTGGAGTAAGCTGTTGTGCATTGCATTATCATGATAACTTATGCTCACTGACCAGTTAGGGTCCTTTTTATATTGGAGTTAATAAAGCTGTTGTACATTGCATTATCATGATAACTTATGCTCACTGACCAGTTAGGGTCCTTTTTATATTGGAGTAAGCTGTTGTGCATTGCATTATCATGATAACTTATGCTCACTGACCAGTTAGGGTCCTTTTTATATTGGAGTATTAGCTGTTGTACATTGCATTATCATGATAACTTATGCTCACTGACCAGTTAGGGTCCTTTTTATATTGGAGTAAGCTGTTGTGCATTGCATTATCATGATAACTTATGCTCACTGACCAGTTAGGGTCCTTTTTATATTGGAGTAAGCTGTTGTGCATTGCATTATCATGATAACTTATGCTCACTGACCAGTTAGGGTCCTTTTTATATTGGAGTAAGCTGTTGTACATTGCATTATCATGATAACTTATGCTCACTGACCAGTTAGGGTCCTTTTTATATTGGAGTATTAGCTGTTGTACATTGCATTATCATGATAACTTATGCTCACTGACCAGTTAGGGTCCTTTTTATATTGGAGTAAGCTGTTGTGCATTGCATTATCATGATAACTTATGCTCACTGACCAGTTAGGGTCCTTTTTATATTGGAGTAAGCTGTTGTGCATTGCATTATCATGATAACTTATGCTCACTGACCAGTTAGGGTCCTTTTTATATTGGAGTATTAGCTGTTGTACATTGCATTATCATGATAACTTATGCTCACTGACCAGTTAGGGTCCTTTTTATATTGGAGTAAGCTGTTGTGCATTGCATTATCATGATAACTTATGCTCACTGACCAGTTAGGGTCCTTTTTATATTGGAGTAAGCTGTTGTGCATTGCATTATCATGATAACTTATGCTCACTGACCAGTTAGGGTCCTTTTTATATTGGAGTAAGCTGTTGTACATTGCATTATCATGATAACTTATGCTCACTGACCAGTTAGGGTCCTTTTTATATTGGAGTAAGCTGTTGTGCATTGCATTATCATGATAACTTATGCTCACTGACCAGTTAGGGTCCTTTTTATATTGGAGTAAGCTGTTGTACATTGCATTATCATGATAACTTATGCTCACTGACCAGTTAGGGTCCTTTTTATATTGGAGTAAGCTGTTGTGCATTGCATTATCATGATAACTTATGCTCACTGACCAGTTAGGGTCCTTTTTATATTGGAGTAAGCTGTTGTGCATTGCATTATCATGATAACTTATGCTCACTGACCAGTTAGGGTCCTTTTTATATTGGAGTAAGCTGTTGTGCATTGCATTATCATGATAACTTTTAATATAGTTTTTGGAAAACCATTAATTGCCGAAAGGGAAGCCAAATGGACCAATTGAGGTCGGAAAATTTAAAAACGTTAATGTTCGAAGCTTTCTTAATGACCTACATGTATATACTTTACCATGGGAACAGTTAGATAGAAAGCAAAATGTGGATGAAATGTGGGGGTGTTGGAAGGCATTGTTTGTTCAAGTACTTGACAGACATGCTCTGATTAGGTCAAAGAGAGTAAAGAAAAAAGGCAGTCTCCCATGGGTATCTAAAGAAATTAAAAGAAAGCTATTCAAAAGAAATTCTCTCAAGCGCAAAGCAGTGAAAACAAATAATGAAAATGACTGGAAGTCATATACATTGTAAGTCTTCTTGAAAAGATGCAAATATTGCTCTGCACAATGCCAAAGCAGAATAAAATCCCTTTTTAGAATCTTGAGAATTGCCCCAGAGAAAATCAACAACCTGGCATTCCTCACAATTTTGCATGTGAGGGATTGGCACTAGTTGATTTTTATGAAAATCCAAGATGGGAGACACAGACTTGTACACTTGCGACTAAATACAGTTACTTAGTTAGTTAGTTAGGTCGGGCGCTAGCCCGGACCATATGAATTCTCTTCCTCCAGTCACTTCTGTCCATCATTGCAGTTCTTATTTCTCCAGTTGTTGCCAACCCAGTATCATCAAGCAATGTACAGGAATGGCTAAATACAGGAATGGCTCTGACCTATCTATCTTCCTATACTCGTCTCCATCTCTAAGATGATTTTTACGAGTTGTTTGGTCATTGGCAAAGAATAACAATAATAGATAAATAAATAAATAATAATAATGAAAAAGAAAAGTAATTAGAGCTGCATCAGTTAATTTTACAGGAAGTGATGATCAAGCTTTGTTTTGAAGGAGGAGATAGATTTAGCCTGGACTAAAGTTGATGGTAAGCTGTTCCATTCTCTTATGGTCTCAGGGAAGAAAGAAAACTGATGATAGTTTGTCTGTGATGGAGGGACTTTGTAGGAGAATTGATGTACATGTAGATGTCGACTTGTTCTCCCCATTGGTGTTAAATACTTCTGTTTGTCCACCTCAACTACATCATTACGAATCTTATATAGCATAGACAGTCTATTCTTTTTTCTTCTTAGTTCTAAGGTTTCCCATTCGAGTTCTTGTAGCATTTCAGATACACTTGATGTATTGTGGTATCTGTTTAGGGTGTAGCGCGCTGCTCTTTTTTGGACCATCTCGATTTTCTTCATGTTTACTTGGGTATATGGGTCCCAGACTGTAGATGAGTATTCAACTGTTGGACGAACCAGACTCTTATATGCGACAGATTTCAGGAATGGCAAATTTACTTTAAGATTTCTCTTCAGAAAGCCCAATGTTTGATTTCCCTTGTTTGCAATATTAGAGATGTGAGTGTTCCAACGAAGATCTGATGTGAGTGTCACTCCAAGGTACTTTGCTGAATCTACTGCCTTAAGAATCTTTCCATGCAGTATGTAATTATAGATGAACGGGTTTTGTTTGCGAGTGATTCGTAGAACATGGCATTTATCTGTATTAAATTCCATGAGCCACTTATTTTCCCACATTTCAAGCTTATACAGGTCACTTTGGAGAGTATTTGCATTATCCTGTGATTGTATAGATACATGTAGGTACAACATTGTATCGTCTGCAAAAAGTCTGACTGTTGAATCTAAGCCTTCAGGCAGGTCATTTATGTATAGCAAGAACAAACATGGGCCCAAGACTGACCCTTGTGGGACTCCGGAAAGCACTTTTACTTTGCTTGAATGTTCTCCCATTAGAACAACCTGCTGTGAGCGGTTTGTGAGGAATGCTTGGATCCAGTGCTTTGTCTTTCCTCTGATACCACAGTGATCGAGTTTATGGATAAGCCGTTGGTGTCCAACCTTGTCAAAGGCCTTAGAAAAGGCCTTAGAAAAGACCTATGATTTGCCAAGAATACAGTTGATTAGGAATGTCCACAACCTACATGTAGGTCAAATTGACTCAGGTTTGGCTATCAATGATTCTAAAAAGGGATTTATTATTTTGGGGGATTCATTAAAAAAGGGGGTTTAGTTTTTTAGGGGGGAGTACCTTAAAGAAAAGAAAAATTCACCCACCCCTCCCCCTACAAAATATTTTTTAGCAACCCACCCCTCCCCTCCTCTTCCTACATCCCCACTTCTCTTCCTACTACCACCCCCTTCTTATATCACTTTCTTTACCCCCTGCCCACTTACATTCAGGTCACCCATCCATTTACTTACCTCACCCGATCGGGCTTAACTTTGCTGAATCACGAGGAACACCTGGTAGATATTAATCCAGTGGATTATCGCACTGCGCCACGAAAGCGCTTGTTGATTTGAACACATCATTTATTCTCCATGTGAGTAATCATGGAACCCAGTCCCTCTCGTTATGCACGCATGCGTACTGCTAACAAAATCGGACTTGGAAACATCTTTCGAAAAACATGGACGATCGCAATATTAAACCCGGTCCAAACTGTAACACATATGACGTTTGTGTTGACTGTATTCTTTCATGAAAACTGTAGCAATTCAAGAAAAGTAAGAAAGCTAAATCCAGAAAAATACATTGTTTATAGATGATCAGGTGTACTTCATTACAGCTCCACTCGTACTTCTCTTCAAAACAAACTGTCTTTTGCAGAGTAATCACTCAGATCACTGACAGATAAAGTAAAGAGAAAAGTAAAGGGAAAAGTAAAGAGAAAAGGAAGGGAATTTTAGAAAGCAAATCACATCTAACATTGTAGCTAGAAGAAGATTTCTACGATTCAAGAGCTAAACAGTATCTCAGTAAAGTAACGGGTGCAGAGGATCTTGGAGTATTACCAGCTCGTACTCGTTAGACTCAGCTTTTCAAATGGAATAAAACACAATTGGAAAGTGACTCAAAGAAATGCTGTATTATATTGTCTTGGTCTCTCATCAAAGAATCGCCCACAGAGGTGTGAAAAGACGCAGGAATAAATAAATGTTCGAGAACTTACACATAAATAACTCAAAACGTTATCAACAGTTATATTTCACTTTGCCGTTTCCATGCTGACAGGGCCAGTAATAACAAGCAGATTTACTAAAGCCAGTTAACACCCCACTCCAAGCAAACTCATTCCTAACACTTAATTATAAATTGATTTAATGGACCTGTGAACTAATCCAAACCCTAACAGTAACCTCAGTAAACCCAATTGCTCACTAATTCAGGGTGTTTAGAGCTACTGGTATGTCACTAAACAACAGAGAAATATGCTTCTTCGATGGTCCTGCATGCATGTGAACCAATGCAAAACCTAACCCTACATTTAAAAACACCCTAACCATCCACAATGCTTGCTCACTAATTTTGGGTGTTTAGAGCTAATCACCAAATAACAGACTGTAATCCTTCTTCAATTGTCCTGAGAACTAATGCAAAACCTAACCCTACATTTAAAAACACCCTAACCGTCCACAATGGGTGCTCACTAATTTTCGGTGTTTAGAGCTATAAATATATAGTCACTAATTTATTTAGGGTGTTTAGAACTATTAGTTACTAAATAATACAGACTGTAATCCTACTTCTATTATGCTGAGATCTAATACAAATCTTAACCCTACATTTACGAACACCCTAACCATCAACGTGTGCTCACTAATGTAGGATTCTTTAGGCAGGGCTTATGGAATTATGCGCGGATGCGGACCCGCATAATTTGGCTTGCTCCGCATAATCCGCATAATCTGCCAATTCCCGCATAAACCCGCATAATTTGGAGAAATTTATAGAAAATCATAAAACGGGTATCTATTTTCGCTATTTCTCAAAGACTCTTACCCAATCTATCCGAAGTTAACAGTAGATTTCCTTCCCAAATCGTCGAACATTGAGCAATCGAAACGACGATTCACAACGGGAATAACAAGGCGTTGTAAGTTGAAAACCGTGGGGGCCTGTTGTCTAAATTTCGATAGAACGTGTCTCATTATTGGTGGAAAATCTAGAGACAAGGTTTCCTAAGTGGCGAATCACAATTTGGAATAGAAAAAAACTCTGTTTTTACGTTTTCAGCGGGAAAACGTGAATTCTTTTCAGATCAAGTTTTCCTCCATAGCGTTTTGCGAGTTTAATTATGGTTTAAAAACATGGATAATTTGTTGTAAGAGAATCAACAGAGGAAATTAAACGGAAACGTCACGAAGCGATAAATGTTTCAGCTCTAAAACTGTTAGTGCAGACAGCTGTCTATGTGGACATGATTGTCGAAGACTATAGCTAGGCCTAGACAGAATAAATGTAAAGGAAATATCAACTTGCGTTTATTAGTCTATGCTCATACGGTACGTCGAACGGCGTTTTCGCGTATGCTGCGTAAGCTCTAGTAACGACCGCTACTATTAATTCTTGTTTTGGCCGGTCAGTTAAATTCTGTACAGTATTTAAAAATTGATTCAAAAAGCGACGGCACCCCCATCAGTTAAACCTTATTGCCCTTAGTCCCTTACCGCTAAATTGGTTAGCGGTCTGTCAAAGTAACGTGTCGATTTCCGCATCTGCAATAAGGCGACAACTACAACAGCATTTCAAAAACCTGTTTGGTTTTTGTTTCCTGGTTTTCTTACTGAAAAGATAATTACGTCTTTTGAAGACATTTCTACAAAGTAGATAACATTTTCATACTAACCTGAAATAAAACCTATGACCATAACGCTAGTAAACTAGGCTTGATAATCTTGCTGCATCAAGAATTTTACGAATACTTAGGATCAGTTGACGTTTAACATAGACTTTCTAGTACATAGATTTGAACACAAAGGGATACTAGTTAAAATGGATTTGAGACAATTAACCATCTCTCTTATTCAACTTGCGGCTTTTTTGAAGTGAAACACGATAAAATAAATTTGTGCTAAAAAATGTATGACGTCATCCCGCATAATTCCCCGCATAATTTGCGATGTTTCCCGCATAATTCGCCAAAAAATCCCGCATAATTTTGATTTTTTCCCCGCATCCTACCATAAGCACTGTTTAGGGCTATTAATCACTAAACAACACAGAAATATAATACTTCTTAAATGTTCCTTGTGAACTGACCCAAACCCTTACATTTAAAAACCCTAATATCAATGAACAATCAATGTAAGTTCCCTTTTTAGAATCTTGAAAAAATTACCTGAAGAAAACATTACCTTAAACACAAACACAAACCTTAAACACAAACACCAGGTTGAATCAATGACCTAGGTTGAATTGACTCAAGGTCAATTTGACCTAGGTTAAATTGACTCCAGGTCAAATTGACCTACAACATATACAAAAGAAACCACAAGGCAAGTTATGGTTGAATATTATGACAATCTTTTAGACATAGAGGATATTACACGGTGGTTTGAAGAAATGAAGTTTATCCTTGAGAGTCGAAAACATTTCACGAGTGAGCGCAGCGATCTGAAGGTTTCAAGATCAGATTGAAGTTTTTCATTGACGACTGTAATAGTTGATGCTGAGGCATAGAAAGTTGAATCGTCAGCATATAGGGCAGAGCTGTTACACCAGTGCAAAGGAAGATCATTGATAAAAATAATAAGTAGGACAGGACCAAGAATGGAACCGGGGTACACCGGATTTGATCAGCAATGGATCAGCGAGAGTCTGGTTGATACATACAATGTACTCTCTGACGCCTGTTTGACAAGTAGCTCTTGAACCAACCTATCGAGTGCGATGAGAGGCCATATACATGGAGTTTGTTAAGCAGTAAGTCGTGATTAATAACGTCAAATGCCTTGCGAAAATCAAGGAAAACCGCGCCTGTGAATAGTTCTTTGTCAATGGCTTCAAGCCACTCATCTGTCATCTTGATTAGGATGGTTTCACAAGAGTGGAGAGGGCGGAATCCGGACTGAGTAGAGTTGATCAGGTGGTAAGATTGTAGGTACTGCATTAAATGGGTACACACGTGCCTTTCAAGGATCTTGGATATAATAGGAAGGATAGATATTGGTCGGTAGTTGTTCATATCGGTTTTAGCACCATTTTTGTAGACTGGAGTGACTCTAGCACACTTGAGTTGGTCAGGAACGACTTTGCTAGACAGGCTGCAATTTAATACTTTAGATAGACTAGCAGACATCTTTGGAGCAATAAGCTTCAGAAGAGGAGAGCTAATGCCATCTAATCCTGTGGCAACGTTGATAGGGAGGGACTTAATTAGTTTGAATACAGACTCTTCAGTGAAGGGTGGAATGATGAACGTCGCATCTGAATGCTTCCTAGAATTGACAAAGTCCTTTAGGATTTGTTGGTCCTGGCAAGTATTGACGTCATGATTAATGATTGAAGAAACGATAGAAGTAAAATGCTTGTTAAAAGTGTTCGAGACCTTGTTTGGATCAGAAATTTCGTTGTGAGAACTGTTATCAATTAGGACGCAGTCACTCTTCCCCTTTTGTTTACACGTATGCATGGGAAAAAGGCCCAGAAGGCTGAGCAAGAAGGGGATCAGGACAGGATGGAGAGCAGGTGGCCATCTTGTTGTAAAATACATGTATGTGCTGCATGGTAGTCCTCTTCAACCATTTGCTGTATTAAACATTGATCAGAGTTTTGTGATTTGAATAGAGGAAACAAAGAATATTCTTTACATGTGGTCTACCTCTATTCATGACAGTGGAGAAGTGACTACTACATATACATATTACACATCTGGTACAGTGGTACTCACAAAAACAGCAAACTGTGCTACTCACCATGATAGCAGAGGAGCACATTCCAAATGCAAGAACTTTTCTGAGGTTATATCTGTCTCCCAGCACACCACTGATGTATAAACCCTTGTACATAAATCAAAACACAAATCAGCTGCATATTATTCTCCTGACAGTAACAAAAAAATAATGTATTTGGAAGGAACAATTTCTCGTCTTTTTTAAGTAAGAGTTTCAAAAGTGCACTGTGAAATTTCTTCTTTCAAAAGTTTGGCAATGGATTACAAAAACAATTTATTAGAAAGTTCCATTTTCAAGTGCAAAAATGATTAATTCAAAAATTATGTCTTGCAGAATTAATTCTGTCAAGATACAGGTAGCCATTACCGGGTCTCCCATGAAGCCAGAGTCTTATGTTTAAATGTTCAATGAATTATTCCTTGGTCGAATTGGAATCTGGATTAGTTTTTGTGGAGGGAGGAAAACCAGAGGACCTGGAGAAAAACCCTCAGAGAAAGAGCGAGATATCAACAAACTCAACTCTACACATACGTTAATATTATTTTATTGTATGTAGGCTTGGTTCAGTCACACCAAAACTGCCATGGCTGGAAACCGAAGCTATACTGTATGGCGCCATAATCAGGAATTGAACCTGGGTCACAAAGGTGAGAGGCAAAGTGCTTACTACTGTGCCACCCTGGCTTGCTCTCTCTCTTCTCAGATTAAAGACACATGTAACATAGAAAACTTTCATTTAAAACTTCTTAAGATTTTCACAGAACTGGGAGGGGGCGTCTCCAGGGTAATTTTAGTCCTGGTTTTAATTAGTCCTATATGCCAGTATGACGTCACGTTCCGTCTCACTTATTTTCAATATGGTGTCGCATTACAAACACGGTTATTACACTCCATCGCACTTACTAAAAATAGTTTTCTCACCTAAATTCTCATGATGGAAATTATATAATACAACTTATCAGAAAAGGATATATCAAAGACGGTTTTGAGCTGGGTCTATTCAAATTTTATTGTTATTTTAATAGTAGGTTTTTAGGTAGGTTTTTGTGACTAAGTGAAAGTGCCGTTTGGGAGAAATGAAACGGACCACAAAAATGCTTGATGGAACAGAGGGTCAGAGAAATCGAAATCTGGCTTCAAAATAGGAGGTTCAGTTCCTGAGGTATTCAACTCCTTACCTATGAAGTTTTGTAAAGATGGCTTTTGTAGAACTGCTTATCAATTCCTTCAAAGTCAAAAGTTTGTTTGCTCCAGTCTGCCGCCATGTTTTCACAAAGGACAATGTGAAGCCACTGAAGTGAAGGACAGGATAAAAATCAGGAGCCCAAGGCATTGGAAAGTTTTATCGTGGATGACTTTTCAGAATAAGTTGTGATTATTCTCTTTTCTTCTACAAAAAACATTGATCTTGATGTACAAGCGAAATAATTGATCGTAAAGCCAGGGAATTTTGATTCAGCTATAGACAAACCTACTACTGCAGAAATTCTCAGGATTATATGATGGAAGATGCAGCTGTTTCAAATTTCTGAAAGTCCGTATTTAAATTTGCAGTGATACTCCCTACACCGAGGACTGGTATGTATATAATTATTTGTTAGCTGTAAGTTCCATTGCAGCAGTAATCATACTACAGTGTGCAGTAAATTTGGTGCATAGGATTATATGAAAATCGAATTTCACATGCATGCAGCCCATGCAAGCTTCTATGGCTAGACTGCTAATATAATTTGTATTGGTTTATCAATAAAAGAAATAAGGGGAATAAAATATTTTATTTTTTGTGATGTCGGGCTAAACAATAGTCATATAGAACCTTCAGCAATTGAGTATTGCATCTTAATTATTAGATCATTTATCGTTGATCAGGAAAGAGCATTTGGTATTACTACATAAGTTTAGGATATCAAAATCAGAATGACCTAGCAAGAAATGACTGCTAATAGTATCATCTGTTCGGCACTCATACATGTACATGTACATTTGTAAATGGGAGAACATGAGTAAAGTTTTAAAGTATGTGGTTGAATTGCCTGCAACAAGGGGCCCGGCTACTGGCTGAATGAACTAATTCAAGTGTAAAATTAATCTGATGGAAATTTCAGATTTACCAATAATTCTGTAAATTATATATTGAATCAATTAAGTGACGCTTCCTTTTCAAATGCATAAGTGTGGCCATCTACACTACTATACCATCCTTTATAAATATATAGTCACCCCAAATTAAAGTCTCTATCAATTCCAAACCTGCCCACCATCAATTTCATGGGTTAAGCAAAGTCACTCCAAAGTTAAAGTCTATAATATATATTACTTGTTTCGTATTAAATAGATAGAAGTTAGTAGATTCTGACCACTGGAAAAGCTTCCCTTCGGAAGATGGCTGTGTTTGCTGCCGTGACAGCAGATAGTGGTAATAGTGGCATGAGACTATTTCTAAATCATGACCTAGCATCTGGTACTGAGCAGGCAAATTTTGCTTAGATCTAGTAACTGACATAATATTACATTTAGTTAGATTAAATTCCATTTGCCAGGTTTGCGGCAATAATGTCTTGTTGAAGTAGGTTCATGTCATGTATATCTAATATCTCACGGTACATAACAGCATCATGCATTGGCAAACAACCAAATATGTGAATTAAGATTACATGTTATATCGTTTATGTAAGCCAAGAACAGGAGGGGGCCCAAAACAGTGCCTGGCAAACGCCAGAAGAGACGTGTGTCCAATCAGATTTAGCACCAGACACTTGGACACATTGGGAGCGGTTTAGAAGGAAACCCTTAATCCAAGATAGTATTTTAGTAGAAATACCATAATAACTTAATTTACTTAGAAGTCTGCAGTGAGGTACTGAGTCAAACGCTTAAGAAAAGTCTAACAGCAACACATCAGTTCTTATATGTTTATCCAGTGAAGTAAACCAGTCATCAAGGACCGAGATCAATTGGGTTTCAGTGGAGAAGCCTCTGTGGAATCCATGTTGAAGAGGTGTAAGGATGCTATACTTATCAAAGTGGTTTGCCATGGAGCTGCAGAAAATGTGTTCCATTACTTTACATGCAATGCATGTCAAGGAAATAGGCCTGTAGTTTTTTGGGGAGGATTTATGTATGGTTATGTGAGGTTGTATGTTGTAATATGTATGGTTATTTGAGCCAATCAGTGTTGAGTACAATACAATAGCCTTTCAACTGGCTTGAGCTTCAATCTGGTAAAAGGCAAATTTGGTGGACTAGTTCTGAAGTCTTGCATTCCTTTTCTCCAAGATTTTTTTACAAGACCCCCCATTTTCTCCTGACTGGTCGCTGAGTGGCCCTAGTTTCAGTAGTCATACTGTAATAACAACCAGTGTTGGAGTACATGTTGAGACAATTGACAAGGGCCTCTGGATGATTAAAATCTGCCAGTTATTTTTAAAGCAGGGATAAATCCAATTAAGCATTCCATGCATCAAGTAACCCTCTCCCCCTCCCAACCAGATAATGCAAACTTCAGGTGTGAATTTATGGTATTAGTATGGTTTATTCAGGGAGGTCACAAGCACAGTCAAATGCAAAAGTGGTGGTCAAAAACAAAATAGCTTGGTAATTAGATATGTTCTTATATGCTTTAAAAACAACTGATCAATGAGAGGTTTCTTGGTGTTACAGATCACCACATGATGTAAAACAAAGAAAAGTATTGTTTTCTAATGCACATATCAGTTCCAGTTCCCCCAGGGGTAGAACCCTGGGCTGACCAGTGGGATTGCAAAAAGGGTGGAACAAACTTGACGATTTTCCCTGGCAGGGGTGCTCATGTTTCCCTTAACACAAAATCCCTATTATATTTATAGATTACAATCTCACGAATTCCCCCTCCCCTATCTTCAAACTTCAAACAAAGTCAAGCATTTTCCCTAACATAATTATCCACCTGGACCCGGTTGTTTGAAGCAAGGTTAAGCGCTAACCCAGGGTTAAATCGCAAACCCTGGGTTAAACTGTACAGATTACAATTACAGATTGCTAACCTAGGGTTAAAGTCCCGGGGGGGGGGGGGGGGGGTACTCCTTATAAGGAATATACGGGGAGGCTCCGCCCGAAAGGGGTGCCTTTTCAGGCTGGAGGTATATAAAAGGGTAGGGATTTCACGAGTTGAAGTATAGAAAAGGGTAGGAAAAACTGTCATTTGGGTATTTAAAAGTTTTGTAAAAGGTATATGAAAGGGTTACCTTTTCTGTCAAAAATGGTATATAAAAGGGTAAGGGTTTGAACCTCGGGGCGGAGCCTCCCCATCTAAAACGTTCTTGAATACCCCCCCCCCCCCCCCCCCCGGTTAAAGTTTAATAACCTTGCTTCGAACAACCCAGCCCAGGTCGGCCCAGGTCTATCCCTGGGAAGCTGATGATATGCAAAATGAATCTGCTTATACGCTCTTTATGAACAAGGATCTCATAAACTTCTTGAGGTTCAAATGTGCGACTAAAACAATAGTTTTATGCGGTAAGCACTCCTGTATACATGTAGATTTACAGGGCAAACAAACGAGCAAATTACAACTTCAGCACTCAAAAGGATTGATAAGCACAACTAAACATGCACAAGCCGTATACTTTAGTTTTTCTACAAGAGCAAAGATTACAAATCAACCCATTATCCCAAGAAATCTGAAAATGTGTAAACCAAGTTTTGTTCATCTTGAACAAAGATGGCCTGCCCGAAAATCGACAAGAGCTCAATTAACTTCTTGTCAGAGTGAGTAATCAAACAACAAAAGGTTTAAACCAGGTTAAATGTGTAATATTGAACACAAAGCAGAGGTTACACCTCTGCTTTTGATCTCCTTTTGTCCCTAACTTAAATAGCATCATCGCCAAACTGAGCCAGTACAGGAAGAGAGCACTGCGTTGCTATGTGACGTCACACTGGCAGTGAGGACTCGCCAAAAATGCTAATGCGAAAACAATTACATCCCCCCTCCCAAATAAAATTTGTGTCTGGTTCACAGACAAACCAATTTCATCAATCCAATTTAAAAAATCCTATCATCATTTGAGTACTGGTAGTTTTCGTATGGTATGCCAGAGTTGTCACCACGATTTGGGGAAAAGGTCAGCAAAATCAGAAATAGAAAAAAAAGTAAAACATGGGGGAAATATTTGGGGATAAGGTCCAGCACAGTTTTTTTTTTTGGGGGGGGGGGAATGGTTGAGACTGAGGGTGAGCACATTTATGTAACATTGTAACCCAGTGACTTATCATGACATCCAGCGGCTAAATTGAATTGGGATGGGATACGAGAGTGCAGAGTGGGGGCAGTTCCTAACCCCTCCCATTTGACCCTCTGGTGCCACCCTGTACTCCACACTTGGACACAAAAGCCACATGTTAATTTAAGAGTCCTAATCTTATAAATAACCCTTAAGTCAAGCCATGTTATTAAAGCTGCACTTACAATAGCATAGGTTGAAAGAAATGTGGTATCCATTGCTCCAAGGAAAATCTTTGCTTCATCCTAGTAATCACAAATGTCAAATAATGATAGCATCAGATCTAGATATACAATACAATACAATAGTTGTATTAGTTAATCCAGCAATGGCTTTTCATAACCAATTTACAGCTTGTTCACTATAAAAACCTAATGTCTAACCTATGAATGACATTAATAATAATAATAATAATATGCAAATATGCAAATACTGACTATATATTGTACATGTACAGGTAGTATGTACTCTTTGCCTAGATCGGTTCTTGCATTTCTCTTGAATACTACATGTATGATGTTTCTTGAGTTCTTGGTTTGTGCACTAAGTGTGTTATTGATATATGTAGGTCTTTACAGCATTAAAGAAAAAGGAGCACTGGGCTATTGCATTACGGCAAAGGCAAATGTTTAGATGATAACTACAGTCCCGCTCAAAAACTTTGCAACCACCACTAAACGCCAAATGGCGCTAACGGCTTTTAGTGGCGCTAGTGCCACTAACTTTTACCGTTAGTGCCACCGAACCACTAGACGGCTTGAACCGGCGACGGCTAGCCACCAAACGTCTAGCGGCGTCGACGGCTAGCCACCAAACGTCTAGCGCCGTCGACGGCTAGCCACCAAAACCTCTGAGCCACCAACGGCTTAAGCCACTAAATCGTTGAGCCGCCGACGTTTCAAGAAGTTTATTTTGAAGCCTTTTATGCGCTGACTTGAAGTATTTTGCATTTTGAGAAGTTTAATTATTTTGAAATGTTTGTCAAGGCCGAGTTTTGAGAAATGTCTTTTGAAACGTTTGTTTTATTAGTCAGTTCATCGGTTTACGTGGCAGTACTGAAGGAAGAAGTATTCAACTAAAATAAATTTACCATCTAGTGTCAGCAGCCGAGTTTTGAGTAGTTAATTTTGAAACATTTTACGTCTACTAGTCAGCCGTATAAGTTCGATTCATCGACTCTCACGAGTCACAGCGCACAGCCCACTGAATATAGAAGTTCACTGAACTTCAACTAACTTTACCGTCCCTGATTACAGGTTGCCGAACAAATATATTTTTGCAGGTGGGGTATTTTATTAACTCATCACAAAGTGATGAAGTTAAAAACTCCAGAAGATTTGATACAGTGTGACCTCACGGCAATTAACATTCATTTGACAACAAATTGGAAAACAGCCAAAACTTCTCACTTAGGCAGAGACTCAAAGCATTTCCCGCATCAGGTGAAACTGTTCAGACACGAAACGAAAATGAAATAAAAACTTACAAAACATTTTATTCTGAAGGTAGAAAATGTCTGGTGCGATCCAGGCGATTTTAAAGCCAAACACTGACGACCTATAAATACGATGATTATTCAAATCAGTTCGTGAAATGTCACGCTTCCAGCCGTGTCGTAGAATTCTTGAGACCTTTGAAAAACGCATCCACATTAATAAAAGAACTCCAGAATATTTTATTGGACATCTTTTTCATTTACCATAAAGGTTGAGTCCATGTACATGTAGTTGTGTGGTGAATTAAACTACAGTCACACTTCCCGCGAAGTTCACGGCGTGGCACTCCAGTGTTGTTGTGTCAAAAACCAGACAATGTCTGCACAGCAAAGCGGTTTAAAGCAACACGTGAAGAATGAAACAGGAAGTTAGCTGTTCGCTGTTCGAGTTTTACTGAACGGTTTTGAAACGATTTTCTTTAGTTATTCCAGGGAAAATCTGTGAAGTTCCCAAAAAAATGTCTTCGATTCTGTCAGACACGATGCGACTACAATTATTGTTAATATGCTAATTTTCGACTACACTTTGTTTACATTCACTCACACCGCAGTACAGTGCAGTGAAAACTTTTTCAATCGTGCACCGACTAACGGCTAGCCGCCAAATGTCTTGAGCCGTTGACGGCTAGCCACCAAACGTCTAGCGCCGTCGACGGCTAGCCACCAAACGTCTAATGGCGTCGACGGCTAGCCACCAAACGTCTAGTGGCGTCGACGGCTAGCCACCAAACGTCTAGTGGCATCGACGGCTAGCCACCAGTTTTTACTGTTAGTGCCACCAAACCACTAACGCCCAGCCGCTAAAAAATTAGCGGCGCTGGTGGCGCTGACGGTTGCAAAGTTTTTGAGCGGGACTGTATACATGTAGTTCCATAGTTATGAGTTTCTGATCTAGTAGACAGTTTGTTGGTTAAATAAGTATAAAAAATAAATATACGAATATTAATAGTAGCTTTACAAACAGTGTAAACATAGTAAGGACAATCCATACAAATACCTCATTACTGAAGAATTGCCTTGATTCCCATACCTGAGAAAAAGTGAAAGAAGATTGATTAGCTTCAACAAAAAAATATAATTATGTACTTTAATTTACAGTATACAATAAATTTATATACCGTAGTACATGTACATGTATATGTATTATATGTTGTAGGTTGTTTCTCATTTCAGGTTTTTTTCAAACAACCTACAGGTTATTTTAAAACAACCTAGGTTGTTTCTCATTTCAGGTTGTTTGAGAAAGAACCTACTAAGGTAATTTTTACATTTTTAGGGTCTTTTAAATGTTGGATAGCATTACATTTGTCTGTTGTTTAGTGATTTAGCCCTAAACACCCAAAATTATTGACTATAGCTTTAAACACCCAAAGTTAATGAGCACCACTTGTTGACAGTTAGGGTGTTTTTAAATGTAGGGTTAGGTTTTTTGGATTAATTAGTTCACAGGACCATTGAAGAAGCATTATAATTATAGTTGTTTAGTGACTTAGTGGCTCTAAACACCCAAAATTAGTGAGCAATTGGTTACTGTTAGCAGGGCTCGAAATAACGGCCGGTCATACGCCGGTCAAGATGTCCGGCCAAATACATTTTTGACCGGACATTGCCAATTTTTGGATGGTCAAAAATGATTAATAATTAACCAATGGTAATTTTCATTAAATTAGTAATTTTCACTGCATGGAAAGGTCCGCAAACGCGACAATAATTCAGGTCTTTATATTACAATAACATCTTTAATTTTAGCTAGTACACGTTCACACACTCGGGTCATGAATTGTTTGCTTCTCTGGTTTTCAACATTATTATTATATATACACTGACAAAGGCGAAAACTCAAGCCAAAACGTTATTTTAGCGTCAATATTTAAACTTCGTTGTCTGCGAATTATTGAAAGTCACAGTAAAACCACTACACAGTAAAAACATTAACAATAACTGAAAACTAAATTGTTCGATATCAATTACGGCTCTCATAGCTCAATCAGATCCGTTCCCCTCTTCTTCTTCTTCAACTCCTTCTTCTTCTTGGCTTTAATAAAAAACAACAGATAAAACCGACTC
The DNA here is from genome assembly GCA_030867875.1 of Actinernus sp. WN-2022. NCBI lineage: Eukaryota > Metazoa > Cnidaria > Anthozoa > Actiniaria > Actinernidae > Actinernus > Actinernus sp. WN-2022. The sequence goes on from JAOWCC010001634.1 coordinate 50,838,880, forward strand.
TCAAAAGACTTTTAGATTGAGATGATTGTTGTCTGTTTACTTTATAAATAAAACTTTGAAGTTTTGTTTCATTTGGTCTATACTCTTGTGTTGAGATCCATAGACAGAGCAAGGTCTGATGTGCAACATTTGTGTAGTTTAATACAATGGCTACATTTACACTGTTCTCAGTTCACTGATTTCTTCTGACGCGTCGGCGTGCCGTTCACTAATTAGCATGATTGAACTGTCAGACATGTCGAAATAGGTCTTTCATTTCTCGCATCATTTTCCCTTGATCGGTCTCACTCTGCTTTAGCCAACCATATCGAAGGCATGTTAAATAATGCTTATCAAATATGTGCAGTAGCGAAGTACAATGAAAAACTAAGAAATTACATTTAGCGGCAAGGACTGCGATAAAAATATGTTCCCTTACATTCCAACTATGTGGCTCGCTGACAGTTGAAATTAACAAACGTTAGCGTTTCGGCAACTATTATTAAATTAGAACATGTTTGGATGTCGGGTGAACAAAAAGGACGGTATTGATAATCATGACAGGCCATACTTTTCACTGATTGTTGCACGCCTGACGAACATTGACCTAATATAAATTCAATATGACTTTGCGATTTGTAGGTCAATTTTTTTCAAATAATTATATGACCGGTCAACATGTCCGTTCAAAACGGTATTTGACCGGTCAAGCACCAAAGTTGGCCGGACATTGACCGTTGACCGGCCGTTATTTCGAGCCCTGGTTAGGGTGACTTAAATGTTGGGCTAGGTTTGAATTAGTTCATAGGACCATTAAATCAATTTATAATAGTGTTAGGAATGCATTTGCATGGAGTGGGGTTTAATAAATCTGCTATGTTATTGGCACTTGTTCCATGGAAACGGCAAAGTGAAAACATAACTGTTGATAACGTTTTGAGTTATTTCTGTGTAAGTTCTCAATCATTTATCCATTTTTACATCTTTTCACATCCTCTGAGAATTCTTTGATTAGAGAACAAGATAATATAGTCAGCCTTTTCTAGTCACTGTGGATCAGTGTTTTATTCCATTGGAAAAGCTGAGTCTAATGAGTATGAGCCAGCTACTCCAAGATCCTCTGCACTTGTTACTTTAATCCTGAGATACGACATGTAGTTAGCTCTTGAATCATAGAAATGTTCTTCTACTAGATAAAATGTTAGAATTGATGTGCTTTTCTTTTGACTGTAAAAGTCGGATTGGTTGACACAGTTTGTTTCGAGTGGAGCCGTAACAAAGTCTATATACAATGTATTTTTATAAAAGAATGCAGAGTCAACACAAACTTCATCTGTGTTACAGTTTCATCTGTGTTTAATATCATCCATGTTATGTTTTTGAAATGTTGCCAAGTCCAATTTTGTTAGCAGTACGCATGTGCGCATAATTAGAGGGACTGGGTTCAACAATTAGTCACTTATAGAATAAACTGTGGTGTTCAGCGCTTCTGTGGTGCAGTGTGTTAATCGACTGGATTACTGACAGAGTATGATATCTACCAGGCGCTCCTCATAACAAGCCCAAGTTAAGCCCTACCAGGCAAGGTTGTGTGTGCGTCCATCGCGAGCGATATGACCACTGACACCCCTTAAGGTTGGTTTCATCTGTTGTGCTTCCGTAGATGGCTAATGAGGCCTAACCGAGCACTGAACGGTCTCCCACAAGTTGGGCAGGTGTGATGAGAAGTTACAGAGGTAACACTGCTGACTGCAAGCTCTTTTCGCAGGTGTCGCTTTTCCTTTGCATCAACTTTGCATTTCTCTTCAGCCTGTGTGGCTCCCATACTAATGAGCCCACGCCTAGTTGGGCGATCTTGGGCAGTTTGCTCCCATGTTGCTGTGTTGATGCTAAAGGACTTCAGAGAGGCCTTCAGTGTATCCTTGATTGGGTGCCGGCTGGAACATGACTTCAGTCTTTTTTGTGCTGATTGTGAGGCCAAAGTTGTCACAAGCTGACAAGAAGTTGGCCATCGTGGTCTGCATTTCTGGCTCTGTGTGGGTGTTACGAGCACAGTCATCAGCAAACAAGAAGTCTCTCAGTACTATTTCCTTGACCATGGTGATGGCTTTAAGTTGGTGAAGGTTAAACAGCTTTCCATCTGTTCTGTACCTGATGTGGATTCCAGGATCACCAACTTGGAAGGCATCGGATAGCATGGCTGCAAACACCATACTGAACAGGGAAGGCGCTAAAACACATCCTTGCTTAACCCCATTCGTTACAAGGAATGGGTCAGAGCATTAGTAAGTGGAGGGGTGACCATCAAGGTAAGTGGTGCATGGGTGTCAGGAGGGACAAGGAAAACAAAGGAGATGGGAGAGGGGAGGGATGGGTGAATATGTATCTTTTTAAATTCCCCCAAAAAACTAAATACCCCCTTTTTAATGATAATTATGCCAAAAAATTAAAAAATCCCATTTTAGAATCATTCATATTCCAACCTACCGGTACATGTATGTTGTTTGTAAAACAACCTGAAATGACAAACAACCTACATCATATACATGAGTTCTGAAACTCTGGTCACCAACACTCAATTTTTAGTCCCATTGGCAACCAGTTGGATGATTTAGCCATAACTGAATTGATTTTGCCATGGTGAAAATGATGTAGCCATAACTGAATTGATTGTGCCATGATGAAAATGATTTAGCCATAACTGAATTGATTGTGACATGGTGAAAATGATTTTGCCATAACTGAATTGACTTTGCCATGATGAAAATGATTTTGCTGTAACTGAATTGATTGTGCCATGATGAAAATGATTTAGCCATAACTGAATTGATTGTGCCATGATGAAAATGATTTAATAGCAATAATTGATTTTGCCATGGTAAAAATGATGTAGCCATAACTCAATTGATTTTGCCATGATGAAAATGATTATGCTGTAACTAAATTGATTGTGCCATGGTGAAAATGGTGTAGCCATAACTGAATTGACTTTGCCGTGATGAAAATGATTTTGCTGTAACTGAATTGATTGTGCCATGGTGAAAATGATTTTGCCATAACGGGCACTATGCCAGAAAGTGTCCAGCAGCGGGAAATTCAGGAAAGGCATCGGAAAACGGGGAAGGGGGCCTGCCGTGGGGCAGCCAGGTCTCTCAAAATCAGTAACTTCCGCCCCTGAACATGTGAACGAAAATCATCAGTCATCTGGGCCAGACCAAAGCAAACGAGTCATTTCAGTCATATCAGATTCTGGTATTTATATAACAGGACTTGTAAATCATCAAGTTACACCTATTTTACTGGACACCGGGGCTACAGTTAGTGTATTTAGTGAGGAAACATGGAGAGAAAGACTGGTGTTAGCTAGAACTGAAGCAGGTATCAGGAACTTTGACCACAGCGAATGGAAATGTTTTGAATGTTCTAGGAGAAACCAAAACAAGGCTTCGCTTAGGCAAATTTGATGGTTACTGGAATATCATTGTGGCACATGGATTGACTAATGAATGTTTACTGGGGTCGGATTTTTTCCAACACTATAAATGTCAACTTTGTTATAATACTGGAATATTTACTATTGCGGAAGCAGAGGTACCCATAAGATTCCAGAAGGGAAGTCCAGCAGTATGTAGGGTCTACCTGGAAAGGGATGTGGAGATAGGTCCAGGAACTGAGCAACTACTTACAGTGAATCTTGAGGGAGGGTTTGAGCGTAATAATGGGAGCCCTGGTATAGTAGAAGAGGTGCAAAACTATAATAGAGAGACAGACATTTGTGTAGCACGAGCACTGGTGATACCCAAAGATGGTCTAGCAGTAGTACACCTCACCAATTTTACTGACCAGCCAATTAAAGTATGTTCAAATTCCCCCATAGGACAGTATAGCCCATTAGGTTGTATGAATGGTCAAACAACGCCTAAAGGCATTGACAATGAAAAGGGAGTTTGGGGTGGTGGGTAGAGCTCAATGTGCCAATGTAACCCTAGACAGTGAGGTACAACCAGGTAAATACAGTGAAGAAGACAACGGGGTGAACAGTAAGGAGTCTCCTTTTGCATTAGAGTCCGATAATCTGACGGGTGAACAAAAGGAACAGTTTGTCTCTCTGATGAATGAATTTACCGGTGTTTGCAAATAATAACTCAGATTTGGGCAAGACAGACCTGATCGAGCACTGCATTGATATAGGCAATTCAAGACCGGTGAAACAGCCACCAAGACGAACACCCCCTCATCAAAGAGAAGTCATTGACCGTCAGCTGGATGACCTACTAGCCCAAGGGAGGAATGAACCATCGCAGAGTCCCTGGAGTAGCCCGGTGGTCCTGGTCTGGAAGCACAATGGCACCTACAGGATGCGCATTGATTATAGACGGTTAAATCAGTGCACAGTGAAAGATGCACATCCTCTCCCTAGGACTGACGATGTACTGGAAGTCATGGAAGGCGGCCAGTGGTTTTCCTGCCTGGACCTCGCGTCTGGTTACTGGCAAATGAAGGTCGCTGAGAAAGATAGGCCGAAAACATCATTCGTTACACATCGTGGCCAATTCCAATGGACAGTAATGCCCTTCGGGCTTACAAATGGACCAGCCAGCTTTCAGAGACTAATGAACATGGCGTTGAGTGGCTTGATCTGGACACAATGTCTAGTTTATATAGATGACATAATCATCTGGTCTAAGTCATTTGAGGAGCATTTATATCATCTACGTCAAGTTCGTGACAAGATTATTGGGAGTGTTATGACGAAAGTTATAAACTCTCGCACGTTTGCTGGGCTTTAAAACCGTATTTATATTGAGTTCAGCTACTCTATCTACACACAAAGTATACTTTGGATTACATTTTGATTAATGAGAATGGTATTTCGAGGCAAAATTCCTGTGGGAAAGCGCTCATACATTTTATATTTACGAGGAGTTCAAAATTTATCCCTGCATCAAGTAGCAAAAGAGTGTGAAGTGTCTCCATCTACAGTTCTGAGAATATGTAAGAGTTCCTGTGAAACTAAAAAGGCCAATGGGAAAACGGTGGGCAAGAAATCTCCAGGAGGACAACCAAAATTAACGGCCCAACAGAGAAGAGCTATATTACGTTCCCTGAATTCATTACGGGAACAAGAAGGACATTTTTCATTGAAACGTATCATGAAAGATGCCGGGATTCGTCAAGGGAGTGTTAGTGATCGAACAATACGCTGTGTTCTAAACAAAAACGGCTACTATCATCTTCAAGCTCGTAGAAAAGCTTTACTGAGTGTGAGAGATAGGAAAGTGCGGGTACATTTTGCAAAAAGCCTTCTCCGAAATAACTCGTCGGATATTTGGACTGATAAAATTGCATTTTATCTCGATGGAACCTCATTTGTTTATAAGACCAACCCAATAGATCAAGCACGTGCTCCAAGGGGGCATGTATGGAGAAAAAAATGCGAAGGACTCGCACACGGTTGTACGTCTAAGAAAAAAAAAGAAGGGACTGGTGGTAAAGTTGTTAAGATGATTGTTGCAATTAGCTACAACCGAGGCATTATAGTTTGTTCTCAGTATAATAAAATGTGTGGCGACTTTTTCGAGTCCTTCATCGACCAGAACTTTCCCTGGATGTTTAGATTGGCGGGTAAAGGTGACAGTCGCCTTTGGTTACAAGATGGAGATCCATCGCAAAATAGTGCAAAAGCTCGGGCAGCAATGACACGAGTGAATGCTGAACTGTTCAAGAATCCTCCTCGTAGTCCAGATTTGAACCCTATTGAAAATATGTTTAGTACTGTTTATCAAAGACTGAGGGGAGATGCGCTAAGGTATCGGATCAGCCGTGAAACATTTGCCGAATTTAGTGAACGTGTTCGCAAGACTATTTTCCAAATACCAGTTGATGCAATTAACAAATTAATTGAGTCCATGAATCGACGTGTAAAACTTGTCATTCAAAGAAAAGGTGAACGCCTTAAGTATTGACATTATTGCAACTTTAGAAAAATAAGGGTTGAGATTCAGGATTTACTCAAAATGACAAACACAAGCACTTATCATTTGTTGTCATCGTGAATGACTAATAATGTCTGAGAAAGAACAATTCTAAATCAGCAGATTAAATTGACTGTAAGTAGCTTTTTGGTTATGTACTTGCTACAACGGCTTCATTATATTTCAATAAATAATTACTTAGAAAGGTCACAAAGGTGTTGATTTTTTTTTATATTCGACTTTACTCTGGGTTACCATCTGATTACCATCGGTTTACCATCGGTTTACCATCGGTTTACCATCGGATTACCCGTTAAATGGACGCGTTACCACGCTTAACCATGATTAACCAACAACTTTGCAATAGACAAAGACTGTTAAGATCATACTTTTAATTCAATTGGTAAACCATGGTAATCCGTGGTAATCCATGGACTAAACCGTTACAAAACCCGCTAAAGTTAAGGTACTGTTGTTTGCAAGTTATTCGACGTACAATTGCTGTAACACAAGGTTTTATAGCTACGTTGTGCGGTACTGACATGCGCAGTTGGGATAGGGAGCGAAAATGTGAGTCCCATAACGTTAGGCCGGTTGCATATGAATCGACCTGTGAGCTGTGAGCCAAGGGGCATTTGTTCTTTCAAGAGTGCACTTACATGTAGGCTGTTGGTTGAGCAACTGTGAGTCTCATCTTATGTACTGAAACTCTCCACTTAAGGGTCTTTTTAAGGATTTTCACTGTACCAGGGTCTTTATAAAGTTTCATGGTGAAGCCTTATAAAGATTGACTAGGAGGGTATTTATAAGACGTTTCACTCTACGAGTGTGGCCCTATATAAAACGTCATTGTTGAGGCCTTTTTCCTTTGTTCAACAAAGGAAAAAGACCTCACTTCAGTGAAAAGTCGTATAGACTCTTTCCTCTTACCAGGGTGTAAAGGCGCATAAACTTGAGTGATTTGCTTCATCTAATTGGACAAAATGTTCGTTAATTATGTATGCCTTTTGAAGTTTCGTTCACCAATGTTACAACCATGAAAGAAAAGGAAAAAAAGAACGGCAATTTTGCCTCGTTTTCATGTCGAACAGGACAATAAGGCTAAGCAGATCACCAATACTTATACATGTATGGCTGATTATAATCTGAAATTCATTCAATTAGGTTTTTTTTTTAAAGAACTGTAAATACACTTTTATAACATTGATATTAATTGACATATGGGAGTACATTTTTAGTAATTAAAATGGTGGAAGTACTGACAATAAACTCGCTTATAAAAACATAAACTCGTACAAGGCTCGTCTTATCTGCAAAGACTCGCCTGTGATTAGATTAATATCCATTAATTGTTATAATAGCCGTTATCCATCTTTGACTTTAGTACTACTAAAAAACTACTAAAAACAGAGACATTACAAATGAATAATAACCCGGCAAGAAATTATTTATCTCCTACTTCAAGTTGTGTTAAACTACATGTGACTCTCAATCGAATTTAGTTTGGGTTGCCAGTCGATAACATAACCCGAATTAGCAGTTTAACCCTTTGAGCCCTGTGGGCTTTTAACTGATATTTGGCTCATTCTAGACTGCAACAAACCCTCCCCCCCTAAGAAAACTGTAGTCACTGTTACCATGGAATTTTCATCTGACCAACAATACTGGGGGCTCAAAGTTTTTTGTCGGCCATTTTGGATACGTTGACGTCGCATTGCTACGGAGCTGGAGGGAAGTTTGTTTGGGGGAAAACAGAATTTGAGGCTTTTTAAAGCCTTTTTTTTTTCATTTTTAGAGTGCTGGAGGACATCATTAAGTCTGATGAGAGCTTGAATCAGTACTTTCTCGAAGAACTGAGTCTGTGCCTGCTATTGTGATAGAGAAAGAGCTTCATTTTCCACTCGTGAATGGGCCAGGACGTCTTCTGTCACTTTAGCGTGAGCTTTATAAATGGAGGTCTGGAGCCACCTACATGTATCATTATATTGATAGCTTTTATGGAATATTGGACAACATTTACTTGCCATTGATTCCAATATGAAGCTATTAGGTCGAAATGGCTTTAGACTTAGTATATATTTTGAAGAATGAAGATGGGGGAAGGGCCATGCCGCTGTTTGGTAGGATTTCCCGGCATGCTTTGCGGTCATTATGGATGGATTTAGCTTGTTGTGAAGTGCTTGTGGACAGAATGGCTTGGTGCTGGGCAAGTTTAGGTGTTGGGAGACAGAAAGTGAGGTTAGTGCAAACATGAAACTCTAAATTTTATGTAAAATATGCATTTTTGTGAGAAAATTTAGAATCTGAGGGGAAATATTTTTTTCTGTAACTGTCATTTTAGTCCCTTTTTCTGAAGTGAAATAATGTCAACTATAGTTAACTTATGCAAAGAAAGGGGGATTTAGATGAAATTATTCATTTTTAATGCCTAATGCAGTTCAATAGGATCATTGGTCTATACATTAAGGTGTGTGGGAATCTCAGGGCATTGCTCTTTGAACTTAGTCAGATTTATACCCTCAAAGCAAGTAACCAGTAATAGTGCCATATGGCACTCTTGGGGCTTAAAGGGTTAAAGCATCTAATTCAACATTTTACTTGCTCTACTCTAAAACATATCCCATGAATAATGTTTATAGTCGATTGTGAAATGACGCGTACTATTTTCTAATGAGGTTTTCCCGTGAATATAATGGCTACAACCTATAAAGTCCCACTGACAGTAGTTCACTGGTGTAATTAAACGTCACGTAACGTTGATGAATGTCTATTCTCAGACACCTTTGGACATGACTCTTGCAACACTAATCCTTTAGTTGTTATGGACCAGAAGCAGCGTGCAACCCTGCAGTTCCTCTCTCCCCCCTTCCACCCCCCATTCAATGTTGGGGGGAAAAAGTGACCAAACCAGTACGAAAGTTTATCCAACATTGAAATGAGGGGGTGTGGGGGACGTGTTCCAACTATTCATGTCCAAAGCTGTGGACTCAAACTTAAGCCTGCAAAATGTCAGTTTCTGAAACAAAGAGTCACATTTCTCGGTCACGTTGTATCATCTCAAGGCATTGAAACAGACCCAGAGAAGACTAAGGCAGTAGCTGAGTGGCCAGTTCCAGTGGATGTCAAGGAGTTACAAAGGTTCTTAGGCCTCGCAGGTTATTACAGGTGCTTCATCGCAGAATTATCAACCGTTGCAGAGCCCTTATATCGGCTGTGCAGGAAGACCGTTCCTTTCCACTGGGGTACTGAGCAAAAACTCGCATTCGAAAAACTGAAGATTTTGCTGGTCAGCTAGTGCACCTGTTCTGGCATATCCCGACTTTTCAGCAGAGGCTGGGATGTTCACCCTCGACACAGATGCTAGCCAACAACTTGGTATAGGTGGTGTCCTTTCCCAGCTGCAACCGGACGGAACGGAGAGAGTTATTGCAATATGGCAGTCGTTCTCTAAATGAACACGAGAAAAACTACTGTACCACATGGCTCGAGATGTTAGCACTGGTAACACACGTAGATCACTTCCGTTACTATCCGTTGAGGCACAGGTTTTGTGTGAGGACTGATCATAATTCGTTAAGATGGCTGATGTCATTCAAACAGCCTGAAGGGCAGGTGGCCCGCTGGTTGGAAAGACTGCAAGAATATGACTTTGATGTTAAGCATCGACCAGGCCGATCTCATGTTAATGCAGATGCAATGTCCCGAAAACCAAGACGTCATCATGGACAATCATCTGTTGCTGAGCTAACTTTCAAGCAGTCTGTTGTGAAAGAGAATGTGGCTACTGAAGATGTGTGGTCAGCAGAATCGGTTGCAAGCGTGCAAAAAGACGATGTCAATGTGGGGCCAGTGTTGACGATCCTGTTGCAGGAAAAAGAGAAACCTCATAAGCAGATGTTACAGTCCATGAGCCACACTTCACGTGCGATAATGGCCCAGTTTGAGCTTCTGGAGGTTCAGAATGTTGTACTGTATCGGAAGGAGCAGAATGGAAAGAAAGCATCCAGGAGTCAAGTAGTTTTGCCAGAAATGCTTGTACAACCAGCGCTACAAGAGTGTCATGATGGGATAGCTGGGGCAGTTTAAAACACTGAAACGGATGAAAGCCCATTTTTGCCGTCCAGGTCTTGCTAAGAGAATTCACGAGTATTGTGACAACTGTCTTACTTGTGCCAAGTGTAAACTACGTAAGCGTCAGAGAGCTCCATTGCAGCCGATCCCCTCTGGTTACCCTATGCAAATAATTTATTTGGATATTGTTGGCCCGCTACCACAAACCAAGAAAGGAAACAAGTTTATCTTGATTGTACAGTGCAGTTTTACCAAATGGGCAGAGGTGTATGCCATTCCGAACCAGTGAGCAATTATTACATGTACATGTGTTAGGATCCTTGTGAAGAACTGGGTGTGTAGGTTCGGTGTTCCGGACAGTATACATGTACATTCCAATCAGGGACGCAATTTTGAATCTACAGTGTTCAGTCAGATGTGCAAGCTGTTACAGATTAACAAATCCAGATCCACAGCCTATCATCCTGAGGCAAATGGGCAAATAGAGAACTTTCAACGTACACTGAAGAGCATGCTTAAGACCAGGATAGATGGCAAACTAGATCGTTGGGATGAACACTTAGATTTTTGCATAATGGCATGCTGCAGTAGTATTCACTCCTCGTCAGGACACACCCCATTTGAGCTCATGTTTGGGAGGGAGATGTGAATTCCGCTTGATGTGATGATGGGAGAAGTGTCAAAGAGTAAGTTGTCAGAGTCTACTTATTCTGAGTTTGTCGGTGAGCTGCATACCCATCTAGTGCAAGCATATCAAGATGTGAGAAACAACCTGCATGTGGCTCAACAGTGTCAAAAGGATGCTTTCGATAAAGGCGTCAAACACATGGTGTATGAGCCTGGAGACCTTGTTCTACGCTATCGCCCTCAGCTCAAACCTGGAGAAGCCAGTAAGTTTCATCATAACTGGGAAGGTCCATACACTGTTGTAGAACGCATAACTGAAGTAACGTACCGAATAAGAAAGCAGAATACTGTAGCTCATCAAGAAATTCGGTTGTTGTCCACTTCAACAACCTTCTGGTATATAGGAGAAAGTCAGAACCGCACAACTCTATGGAGCTAGCTGCTGATCGCAGTGTCGCCCAAGAGGATGTTGTTGCAGAGGATCATAGTAGCCAAACGGAAGAAGTCAAAGAAAGTGGTCCCGATGAGGTTGGGTGGATTCACGATGACTCTGGATACGGAAAGTTCTGAGGACAGCGAAGAGTGTGACTCTCGAATTCCATGACACAGAAGTGTGAATTTTTCCACGAACTGATTTGAATAATCAATTAGTCTGCAGTGTTTGTTTTGCTTTGCAGTACATGCACCAAACATTTCTAAAAGACAAATTTTCGTTTAGAAATTGAAATATTTTCCGAATCAAATGTTTTGAAAGTTCTTCTTTTATATTAATTTCGTGTCTGAACAATTTCGCCTGATGCCGGAAATGCTTTGAGTCGAACTCTAAAATGCCGAGGTGAGTCGATTAGTTTCTAAATTGCTGTGAAATCGCTGAAATCGCACTGTATACAAATGGATTTACGACATACATTGTATATTTATCAACATGTTGATGTTCCTATGTCGATCTACAAAGACACAACAATTAAAACCTACTGTACTATGAGGTACCGGTATTGTTAGCTAAATTTACACTGAGAGGTGCGGGTAATCTGTCGGTGCGGGTAATCTGTTAATATATTTTTCTTTGAGACTCTAAAATCAGCGGGTGCGGGTAATACGCCATGCGGGTACTAGGCCGGAAATTACGGTAGCAGTTATGCCAGCAGTATAACAACAAGTAAAATACGCTTGGAGAAGTTGGCAAACAGACTTAACTGCCAACGTAACTGAGGGGATGACCCTAGTTTAATATATTGTAATCTGCAATAAATTATACATGTATATCAACAGGAACTAAATCGTAAGCGGCAAACTCCGAGATTCTTTGCACTTTGCAGAGGATGCAGCAAGGGCTTACAATGATGAATATAAAGCAATACTTTAAAGGGATACCTGAATGAAAAACACATTTGGGCTCAAAATCACCTTTCAGATGTACATTTGTACTTTGTTCAGAAAACGTATAAAAAAATGATAAAACTTTTTCAGAGTTGAGAACGAGCCCCTCAAAGTTGGCCCTGCGAAGACCTGGGCGCTGCCATCTTGTTGAGATTAATTCCTGTGACATTTTTTACGTCACTTCGTCCCACCGGAGTTTTGCAGTTAACTAGTTGTAGCGACTTGTTTTCTTTGTAGAATTTTCACACGTGCTTGGAATTAGAGTAGATTTTCATCTTCATCCTCCCAGCCTTCTGAACTTCTCTCACAATATCGTCTTCATCATATTTTTGTTCAAGTACGAAATTGCTCTGCCATATCGATGCAAATCTACTCTAATTCCGAGCATGTGAAAATTATACAAAGAAAATAAGTTGCTACAAGTTAACCGCAAGGCTCCAGCGGGACGAAGTGACGTAAAAAAATGTCACAGAAATTAATGTACTGTAAACAAGATGGCGCCGCCCAGGTCTTTGCGGAGCAAACTTTGAGGGGCTTGTTCTCAACTCTGAAAATTTGTTATCAAATTTTAATACATTTTCTGAACAAAGTACCAAATGTGTTTTTCACTCGGGTATCCCTTTAATGTTCCAGCTTTTATACCCAGACAGTATATTATCAGGGGGCTTTTAACTAACCAATGATATGAGCTGTACCGTATTGCAACTAGACAGCATGTGCACGCAGGAAGCGACATGGATGCTCTATAGATGTGGCATACAGGCTAATACCAATCCTAGGTAATGATAGAAAATAGCACGAGGGACTAAGCAGTAAGAACCCAGACATGAATAGGGCTCTGAGTGAAAAACATGACTTTGGACTTTGGATATGCCAATGCCAATACTCTGAACTTAGATGTTTAGCGTGACTGATGACCTGTTGACTCAGGTTCCATTAACTGCATTTTAGTGACCTATACATGTATGTTGACAGTCCCTAGTAAAGGGAACCAAGATGGTGACAGTGACATAACATGCATACCAGCAATAGTACACATGACCAACCCAATCTAGCAGTTGCTGTAGTATAGTAGTGCCTTACCGATTGTGGCTGTATAGGGTATGTCTGGTTGAATGGAGTCCATTCTTTGCGTAAGACATTCTTTATGTTACTAAATGCCTTCCTTGTCGCATGGAAAAACGCATAACTAGATTATAAAATATAATAAAGAAAAAGACAAATTACATATGGTCCAGTACTGCAGTAGTGTTAAATTTGGCAAAAGCAAAAACATTAAGAATTAGAAATTAGGCCGTAATGATGTGGACTTGATAATGGTAATGGCACAAACTTGCCCCCCAGTCAAAATTTCCATACAAACGTCTGTATTGCGGGCCTATAGAGTATAGTTCAAAAGAACCATGGAAGGCCGAAGCCGAAGGGTCTATTTAAGTCAAAGAACATTCCTTCCCTAATTTGGAGTAATTGTACGCTCAAAACTGAAAATGACTGCACCTAGAGAATGAACACAATATGGCTATAATGATGTTCAAGTGTAAAGAGTGTTACAGCCAAACTAACCTGAGGAAAGTGAGAACAAACACAAATATGTGATAAGCCGTGTAGCGCTCCGCCATCTTGCTTATTCTCACGTGACATCTAATCTCGTACCCAGATCTCCCATTTTACTGATCTGGATACGAGATTACGTGCCATCCAGACAGATCATACCTGACCTGTTTGCCGCGTAGCACTAGTAAGTGTAAAGAATGTGATGTAAAGTGGTAAGCTGTAGTGCTAAGTGTGCACGCCCTACGAGGGAAAGAGAAAAAATATCTGACCCAAGTGGGACTCGAACCCAACGACCTCCAGGTTACATGTCTGGCGCTCTACCAACTGAGCTATCAAGTCAGCACTATAGCTTACCACTTTACATCACATTCTTTACACTTACTAGTGCTACGCGGCAAACATGATTTCATATCATAGCTACATATACATATTTAATATATAATTTTCGATGAAATACCAGTGTATATTTCTTTCTAATAAGTGATATCTTCACACGTGAAGATATAAATGATATCTTCACACGTGAAGATATCACTTTTGAAAATATGACTCGATTTCAAAGATTTCTAGCCTTTTTAGTAAGAGATTGAAACTAGTATTTCATCAATAATTATATATTAAACAGAACATTACATGGCCGCTTGGAGATACGGATTTTATCTTCTCGTGTTGATGAGTATCTTACTCGTTCGCTGCGCTCACTCGTAAGATATTTCATCAACACTCGAAGATAAAATCGGTATCTCCGCGCGGCCATGTAATATCCTCTATATAATCGCCGTGACCCCATAAAACGCACCAATACCCACGATTGCTCTCATCTGACTTGAGCGCCAGACATGTAACCTGGAGGTCGTTGGGTTCGAGTCCCATTGGGTCAGAGATTTTTTCTCTTTCGGGCTGGTGGTAATGCGGGTATCAGCGGCCATCCCGAGGGGGCGGCCCCCGGGCAACCCACGGGCAACCCAGGGGCTTAGCAGGGGATTGTAGCAAAAACATGCCCCACACGCGGGGCATTAGAGCGCTTTTGCGTTTTCGTTAAAATACCCCGGGGATATACCCACGGGGTTTGCACGTAATCTGCTGTCTCAACGTTCAGCTGTTTTCGCCACAGGACTCGCTCGATCAACGTTCTTCGATTTCTTTGTCCTTGAGGTAAGTCATATCATTATCATTCAAATTAAGAGATTAAATTAAGCCATCCACTGTCGGAAGACAGAACAAAGAAATAAAGGATAATATTTGTATAAAACTATTAAGATTTTTGACACTTCTAAAACGTTTAGCTTCTAATACTTATAATATGTTGCCCAGGTTGCCCCAGGGGTGGGGGTTTTTGTCACAATTTTCTGCCCCACCCGAGGGGTTTTAGCATGTATTTGTCATGGCTGCTGTGACAAATGCCCCTGGGTGCCCGGGGGCCGCCCCCTCGGGATGGCCGCTGATACCCGCATAAGCTGTAGTGCTAAGTGTGCACGCCCTACTTTACATACCACAGGTAGCCCAAGCTTAGGAACCTATTTATTTATAGGCCATCTAAATAAAAGTAAAACGTTTCGTTTACTATCGTCCTCTTGCTCGTGGGTCGGTTGGTCGATTCCAAAAAAAGAAGTTCTCGAAATCAAAATTCGTCGAATTTTTGATCAGGAAAACCACAGAAAAAGGGGATACCGAAGCGGCCGCCATTTTGGCCGAACAGGGTTGAGACCTGGAATCGAGTGACAAATCAAATGGACTCCCGCTTCGATATCCGTTTTCTGCGATAAAACCACAGGAAACCCAAGCTCTGTTTGTGTTTTAAATTATAAGGGTTTGTATGGGATTTTTAACGAGTATTTGGTTGTATTTGTTAAGCCAGAAATACTGAAATAAAATCAATGAAAACTTACCTGAAGTCTTTATCTGTTCTTCATTGGGCTCTGTATGCAATTTCAGCGAATTCTGTTGATATTTTATCCCTCGACCTCCTGAAATTGCATACAGAGCCCAATGAAGAACAGATAAAGACTTCAGGTAAGTTTTCATTGATTTTATTTCAGTATTTCTGGCTTAACAAATACAACCAAATACTCGTTAAAAATCCCATACAAACCCTTATAATTTAAAACACAAACAGAGCTTGGGTTTCCTGTGATAAAACCCTTTACCGATCCCTTAAACCGCACCATAACTATTATTGTTAATTCTAAGACAAATCCTGAGCCGAACCACAAACCTAACCCTAACTAATCGGACGAGTTCACGGGTAAACGACGGGTTGTCATCTAGAGCTAGGGTTCACAGGTAAACAAGAAGAGTAGGTAAACGAGACATTTTTTTTTAGCTATAGTGCTACTACTCGGGCTCGAACGGCGTAACCCTTTGCGTGTACTGCAGTGTAGTGCAGAGGCCATGACTACTACACTGAGCCGGGTCTACCGCGCCGTTCGCAATGTGACAATTGTTTGTCTTTATCCTTGACTGGTTTTAAGAATGTCGTTACAATTAATGATTATAATTAATTATTTCAAGCGTGTTTTCCATTTAAGAATAGTTGTTAGTTCAACGGGGAGATTGTGTTGACATGGGACCTGGGACACACTTCATTTGCTACGGTGAGACCCTGGATTCTAATGAACTCGGTAAATGTTTCATTTATACAGCGCAAATTCTACGTGAATATATTTTCAAATGCGCTTCACAAGGTTCTATTTTTGTGATACGGACTGCTATATGGTACGGTTATAACGAAGCCCCGATATACTCCGTAGTGGCCTTTTCAGCAAAATGACGGAGGTCCGGTGGGCGTGTTTACAAAAATCAGTGCAATTGCTGTGATGATAAATAATCGAGTGATATCAAAAATATTAAATATATAAATATCCAAAGAAATGAATAAGTTAACCTTGAAAATAAATCTTTCACAGCGGGCCCGAACTTGGCCCGCTATAACGGTCGGTTAAAAGTAGTGAAAACCGAGTGATCAATATAAACAGGGATAGATAACCACCTCCCTCGTTCACGAACTGCAAATGGTTAGACATTCATGCACGTCTTCTCGGATCAAAGGAATCCCGTCGGCCATAAGTTTATCAGTCTTTCAAGACTCTTTCGAGCTACCGACATTAAAATATGTGGGGCGCGGAGCCTTCGTTGTTTCAGCCAGCGGAGCACAAGCTTTGCCTCGGAGCTGTCCGGCCGTAGTATACAAAATAAAGGTAGACTCTGCGCGGTCGAGAAACAAAATGCACGGTACTTTAATCACGATTTAAAAATCAGGAATTATGCCGATTTAACTTTTTTCTTTCGTCCTCAATTCTCCTCTATAGTTTGAAAATAAATCAAACTAAAATGGGGTTAGGGGCACTTGACTCACTGATCACAGGACAATTTCTGCCGAGTTTCCGTACCTTTCTCTGTGGTTTTCCTTATCAAATATTTGCAATAATCATAAATACCGGGTATTAAAGGAATTAAAGGTGAATAATATAACGACCATTTTTCCACAATTGGACCGGAACTCGCAAACGAAATACCTTTCTCATCCGATGGCGGAACTCGAGTTACCTTCAGATCACGTCATTTAAGCACTAAAAAAGGTTTCATTTCAGTCCAACCAATAGTAATATTGTCTTTTCTCTCCTAAACAAACTGCATCTAAAGCATCAGGTCTCGATACAATATCTGCGTAGACTTATTCGGGAATGTGCAGATCTTATTTCCATCTCTGTATGTGATATCTTCAATAAGTCTCTGATCTCTGGCGTGTTTCCCGATGATTGGAAATGTGCTAAAGTAACTCCGTTATACAAACAAGGCGAACAAAACGAGTCAAACAACTACCGCCCAATTTCGGTCATTTCTGTTGTGGCTAAAATGTTTGAGAGAATAGTGTTTGATCAACTCTATGATTACTTGACAAAGGAAAATATTATATCTAAACATCAATCAGGTTTTCGCCCTTTTACTGATCGAGAAGCTACGGATAGTTGGGCATTTAATATTGATCGTGGCTACATACTTGAAAAAAAGCATTCGACACTGTCGATCATGAGATCTTGTTGTCAAAAATGAGCGTCTATGGCCGGTACAAGGTGTTTGTGGGGGTGAATGAGTAATAATACGAAGTACTTTTTTTTTGCAATTGCAGGTGTATAGGTTTTAAGTGAGAGGGAAAGGTTGATGCCCAGATTATGTTACAGTATTGAAGATAGGGTAATACTAAGGAATTATAAAGTATATGAAGAGTGTTAGTATTAAAGAATTGTCGGGCTTTACTTATAATTCCTATAATTCCTGTTGCCGGTAGCCCAAAAAAAGTTCAGTTTTTCGTAGGCGTATTACAAAATGCCTCGATATCATGAACGGCCGGGAAACTGGTAACTATATACACGATGCTCGGAGCAACTCTTTCCCATGCAATGTTTAAAAAGTTAGCAAGCACGATATATCAAATCCTGAGGAAAGTGTGTGCTATCTCTGTAGCATTCGACAAAGTCTGATGTCCAAACTATATCAAGTCAAACATGACATGCAACGGGTTTGAGTCCCACTTGGGTCAGAGATTTTTTCTCTTTCCCTCGTAGGGCGTGCACACTTAGCACTACAGCTTACCACTTTACATCACATTCTTTACACTTACTAGTGCTACGCGGCAAACATGATTTCATATCATAACTACATATACATATATAATCGCCGTGACTCCATAAAACGCACCAATACCCACGATTGCTCTCATCTGACTTGATAGCTCAGTTGGTTTTCCAACAAACATTTTGACTTCAAATCAGTCACTGAGGTAGTCAAAGTTAGGGATACAACTTATACGAAACTAGGTCCCCCAGGTAAACAATATAGATCTTTGATTCAAGGAGCTCCATCAACCCCCTAATAATAAACTTTCTCATGATGAAAGACATTTACATATTAGTAGTATGCCAGCTATACTTGGCAAAGTTCGATTGAATGAAAATACTACTTATAAGTTCCTAAAATAAGCTTTTGTAATCCACTTTATTCAGGTTACCTATATATTGTCCCTTCAGTAATGTTTTCTTGTTTTTCTGTATCCAAATTGGAAATGTATAAATTTCTCTGATTGGAAGACAAAGCACTGAATCCCTAGCGAGCTGTCGCATGATCTGAATTGGGACAACAAATGTACAAGCTACATGTAATGTACTGATCAAATTGAAACATCGACATATCTTTCCTTCCCCCTGGCATTTGAACTGTTGGAGTTTGGGTTGTTCAAATTATCATCCCAAAAATGTATATGTAGAAGGGACTGTGGTGCTGGTGGCAGGTCTGTCATCACAGGAACTATCTGATTGTCAGTGACGCGCCAACCCCACCCTTCAGCTTCCGTGTCTTCTCCTTTCCACTGCCTCACTTGATTGTAGATACTCAGGCTATGGTACCTTGCAGCTGCGGACGTTGGTGGTGTGCTCTTGCTAGCGACTTTCTCGTAGTATCTCTGGTACCGTAGAGCATCAAGCCTATCTCCGGGTTTACCGTTGTAGAGAGATTCCAACGCATTCTCGCCTGCTGCTGCTATTTAATTTATCCCTGGTGGAAGGAATGTTGAAGAATTTCGCTTGCTCTTGGAAGTATGCGGCATTGATGAATTTCTTCATGGCAGCGCCCTTGCCGATTCCGTATAGGCGGAATGTTGTGTCGCATCCGAGAATGGCGTGGATGGAAAGGATGTTATTATAGACATCTGCACCCCACTGCTCCTTGACTTTCTTCATGTTTCAGACACGTCGTCTTGGTGAGTTTGCCTTGGGCTCTGACTTGAAGAACAGATCACAGCCATCAGGACTGGTGTAGTAGCATAGTAGGACAAGAAGGTCAGTGTCATCGCCGACCAGCACAGAAGGTCTTGTTTTCGCAGACTCTACAGAAGTACTCAATCAGAACATCAGCATCACCCTGCACGTGATGTCAAGCAGTCGACCTTCTGCAGACACTGGCTTAGCATGCGTATAAACACCTGCTTGTTCTTCGCATTGGATAAGAAATTATCCTTCTTCATTGTTGTTCTACATATCTTCGGAGAAGGTCACCGTTGTCCCGACATTTCCAGCCGCTCTCGTCTTCTGGGTCATGTTCTTGGTTGACAACTCTTCATATCCATCAAACACGACGATGGCCTTGCCGTCCTTTCTCGGCAGGCTGCACCGTTCTTTGTAAGTGGTTGATCCTCGAGGCCAGGGGATCCGATGGAGAAGTGCTCCGCCATTTAGAACGTCCTGGGCGTCGCCTGTTGGCCCTGTGGTGGCATCACCTGTCAACTTGACCCAGAGAGCATCAGCAAGGACAGGCTTTTGTGGCTGTGCAGCATCAGTGGAGAATCGAAAAGAGCGGTCGGATACCTGCGGAACCGTCCTTCTATGTCCTCTGAGTTATTACAGGCACGGATGAGTCGCTGGAACAGCAGTTGTGGGTCTACTTGCACGACGTCATTGTCAATCCCGACGATCGACTTGGGAGCAAGTGTAACCGCCTATGAACTTCTCTTGAAGGAATAATCTGCAGCGCTCTATCCCGTCATTGACGACAGTACCCTCTCCCCAATTTCCTTCGCCGTGTCCACATTGACAGAGCTGTCGTCTAGATGTTCATTAGCGAGATCAGTCATGGTCGGAAGATACAGGCGCGCGCACTTAATGACTATACTTCTATAGCGCCATATCACCACAGTCTCATGGCGCTTTACATGTTACTGACATATTGTCAGTGGATTTTTCGGACTGCTTACGGCGCTAATAGCTGCCACACAGTTTACAATGTTGAGTGTGTGGTTTGTACAATGGCCAGGCTCCTGTACCGGGTGACAATCCCCTGCTCATTTTCGAGTAGTACAAGAGGTTCTTGCACGTCCCCTTCAAGTACTGATTAGAAGTATATGGAGCAAGGCCAACGGCTTATAAACGTCCCAGCCCAAGGACGCGGCCGGGATTCGAACCCCCGACCTTCCGCACTCTAGACCGTGCACTACCAACTGAGCTAACCAGTGAGGCGGTAGAGGTTGTGGCCCGATGCGGCAAGTTATGGAAGCATTTCTGCTAACGGTTTCTGTGCATACTGTGAGTTTGACGTATTGCTGTGGGCTGTAGGTATAATAAAATATACAATAACTCGGTTAAATGGAGCAAAGCACCAGTAGTTCATGCATACAATTACCCTGATAAAATACCTTCATGTGCGTTCGAGGGCTCACATGGATTGTTTGATACGACAGCATCAACGCGAGCTGTAATTATTAAAGAAGTAAATTTAGTAAACATAGTGCAAAAACGGACTTAAATCCAACGCCATTGTGTATTGAAGCTAACTTTCAGCTCAGCGTATCTTGGTCCAGGTTAGATATAGTATTTCCCGCCACATGAACGATGTCAGTACTTGCTGCTCCAGAATCAACTAGAGGTGTCTCGCCTATTTCGTCTGCAGTAGATATAGGGAAAAAAAGGTTTATCCCCGAGAGCAAAAAAATAACTTTCAAAACATACTAAGTAATGTTAAGGTTATAAAGTATAATTTTCATTTTGATATGCGCGTACCTCTGCGAAGATAGGGATGGGTACTTGTAGAGTGGCTGAGTAGAGAAGCGCATTCAGAGCAGCGTCGACGATGAGATGCGCGCGAACTGCGCGTGCTATGGCTTTACCAGTCAATATATGGTCAACCGCGTTTGACGCATATACCAGTTATAGTAGTTCTCGGAGCCCTGAACCGGCCATGAGATGCCCGATGGATCTCAGAAAGCTCATATGTGTGTAGAAGGCGTCCAAGCGTACGATGACTTTGCCTATGTCACTCCCTGCGGGTTCGGTCTGGATGATATTGTACGCTTTCCACCATAAGGGCTGGTCGAACGTAATGATCGGCGTCGCCATGTTGTGGTGCTTATCGTGATCACACAAACTTTAGGGCCGAGGAGACGCATGTGACGTCACTTGCATTCATGTCTATCATTGGTAGGAATATGATGGATGACTGACCCTTGATCGCCCTGGTGTACAGCCTGCATCATCAGCATCATACCAGCCCAGGCTGGCCGCGTGATGCCAAACAGAAGTGAGCATTTCCACAGGACATCCAGATTAGCTGTTAGGTCGATTGCTCTTTTAACCACGATGTCGTTGTACTTCACCTGTAAATCACCAAGACTAGGCTCCGTCGATGGCCGTATTTGGACTTTCCCGGTGGACGAGATCTCGTCTGGTCACACACGACGCGTTGGGTTCCAGGAGTAACAGACTGAGGCGATCATGCCCATGCTGTGACAGGTATCATTCCCGTCGAGCGTTCGAGTATTGTGATCAACGTTATCGGCCGAGTACTGCGCAAACTGTCCATAAAAGGCCGCTATTTCAGTCCCCTGGTCTAAAGCCGCATTCTGACTGAACAGTGGCACTTCACTGTAAGAGGAGCAGAATCCGGGTCGATGGAGAGTATCTATCAGAAACCTTAATGCGTACTTGTGATGAAGCTGGACGCCAAGACCAATTTGTAGGGGTGTAATAACTACTCGTGGACGAGTTGCCTGTATGATCGCTTGACCAATCGATGCTAGCTTTTTAAACGAGTCTTTACCAAGCAGGATATCCTCCAGTAACAGAATGAGAGATGCTGGCAGGTAATTACGGGATGCCTCGACATCATCCTCCATTCGGTGGGTACTCATCGGTTGATGTTTCAACAGTCTTAATATCATTTTTGATTAACTTGGCTGCTGTTTTAATAATGTTAAGCTTCTCGGTCCCTGGTTCAGCACTCTGCTTATTTAAACTGTGGAACTCGTCTAGGATAGTTTCGGCGGTGTAGCTCGGAAGTTACAACATTGGGCTTCCCGTTGATTTCAGTTATTATGACCTCGTCGCCAAATCCTTCATTTAGTTTATTAGCTTTCATATGGGTGTATCCATATGCAGTTGCTCCTGAATCTCCAAGGCTAGGTACTCCTGCATTTTCTCCTCCAGATCTCTAATAGTTAACTATTCGTCATCGTTATCTCTTAGAACGTTGTAACTTTCAGAAAAGCTTCAGCTCTTTCTTCTTCTTGTGGTCGGTCGATTTTTCCCTTTTTATTATCCGGCTCGTCTGGTGCATAGATTATTAGAATCTGCCTGTTGGTACGAAAGTTGACGCTGCACGACTGATAGTAGTCAGCATCGGCTGTTAGTAAATCGTGCACATGCATAATTCTCGCCCTGACCACCTCAGTCCACGCATCTCTCCCTCTCCGTACAAATCTTGATAAGTGAATCCTGAGTTTCCAGAATAGACACTTTAAATGCCAAGCCTTCAGACCTTTCTTTCTGTTCACTAAAATTCACTGCTGTACCATACAAAAAAATCAGTCCGAAAGTTAAAGCAACGTTCAGCTTTGCGCACCAAAGAACCGCGACTATTTTGAGTTCCAGATTGTGCGTTTTTTCTGTTTTATAGCTCGGATGACATTTTGCTTTAGACAGTAGTCGCGGCGGCAGTTGCCCGGGAAATGTTAGGATTGAATCAGCCGCCCGCTCTTCGCTAGCAAGATTTATTCCTTCGCTCCCCTTCTCACTAAGCCTTATCAATTTTTCCCTACGCCTCTCGGGTTTCAATTGTTTTCTCAATATTTGGATTCCCTGATGAAACACTACAATTCGTGTTTGAAATAGTACTAGAACTTCCCCCAGTTTATAAACTCAACCGGAGTAACAGAATTCAAGTCAACTTTGAGCTTTCGTTTCTTGCACCATTTCTTGAATTTTTTTAACACCCCAAGAAGTGGCTCTCTTAGCTTTGTATTTTTCGCCTGAGCTTTTGCTTCTAGCTTATCCAATTCGTCTATCCCCAAATCAGAATTTTGACTGATTATTTCTTCCATTTTAAGTAATAAAATATGCTTTGATTTGGTTTTTATCGATGAGCTTTCGTTCTACGAGAAACTGCAGTTCAAAACTTGCCGCAAGCTGAGAGTTTTGCACTTGAATGGTTTTTCCGCGTTAACAACTGATTGGCTAAAATGCATCGGATGACGAACCGAGAACTAGAACCAATCTCAAGCATGTTAAGGCATGGTTTTTGAGCAGTTCTGATAAAACATTCCAAATTCGCTATCTTTGTCATTTATGTATGAAATACCCTATAATTTTTTAATAATACGGTAATCATGTGTCTTAACATTTAAAGATCGGTATTTTGGTGACCTTAAGGCTGATAAAACAAAGAAATCAAAATGGGGTGGCGGAAGGTATTGTTTTGTTTCAGATTTTCGGTTCGAAATGTTAAAGGGATACCCGAGTGAAAAACATATTGGGGCTCAAAAGAATCTTCAACATGTTCTTTGTTCAGAAAATGTATTAAAATTTGATCAAAGGTTTTTAGTATTAAGAACGAGCACCTCAAAGTTGGCCCCGCGAAGACATGGGCGCCGCCATCTTTGTTTGCATTTACGGAAGTGACGTCACTTCGTCCCACCAGCGTATCGCGGCTACTTGTCTTTGTATGATTTTCACACGCTCGGAATTAAAGTGGATATATTTTCATCGAGATTGCAGAGGAATTCTTACAGAAACCGGAATTATGATGAAGACGACATTATGAGAAAAGTTCAGAAGACTGGGAGGAGGAAGAAAAGCATTGGGAAGGCGAGAAATTATCAGACGAACAACAAGGTCTCGTAACTGCCATTTAATAACAGCAAAACAACATGGCTTAAAAGACTCGAGTGACTTCTGAATAAGTATAAGAACTACAATGTATGTGAGGTACAGTTAAGGCGTTTATCATCCTAAAAACACCTAATAAGTGAGAGAGTGAGAACGCTGGTGGGACGAAGTGACGTCACTTCCGTAAATGCAAACAAAGATGGCGGCGCCCATGTCTTCGTGGGGCCAACTTTGAGGTGCTCGTTCTTAATACTAAAAACCTTTGATCAAATTTTAATACATTTTCTGAACAAAGAACATGTTGAAGATTCTTTTGAGCCCCAATGTGTTTTTCACTCGGGTATCCCTTTAAGTTTGTTATGGGAAATGAGACTGTGTCCGGAATGGTTGACTTTTTATCACTGAAGAGGACATAAATGGCGAAAATAGGTAACGTGACCCGTTTTCTGTATCTTCGCCTTAACAGTCTATGAGGGTCAGCCATTCCGGACTGATCTTTAAAGTCAACCACAAGTGTAATCAGATAAACACAAAATCGTTACTTAAAATATAAAATGTACCACCCCGTTTTTAGTTTAATTTTCAACTTTTTGTGATCACGTGGTTGGTCACGTGATAGATATTTTACCAAAATTTTATATTAGGACGATTAAAAACGCTGAGATTAGTTATAACCACCATTATTCTAGTATTTGAGAAAATTCGAGTGACCATTCAACAAAATAGCTGTAGCCTCGTTTTCATGTTCAAACCATGCCTTAACATGCTTGAGATCAGCTGCAGCGCTGATAATACATTAGCAGCCCGCTGAAAGGCAGAGCGCGTGCACGTTTCAAGAGGCCAGTTTTCTATTTGGCCGCGTATATTGATAATATTATTAATGACTGGCCCCGAGGGAAACAGTGAGTTTTGTTTCCCCTCGATCCTTGATGTTCCGAGGGGAACATCGAGAGGAAACAAAACTCCTCAAGGCGGCAGTTCGCATTCCTCATGCGCTTGCCACGCAGGCTTGGCGGCAGTCATTAAGTGATTTGTTACATAGACATAAGTTTTACGACCTGATACGAGCGAGATTTGTTGTCTTCTCTTCTGGAAGCTGCTTTTCAACACAAAGCGCTGCCAGCGTCGCTACGGCATTCAGTTCAGTATCGTTTTGTGTCTTTCTTGCATCCTTTTTTAGCTACCAATTTCTCTCTCTCGCGCTTGATGTAAATTGCTTCTTTGGAGCTTGTTCCATTTTGAATGCTTTCTTTCGACGGAAAATGGTCAGCTTTCGATGAAGATCTAGCTAGACGTTTTGGTAAACAAATATCTCCAGCCATTAGCTAGCCAGTGGCGCGCACGACACATCACACCATCTTCTGTCACGATGTGATCACGTGGCCGGCAACAATTGATGAATAATTTTATTGTTGCCCGCGCGGGATACATTGAATTTTGACAACTGTCACGTGACCCTAACTCAGCCAATGAGAGCGTGCGTTGTATCTGGAAAACTTATGGCTATGTAACAATGGTGAATTCCTCACCTGGCGTGATGAAAGGTACTGGGTGTTTCGTCATAATAACTACAATAACAACAGCTAGTCTCGGGCTTGGATTTTGAAACGGCGAGCTCGGGCTCGGATTTTGAAATTTCAAAGTCTCGGGCTCGGATTTTCAAATCGCTTTAAAGTCTCGGGCTCGGATTTTGAAAACGCAAGTCTCAGCGTCTCGCAAAGTCTCGGATTTACCATTCGCCACCCCTAATGCATCTCGTAAATTTACAATTAACTACGCTGCGTAATGAAGTTTATAATTTACCATATTAGTAGTTTAGATGCTCGATTTAATTAGACATTATTCTGACACTACTGGTGCGAAATATAACCTCTAGTACCTAGTGTAATCCAGGACGTGCAGACATCAAACTGAACTGACGTCAAACTGTTCACGTTAATTGTAAAATAAACAACAAGTCTTACTTTGTGATTGAAATCATTATGATTGATCGAGAGATAATAAATTCTATTGACCGCATTCCTAATGCCGCCTCCTAATTTGCATAATTTAGAAGATAAATCGATCTGTAGAGGGAAACTACTGCTACCACATGAAGGATCACGTTATAACTTATAATCGTGTTCAGTTTTAGAGCAACGTGTAGAACTGCTGTTGAGTAGAACTGCTGTTGAGTAGAACTGCATTTAAAAAGCAGAAAAAACATGAAAGCGAGGCTAAAAAGCTCCGTCGTTTTTCTCATACACTCAAATCTTTCTAATTTCAAATGGCTGTAACTTCATTGTCAGTTCAGGCTACAATATTCAAATTTCACAGGATCACTGATGTCGATATGTTCTTTTCCGTGGTAATGATAATGTTTTCTGTACATGTGGATAAACTATTGAAACAGAAATACACATTTATGAATGAGATATGTGGCTGATCACTGAGTATGTTACTTTTCAAGTACATCATTACTCGTCATTGAAGAACGTGACAAATCGTGGTTCTTTTCTTCAATGTAGGATATTCCCTGGTCAAAAGAACCTACGCAGGAAATTTACACGACAAAATCAGAATTTCAATTTATTGCCAAAAAGACCGACAAGTTTAATCCGCGAGAGAAAACGGAAGGAAAACTCAAAAATCCGTCGGATGCACTTTGTCATGTTTATAATGGACCATGGTAATGTTAGTTATTAGAATATTAATGATCTAACGTGAACCAATCAGTGGACTCGCTCACCATCGATCTTTTGACATCTCACATTGAATGTTTAGGTTCAATTGATTGGCTAGGAGTTGTTTTCTCTTCGCAGAGCTGCTTTGTTATTCCTAAACTCAATTTTTCAATCAACTTCTCGCTAGACCCTTCAGTGTACTTTGAACAAAGATACCGTAACACTGAGAGAAATATAAACGGGAGAACTGCAACGAAGGCCTCAGCTATGATCAACACACCACGTACGACTGTATTCACTTCTGAAGGTAGAGTATGCTATCTGTTCGCATGTGATGTTATTAATTTGGGTATAATTCGAAAGCATCAACTTCAAATTCACCTGACTGCATAACTGCTAGCTTAAGCCAAATGACCCGATTTTCATGCATTTGTACTCGGTTGAATATCAGATCCGCTCCTTTCGAAAAAGTAATAAAGGCATTGAAAAAAAATAATTTAATGAACAGCCCGGAAAAGCTTTGTATCCGGTATCCGAGCCGCGCCGCAAAGCAAAGTGCCACGTACAGTAAGACCACAGAAGCTTCGGTCTTTCCACAGACAAGCCCTTCATTTCTTGTTGGCAGGAAAGGCTAGATTCATCTTTTCCTCATACGGCCTTTGCGCTTATTGCGCATGCCTGGTTTACATTGGTTCATAAAAAAACGACCCTTATATTAACACGATAGTGTTTAAAGCGTGTAAATATAGCCATTCAATTTGCCTCCTCATCGACTGGGATTCTTACTCTGTTTAATTTCATTAATACGTACACGACCCACAAGCTGTGCGTGGTCGAATGCACGGGGATTCGAACTCAGTGTCCCTGGATTACGACTCCGCACTGCGCATGTGCTGTAAGCATTAGTATTACACTGACGAACGTTAGTTAGAATTGTTTTTGCCTCAGGCTCAAAAAAATAAAAGTCTCATAAAAATACCCGGCCGTATCATACAACGTTTCTTGTAATCACTCGTTAAATTAGTTTTCGTTGATCATCTCCGATGCCTCAGGTTACTGTATTTATTAACAGCTCCTTAATTGACAATCTCATAAAAACGTGCGTACTGAATTACTGTGAGGTTTTTGTAGTTTTCCATATATTTTAGCTGGTGTCAATTGGCTCCAGGTTTTTGTTAATGATCTTGTGAAAGTTTGCTTCCTAAAATGACATAAAAAGTGTTTTGTCTTATTGAAATACCCTCGCATAAACCACACCTCCAACTTTGTGAGATTTTATTGAATTCAAAATATGAAACGATGAAAAGGTGCGGCTTATACGCCAAGACTGCACTTGTGATCAGTAGAATTCTTTGTCAGTGCAATCCAAATGAGGTCCAATAAAATGTAAGGTTTTGCGAGGTCAAGGCCTGTTTGTTGGGGTGGGGGGGAGGGGGGGAATTGACACTTAAATAAAGTTGTTGATTGGTTGTGTCTTCATATGGGCAGAAAATAATAATGTATTACAACAGCTTTCTTTCATTATAACAAATGAGATCCCAGTTATTAGCGATTCTTGGATTTCAATCAGTCAAAAAGGTATTACTGAGGGTCATTTCAACGACAGGACATGGCGTTCGAAGAAAGGGTAACTTTATCCCTAGGATAGCGCTAAATAGAGTTTATCCGTAGGATAGCGCTAAATGTTTAATTGTGTTCTGTACAGTTTATCGGCCGTAGGATAGCGCTAAATGTTTAATTGTGTTCTGTACAGTTTATCCCTAGGATAGCGCTAAATGTTTGTGTTCTGTACAGTTTATCCCTAGGATAGCGCTAAATGTTTGTGTTCTGTACAGTTTATCCCTAGGATAGCGCTAAATGTTTAATTGTGTTCTGTACAGTTTATCTCTAGGATAGCACTAAATGTGTAATTGTGTTCTGTACAGTTTATACCTAGGATAGCGCTAAATCTGTAATTGTAATATGTAGAGCTTACCCTCGGGTTAGTGGTTTAACCCCGGGCTAGTGGTTTATCCTCGGGTTAGTGGTTTAACCCCGGGCTAGTGGTTTACCCTCGGGTTAGTGGTTTAACCCCGGGCTAGTGGTTTACCCTCGGGTTAGTGGTTTAACCCCGAGCTAGTGGTTTACCCTCGGGTTAGTGGTTTAACCCCGGGCTAGTGGTTTACCCTCGGGTTAGTGGTTTAACCCCGAGCTAGTGGTTTACCCTCGGGTTAGTGGTTTAACCCCGGGCTTGTGGTTACCCTAGCTTCGAACAACCGGGCCCAAGAGGTTAGGAAGTTCAAAAAATATATAAATTATAAAAATTAAAAATATTTTATTTGTTATGGGGGCCTGCTTTTACTCCTCACACACTCCCCACTACATTAACTGTTTTGGACACACTACACTCGACTCACGGTTGATTTTTACGAGGGCTAATATTAGGGTTAATATTAGATATACGAGGGCTAAATTAAGGCATCGGGCTGCAGTTTTAATTTTGACCCATGTATACAATATCGTTCGCGGCTGGTAAGCCGTGGCTAACTTCCTCTCGTTTAAATGGCTCTATTGTTCGGGATTTGAAAGTTAACTAAAAATATTTTACATTTTACTATGATTCAAAGATTGGTTGTGCTGATAACTGAACCAGATAACTTTCTGTTGGTTTCGAGATGACCAGGTTGTCAACTTTGGAAGTGTGTTTTTTATTTGTCAAATTAGGAAGAAACACGAAGTCATTAATTAATTATTTTGCAAGAATGACTGAGATAAACAAAGATGGAAGGCAATTAGAACACGTTAGACAATCTAGAAAGTTTAAAAATTATATATTTTTTCATAATCCATCCACTGAGTAGGCATAGCCTAGTATCGTCTCCGTGCATCAACAGCATTACCATAATTAAACCTTTTCCAGTTTGGTATTTGATCGAGTGTTGTTTCGTCACCAGGTGAGTTGCATTGGCCAAACGTAGTGCTCCTGGTCATCAACATCTTACTTCTCATAATGAACTTGATTGGCAACACTCTGGTTTGCCTTGTCATCTTGATGAACAAACGCCTCCGTGTCACACGTGACATTCTTCTGTTAAACTTAGCATGCGCTGATATAGCTGTCGGGATCTTCTTCTCGCCTCTACAGATCCTCTCTAATGCCTACACGCACCCACCAGGCCAGACCGCAACACTACTTTGTAAGTTTGTGACGTCGGGGTCTCTGGGCTGGCTCACCAGTTCGGCATCCATATTTACACTAACTGTCCTCGCCGTAGAGCGTTTCTTCGCTGTCAACCGACCATTCAGCGTTCGAGGTCGGCTCACAGGCAAGAGAGTAAGACATATCGTAACAGTGTGTTGGATGTATGCTTTCTTCCTCAACCTCCCTCTGTTTATCGTTTTAGACTTTGATAAAGAAAAACGCGCGTGCTTTGAGAACTGGCCTTCCACGGTCTCGGCGAGGGTGTACTCAACCATTTGGTTTCTCCTGCAGTTCTTTATTCCGGTGACGCTCATGGTGGTCTTGTACGGATGTGTTGTGCACAAACTCTGGTTCAGCAAAGACCACGAACACCAACTGTACATGATGAGAGCCAGGAAGCGAGTAACTAAGATAGTTGTCACCGTTACTGTAGTTTACCTGATTTGTTGGTCACCGGAGACAACGCTGTACATGTTCCTAGGAGCAGACTGGAATACCGTGACTCTCCTTTACGCGATATTCGAAACCTTGGTCGTGCTGAACTCCAGCATCAACCCAGTGATCTACTCTCTATGCAGTCAAAGGTTTCGCGATCACATCAAGAAAACAATGAGATGTTGTTCAAGGACACACGGGTTTAACATCACGGTTCACTTTACTAAGAAACGGCCAGGACTATAAAGGGGAACTTTACTTGACTTGGCCTCAACCCTGAAGTTCCGACCATCAAGTAACTGATGTTTCACTGACAACGAAGAAGGCTAGAACAGCACATGAGTTACATCAGGCAATCTGCTATATAGTGGCATTTAGTAGAATATAGTCATAGGTTCATATCATTCCATTCCTTTTAGTGCGAAGATGAAGATTCTTGATCACTGAGAAGATCCGGCGCAAAAAAAAATGAAAGAAAGGGCTAGGGGTTTTCTCCAGTTTTCCGGCTCCCTCCACAAAAACCAATACCAGCAACACTCTATAAATTCCAATTTGATCTATGGATTAGCCTTTGATCAGCCCCTGTGGTTGTTTCAGGTTCCGTTAAAACTGATTCAGAGTTTTCTTTTAGAAATTCAGAGCCAGGGGAATAAGACCAAAATGCAAAAAAGGCTAGAGGTAAACGTTCATGAAAAGGGAAATTGAATGACGTTACAACATTCTGTTTTCTTGTTTTTATTTTCAAAACCCTGTGAATGGTAGGCTGCTTGCGTTCTCTGCGAAATCTTTTTATTATATAAAGGATTATCCTATCGGTAGTAACGGTAAGGAAAACCCTTAACCCGCATTGGTACGAATATGATCATGACGTCACCGTAGGAATCCTACACAAGCAATAATCGTTGTGTATTTCGTAGCAGATCAGAAGTCTTCTGAGCAGGTCCGATGTTATTATTTCGGGGATTTTATATTGTGGATTTTACGTCATCGTTTTAAGATAATCACCATTTACATGTTATTGATGGAGATGGAAAAGCAAAGCTTCTCAGTCCCTCTTTTCTACCTTCCCGGCCTCCAAGTGATTTAAAATGTATTTCCCATGGGTACATGTTAACGGTGGTATGTTCGGCTTTCACACTGTTTTACATACGTCACATCAATATCAATCCTTAGTCAGATCACACTCACTAGACACAAACCAGTTTACATACATCAATTATAAAATAACCCACAGAAAACACGCGCTCTCATTGGTTGAAAGCTGTGCTTCTATTGAAGTAACGATTCAGCTAAGAACTAGAGCAAAAGACGATAGAGCACATCCTCACATACCAGTTTGCTTGAATATGCCTGAAGTTCTGTCTGAGATGTCTACACCCAGAAAATAACATGTTTTATGCTATGGGCTCTTTTAACTGTCATTGAAAACCCAAGGAATCCAAGCCAAT
This sequence comes from Actinernus sp. WN-2022, assembly GCA_030867875.1. Classification (NCBI taxonomy): domain Eukaryota; kingdom Metazoa; phylum Cnidaria; class Anthozoa; order Actiniaria; family Actinernidae; genus Actinernus; species Actinernus sp. WN-2022. The sequence continues at coordinate 50,870,839 of JAOWCC010001634.1, forward strand.
CGTAAAGGGAGAAAACTAAAGATCTTTCAACCTCAAATTTGATAACTTTCCCCACAGTACGATGTTCTTCGAAATTAACTGGCTATACTCAGTTTGATCAAAAATAAATTCAAACTTCAAAAAATATCGAATGAAAAAGCATATTTTCGATGGGTTTCTATTGAATTTATGAATATCAACCAATGAAATTACGAGAAATAAGAATAGAAAATTAGTGCCTTTTACATTCCTTGCCGTTCATGGTATGGTTCTTAGCCGAAGCATTTCTTAACAATTAGACTATACGACGTTTCTATCGGTTGATAGCTAACGAGGAGACATACCTAATCAAAATTATTGTTTACATACATCATATATTTAATCCCGGTTTTTCGTATGGCCGGGGATTAGCTTCTGTATCACGATTGTACTGACGTTATCGTTGTTTATAAAATATAGATTCGATAGTACGCGCGCTCTGATTAGCGGAAGTCGTGTTTCTATTTAACAATTCGATTGAGAGCTGGCTACGAGTCAATAGCCCATGAGGCGCAGCCGAATGGGCTATTTACAAATGTAACTCGTAGCCCATGAGGGCGAGAGGTCTAATTGTTTTAGTATAAACTAACTAGTTCGACAGTAGAAAATAATAGAAAGAAACTACTGAATTGAAGTTTAATTTTTTTTATTATATCGTGAAAATCTCTACCATGGGCTATCACAAATAGATCTATAGTAGGGTAGCCAATCAGAATGCAGGATTTGTAATAGATAAGTCCACTGGTTGGTTTATACTAATGACTCGTAGCCCATTCGGGCTGCGGGTCTAATTGTCAAATAGCCCAAGAGGTGCAGCATAACGTATAGACAAATGATCCGATTGAACTGCATATCCTCCTTTCTTTGCATAAGTTAACATCATGCAGTTAACATTTTTTCATTTCAGAAAATTGGACAAAATGAAAAGTCCACTCAGGTTGGTTTATACTAATGACTCGTAGCCCATTCGGGCTGCGGGTCTAATTGTTAAATAGCCCACGAGGTGCAGCATAACGTATAGACAAATGATCCGATTGAACTGCATATCCTCCTTTCTTTGAATAAGTTAACATCATGCAGTTAACATTATTTCATTTCAGAAAATTGGACAAAATGAAAAGTCCACTCAGGTTGGTTTATACTAATGACTCGTAGCCCATTCGGGCTGCGGGTCTAATTGTTAAATAGCCCACGAGGTGCAGCATAACGTATAGACAAATGATCCGATTGAACTGCATATCTTCCTTTCTTTACATAAGTTAACATCATGCAGTTAACATTATTTCATTTCAGAAAATTGGACAAAATGACACTTACCAAAAAAAAAATTCTCCTAAGATTCTAAATTTTCTTAACAAAAATGCATGCACAAAGAGTCAAACATGTCCAGTAGGGAAAGGGTTAAAATACCCACTACTTACGATTGCGACTTGACTTACGAAATCCGTGTTTATTTCCAAAAATGAGTTACTGTTAAGTATTTACTGAAACAGTTCTTACACTAAAAGTAAAAGATGAGGGAACATAGCCCACTGGTTCTTTAAGATCTGACAAACAACGTCTCAAGCTCTTCCAACGTTTTCCCCTTTGTTTCTCGAACAAACACAAAAAAGAAAATCCAACCCAAAACAGCTATAGACCCATACAACCAGAATGCACCTGGTCTAGATATCCAGTCCATCAGGGATAGGAATGTTAAAGAAATAAGGAGATTACAAATCCAGTTAACTGCAGTTGTACATGCAATGCATGTACTCCGAGCCCAAAGAGGATACATCTCAGAATTCAGAGTCCACGGCATGGGCCCCATACCTGGTGCAAATGTGGCAATGTAGAGAATGAGACCCAGGAAAGCAAACCATGCATACTTTGATGGACATGCAAGGAATCTCCAGAGAGTATTAGACTGCTTGTCATGGCATCTTCCATATGCCGCCTGTTGTGTTGACTTATTAGCATACACACATGAACCATCAATAATGTCGCCACTGGTGTCTTTCTTGTAGCAGTATCCACATGTGTCAATGCTGATACAATCCATGCAGTTAGTGCTGTTTGTACACTGTGAATAAAATGAATTGCCTTCCATGTAACTCACAGCAGGGTTGTGTTGCTCCATTACATAAAATGCTCCACCAATCAGAAATAAGCTAACGATGACGCCAGCCAAACTTGACAGGAGCAACTTGCGTCTACCTATTCTCTCAACCATGAAGAGTCCTACGATGGTGAATAAAGCATTTCCAAATGCTATCGCAGCTGCCAACCATATTGCTACCTTGCTGGTGCCAATACCTGACATCAAAATGATGGTTGCACTGTAATACCTATCAACAAAACAAAAGTAAAACTAAATATCCAAGGGGGCCTGTACCTTTGATGTATACTTGAGTCAGACTTGGAAAAATTTTGTCACTATAATTTTCGGTTGAAAAAATTGGCTTTACAAAAAAAAAGGAATCACAGTGAAATCTTAAATGCACAAAATAAATATTAAAATAACATGTAACTTACATGACTGTGTTAATGCCACTCAGTTGCTGTATAGCCTGCAGCATGCACCCAATCAGCAACGCCCTTCTAGTGTTTGGATTGGTCAACACCTGCATAAGGACTTGGCCACCCTGTTCTGATATGACAAGAACCAAAATATCAACAATAGATATTGTAGATGTTAATCAGTATGCAAAATTCAGACAAACCACCATGTAGTACTAAGTAACATTACTACAATAACTGTTTAATTCTAAAAATAATACCTTCCCCTTTATTCCTTTATGACATTTACCAACTATTTTGGCTGTAGGTATCACCTAGAATGATATACATTATTGAAGGTACAAAGTCCACACCTTCACATAGCTGTTCTTCTTCCTCGCAGGCGAGTTTGACAGACTGAAGCTCATCCTCCACATTTGTCTTTACCCTGAGCTTTCTAAGAACATTCCTAGCAGTGTCTAAATGCCCCTTTTTAATCAACCAACGAGGGCTTTCTGGTAATATGATGCAACCAAAAAACATGAGGATAGATGGAACAGCTGCCAAACCAAGCATGTATCTATATGTAAAGAGAAGTGTATTACTATGACATACCATCAATTTTATTTCTTCTCTTCATGTTGTTCTATGGTTAGGCTTATAGTTACATGTAGGTGTTAATGATGTACAGTCAGTAGTTAAGAGTATGTGATCTAGGTTAGAGGGAGGGTGAGTTCAATTTGGTTCCAAGGTTATAATAAATAATGAAGGGCTGTGTGCAACAAGGGTATAAGTGACTCCTGATCAAGTTTTAAATTCTCCCTTAGAAAACAAAGAATTTGAAGGAGAATTTAAAATGCGATCAGGAGTCACTGACGCTCTTGTTGCACACAACCATTTAATGACCAGAGACAGTTAACCAAGAAAAGTAGGTGCTCTCTTCTGAGGAAATGAATACACCAGTAATAAATGAGATGAGTTGAGCACTGACCTCCAGCCATGATGCTTATCATAACAGAAAATACCATCGATGACGGATGCCACAAACTGACCACCAGTGATGAATACATTGTTTAAAGTGACAAGCTGACCCCTGAGGGTTGTTGGTGCTGATTCTGCTATGTACAGTGGAACCGTCATGGATGCCCCTCCTGTAAACATTATCAAATACATACTTTAATAATAATAATAATAATAATGATAATAATATAGATATTTTGAGGAGGCCCGGCAGTCACCCGAAGGTGATTTACATGGGGTCCTCTATAGAACTAAAACTAAGTAAACATTAAAAATATTAATGGATACAATACTTCCTCTATTCCCTCAAGTCCCTAACACACAGCAACACTTTGCGGTGATGGGTACAGGCCCACAGTATATTTATTATTTGTACGTCTGCACAGTTATGCAGATTATGACTTAGCATACAGCTGGATATTCATACAAGCATGATCTAATGTGTAACATGTTTGAGATGAAACAATGTAATGCGATGGGTACAGGCCTGCAAAAGTGTTAATGATATATACACAGAAACTTACATTACAGGTATATAATTTATACATTGTACATGTACATGTAGCATACAGTGGACATGAACTGACATGTTACCATGTCTGGTATTATAAAATATGATGTGTACAATGTACTGGAAATGTACTGAACATTGACATGTATCTAAAAATGACAAATATATGGCCATCTACGAAGTCAATACATTATGAATTAAGCCTCTCTTAAAACCTCTGGATTTCTAACGGGACCTGAAACAACCATAACGGCTGATCAAAGCCAGGACCCGGCTAATTCACAGATCAAATTGGAATTTAGCATGTTGGTTTTGAAGGACGGAGGACAACCGGAGGACCCGGAGAAAAACCCTTGGAGCAAGGGCGAGATACCAACAAACTCAACTTACCTATGGCGCTGCATCCGGGAATCGAACCTGGGCCACAGAGGTGAGAGGCAAAGCGCTTATAACCACTGCGTCACCCTGGCTCACTGGTTACAATTTTAAATTATAGTGTTTTGGTTTAGATTAAGAGTTATTTGTGACCTACACCCAACAATGCCATGAAACAGGTAACAGCGTGTAACAAACATGAATACAGGCCGCTTAGAATTTACCATAATAATTATGAATGAAACATCAACATGTATCTTCAGAATCAACTAGTAAGAGGCACTTGACTGTGATAATTAAAAGCATAAAGGCATAGTATGACTAAGTGGGGTAATCAAATGAGCTCGTTTGGAATTGTAATAACAACTGGAGAACATGTAAAGTACCACTGGCTGTTTAACCCTTCTCATCAGGGGTCAAAAGTTAATCAGGGTTGTTTAGTGGCCGAAAGACAAAGAATTAGCAATGTTAAGGTGAAATGAGGGCCGAAATTAAACAGAAGTTGAACTTACAGTAGGCACTAAAAAAATTGAGCAGGGGAATGATTCCGAGTTTGTAAAATGAATTTAATAACCGTGTACTAGAAACATACTATATCAAATTATTAATTTTGGTTAGCTTGGTTGATGTCGGACACATATTCACGATTCTTGAACGCCGTTTATCCAAACCAATTATTTTTTGCTGGACATAGAGATTATTCAGATAATAGACTTGAATAAGCACTAACTTCATAAATTTACTGATTCATTTGGGGGGCTTTATTTCATAACTGTGTTAAATATTATAATAATAGTGGTCATTCTTTGCACGTTTATATATTTGTTCAAGTGGATTCATTGCTTTATGGAAAAATGAATGAATCATGTGACTGATGATGTCATATATTTTGAAGGGCACATCATCTTTGTTTTGAGTTATGAAGTTGTTGTGTGCAAGTTCCATTGCTGTATGAATAAACTAAATGGAAATATTAACGATTTTTCATTGAATCACGTGACCGATGAAGTCACATATTTTGACTGGCACATCTTGTTTGTTTTAAGTTATGAAGTTGTTGTGTGCAAGTTTCATTGCTGTACAATTAAACTAAGGGATGGACCATTTGAATCCCCCCCAAAAAAATTTGAGCAAGCCAAATTTGAAAAGAAAAAAAATTGAGCAATCAAAATCACCCAGAAAAAATATTGTTGTAATGCCAAGCCAATGTTTAGTCTCCGGGGCCCAGTTGTTCGAAGCAAGATTAAGCGCTAACCCAGGGTTAAACTGTACAGATTACAATTACAGATTTAGCGCTAACCTAGGGTTAAAGTTAACCTTGCTTCGAACCACCCGGCCCAGAACACAGGAAACCAGTGTTTTAGAGAGCAGTAAAACCTCAAAAAATTCGGCTCTTCCCTTTGGCCCTTGCAACAGGATGGTATTATGATCAAAGGCATATTCCCATAGGACAGATAATACATTTGTGTCGAGGATATTAGTTATACATGCCAATGCTGAGCACTTTTCATTTTTCATTTGAAACTACGGAACAATCCAATATGATGCACTACAATGCAATATGATGCACGAATTAACAGTACAATTTCAAGTATCCATCCTGTAAGTAGCCTGCGTCGCATCCGAACTGAACCCCGGTTAAGTCTGTCTGCGAATTAACGAACAAAAGCTTGTTTTGGACCCCCAGCAGAGTAGCACGATAATAATATAATAATAATAATAATAGACCATTTTTATATAGCGCCATATCACCACAGTCTCATGGCGCTTTACATTTTACTGACATATCCCGTCAGTGAATCAGTTTCGGACTGCTTTTTTTTTTTTTTATAATACATTGTATGTACCCTCCTCTGATTGGTTTTTACTAAATAAATACTCATTCTTACTGAATGGCCATTCAACTGTTACCAGTGCGACTTATGGCTAATTTACATTTCAAAATATGGCGGCTTTTTAATACATGTTGAGAAAAGTAATGGCATCTGTACAATATCAGTTTGAAATAAAGATTTGTTTGCTAGAACAAGAGCAGTTGACCGGGCGAGAAATCCCAAGTAAACAGCTGACTCACATGCAAACAAACAGTTTCAACCGAGCGGCCTCTAACAGGAACTGCCCATCATAACAATCTTCGAGGCTGGTGACAGTTGAATGGCCATTCAAAAGACGTGTAAGAATGAGCATTAGTAAAAACCAATTGGATAGATAGATGTGTTCATTGCCACCATGTACAAAATTGTACATAGGTCTCAGACCTGCTGAGAAAGCTAACAAACGTAAGTTAAGATACAGGTATAGGAGTACAATGTATGTGTGTTATATGTACAATGTAGTTATTTTAACTATTATTTTTGCGTTTTTTTAAGTAGTCATGTACATATATTTACAAACTTATTTTTGTAATATTAAAGGTGGATCTATTAGTAAATTAAAAACTACATTTTCGTCTTGATATTTATAGTTTTCTGTAAATTTAATTTTCTAGTCACAACATTGATTATGTTTTCATTTTTTAAAAGCATTGTTAAGGGGGCATCTAAATATAAAATGTAATTGAAGGGGTCCGTGCAAGAACAACGTAAGTGACTTTTGATCAAGTTCTAAATTCTCTCTTAGAAAACAAAGAAAATCAAGAAGAATTTGGAATTTGATCAGAAGTCACTTACGTTGTTCTTGCACGGACCCCTTCAATTCGTCTTCTACTTCTTGTTTGTCACATTTTGGGCAAATTTGTTCTTCTGGTTTTAGGTAGGGCCTAGAATGTAGACCTTTTTCAATTTCGAGGGCGTGGTTACTTATTCTTAGACAAGTTAGAGCTTCTTGATGATCAATGTTATGAACATTACAAAGGTATCGCTCAAGCGAATAGTTAATTTTAAAAGTACGATACGTACAAAGTTTATTGCGTTGTCCTTCTTTTCTATCATCATCGTTGATTTGGCTTAGCCAGCATTGGTATTCGATATCTTTTAATCTTTGTTTGAATAATTTTTCATAAGGCTTTTGAATTACTGGGTTGACCGGAGGATCATTGCAGATGTCTCCAAGACCAACCATACATATGGTAGTTTTCATTTTCTGATACCAATCAGTTTTGTTATTACCATCTCTGCTATCTATATATGTGTCCTGCAATAAACATGTACATTCTGGGTTATTCAGCTTGAGCCAGAACTTATAACTCCTTGTTTTTGCTTCCACCGAAAGAGGATATCTTCCAAGCTCTGCTCGGCAAGCATTATTAGTTGCACTTTTGCGTTTACAGAACTTTGTGTGCACTATTTCTATTGGGTCTCTCTCTGTAGACTTTGTTATGTCTGCCGGCCCCAGATTTCACTGCCATAGAGAAGAATTGGTTTAATTAGGCAATCAAAGAGGCATAAAGTTAATTTAATATCCGTTTGGAAATCTTTACCCATGGATTTCTTCAGTTTAAATAAAGCCTTCATGCAGTGCTGTCTTTTTCAGTTCAGTTTTAGCAAGGTTAAAACTACCTATCGTGCTAAACATTAAGCCAAGGTACTTTTATGAAGTAACGTTCTCAATTTCTTTCCCCCGGTATCTAAACTTATACTTGTTCATTGATTTACCGGTATTGCTGAACACTAAGATCTTTGTTTTTTCTAAGTTAACTTGCATTCCGTTTTCATTAGTAAATTCTTCAAACCTTTCAGATAGTTTTGTAGCTGGATAGCATTGTTTGCCATAATAACAAGGTCATCCACATATAGTAGACAGTTAATATTCATTCCATTTATTATCAGTGGTTCATTCGGATCAGCTTTTTCAGCAATTGTTTTAGGAAGTTCATGTAGAAATAGATTGAACAGTGTTGGCGAGAGAATGCACCCTTGCTTCACACCCTTATAGCATTGAAATGTTTCAGTGATTTAGCCATCGACTTTGACAGCGGCACAGTCATTGTTGTACATTGTTTTCAATATTGACAAAAAGTCACCTGTAATCCCTGTATCCTCTACTTTCTTGAATAGCTTACTTTGGGGGATTGTATCGAAGGCCTTCGAAAAGTCAATAAAACAGGTAAACAGCATACGGTATTCCTTCTTTTGTTGGGCTTGCTTTTTACATATTTGTCGATTAGTGTTTTTAATGTAAATATACTATCTATGGTACTATGCTTCTTTCGAAAACCTCCTTGTTCTTTCTTTTAAAATATTATTCTTTTCCAAGTAATTGCATACATTAGTCTTTCATTTAACATTGTCGTAAATATTTTACTAAGACTTGGTGACAATGTAATTCCCCTATAATTGTTGACGTCATCTTGGTCTCCCTTTTTGTGTAGGGGAGTAATTAGGCCTGTACACCATTCCTTTGGGTATTGACCCAAATTCAACCCAAAGATTAAAGATCCTAAGCAATGGTATTTCTAGATGATTTTTAGCAAGTAGAATTACTGCATTCAGTATATTAGAGCGGTTTTCAGTTGAGTGTAATAAAACCAAATGCAAATTACCCACAGTCAGCCAATCATAGGAACGAGTAATCATAAGTAACTCATAAATGGCTTCCCTGTAAGCCAATGACAAACCAAAGCAAAACCAAAAGCAATTTGGGTTTGCTTTTACTTTGGATTCTGATTGGTTGGTTTACTTTCTCAGCCAATAGGAGAGCTTAGTTAACGCAAAACCAAAACACTTCCGACACTCAATTGAAATCTGCTCTATGTATCCCGGGCTATTTTTCTACGGTATTTTTAATTTCTTAATTGCGGTTGATAATTCTTGTTTACTAATTTCATAGTCTAGTGGACCTTTAGTATTATAAGTGCGTTCAGAAGCGGTGGTGTTTGCAGCCTCATGGGGTGGATTTACATAATTTCCATTTAACAGCTGATTTTGTTTCTTGAAAAATTCATAAAACACTTCAATTGCCATCGAGTTAGATTTTTTACCTTTTTTCGAAATATTAAAGATGCGATTTATATTTTTCCACATTTCCTTAGCGTTACTAAAATCGATTTTTCCAATGTTTTTTTTCTCTGTAACGGTATTTATTTTTCTTGCAGAGATTCTTAAACTGTTTCTCTTTCAGACTTAAGTCATTCTGAAGTGTTATGTTGTCAGAGTGATTGCTAACTTTTTTACCCAAGGATCTCAAGTTGTGTTTTTCTGTTTTACATTCCTTATCAAACCATTCCATGCTCTGTTCTTTTTGTATCGTTTTTGACTTTTTCTATATAAGACCGGAATCAAGACTTTAAGCTGGAAAAGAAATTCTGTAGTCTCCTTAATTGCACTGGATGTATCGTTTGTTTCACAGTTTTCAGATAGTTTATTTAGTTTATATAAGTATTCAGGGGTGTTAAGGAGTCGTGAGTGGTTATGCTTTCCTTCGCCCTGTCATCCCATATTATTCTTTATGCAATGATTTGGAGCAGGGAGCGTCCATGGCTGTATTTGGAGTCTGGGCGGATTCTCTCAATACTCTTAAGGAGTAGGATATCAAGCAATGATCCGAAAGATATGGAATTAATGGATTAACTTTACAATACTGGAAGCTTTCAATCAGACTTTCATCACTAATGACATAATCAACTGTACTGCTGCCATTATATTTAAAACAAGTTTTCATTCCTGAACAATCACCTATTATTCTTCCATTTAGAAAGCGCAGGCTTAATGATGTACAGGTGTCGATTAGAGCCCTGCCTCTACTATCAATGATGCAATCTTTTGAATGTCTATTGTTTTTGATATCTTGCAGATAATCTTCCTGTAGATTTAGAAAATCATTATTGTCGTCGACTATAAACTCTTGTAATTCTCCGGTACACGCATTGAAGTCTCCCTGCAATATAACTTTACCTTTGGTTGCAAAATTTAAAGTTTCTAACTCTAGGTCAGTATAATGCCTCCCGGTTAGCTCAGTGGTTAAGCGCCGGTCTGTTGCGGGTTCAAACCCCTCACTTTTGTAGGGCTCACAGATCTTACACGAAATTCGAAAACAATATGTTGGTTTCATCATGTTTGCTGCCAAAACTAAATCGCCGAAGTACCGCAAAAAAAACAATTTTCTCAAAATTAATTGGGTTACCTCCTTCACCAGCCACAGTTAAATCGTAGGCCCATCAGTGGATGAAGAGCCACCTTGTGGATATGCCACTGATTAAACCATTATTATTATTAATAATAATTATATTATTATTATTATAATGAAATCTTCATCGGTATATCTTTCTGAGTTTGAGGGGCTTAAGTAAACTGTTCCAAGGTAGATATCCTCTTTCGATGAAAATTTTTTTAAATCTATTTTACATCATATAACATTTTTGTTCCGGGAAGGAGGGTGAGACCTAGAGATTTCCACAAGAATACATGTCTACATATGTTTTCTACTAAACAAAGGTAAATTATGCATCATGAAAAATACTGAATTGCGGTCGTTTCGTTACCAGTCGCTTTCGTTACCAGTCGCTTTCGTTACCAACCTCTTCGTTACCAACTTGAGTCATTTCGTTACTAATTCCTAGTCGTTTCGTTACCAGTCCGAGTTACTACATTACCAGACTCTCAATACTTAGAACATAAGAGCTGTATATTTCTATAAGAGTAATGTCAACTTTGGAAGTAATTATTACACACAAGCATACAAGCCAATTGTGTGAAACTGGAATAAACAACAACATAAGCGTAATTTGTATAGGACTTGCGGTCGTTTCGTTACTAGTCACTTTCATTAGAAATAAACTGTAGTTGTACCGAGATGTTGTTCAAGAAGAGAGAGACATCGACTGGCGTTGTGCGCTGACAACTGTTCTCTGTTTACTCTCCCTGCCGCAGAGAGCACAAGGACAGAAGATGACTTTTCTGGTGAGTTCGTGAGTACTGATGTCTGAAGTTTGAAAAAGTTCACAAAATAACATAACATTCAAAAATAACATTCAATTTCAAGAGACGGCGACCCAGTGGTAGTTGGGAAGTAATTATTACAAAATACAAGCGAGAAGCTAATTGTGTGAAACCAGAATAAACAACAACATAAGCGAATTCTAAAGCGACTTGCGGTCGTTTCGTTACCAGTCACTTTCATTAGAAATAAACTGTTTGTGCATAGTTGGCTAGGCTTGTGTAGTGTAGTTTGTTGGGAAGTAATTATCACGAAACACAAGCAAGAAGCTAATTGTGTGAAACCGGAATAAACAACAACATAAACGAATTCTAAAGCGACTTGCGGTCGTTTCGTTACCAGTCACTTTCATTAGAAATAAATTCTCAATGTGCTATTATAACGCAATGTTATGCATGCGCTTGACTCCGAATTACAAAGTTACTACCTTTTTTTAAAGATAAATAATTTATTATTATATACAAATTCGATTTACAAATTCAAACTAACTCGATAGTCTTTCTTTGTTCTGCCTGACATCAGGACAAACAGAAGAGGGACCTGCTTGACACTGTCGTCTTTGCGGACGAAGGCGTTGATGGTAAGCAGCTGCTTAAATGGATGACGGCACAACTTGAAAGTTCCATCCACGTACCAAGTCTTTGCCTTGCTTAATTGTACCAACTGTTCTTCTGTTGCAAAGATGAGGTGACGTCTGTTTTTTTACTTTCACATCGGAGACCAGGAACTCTGCGGGATGTTGTCCTGATCTAGATCGAAATCTAGATCAGCGAGATCTTGTGGGTGATGGCGCTGTCGCAGGCGATTTGCAGCTCTTGCCATATGTGCAGGTTTGGACAGGCTCGGGCAGGGGGCATTATCCAAATCTTCTAGAAGGACCTATAATGAAAAATAATAATAAATCATTTGTTCCAATTATTGGTGTATTTTTTAGGGGGGATTTGTTTTATAGATAATTACCTCGTTAACAATTGCTGAAGCGGGTTTGAAAATGTCAGCCATGGCTTTCTTCTTCACGGCTGTGATGATCTTTGCGGCGGTTGCTGCACCAACTTCCGCAATGTGGTTGTGGCTATATGGGCACCAGCTTTGAAATTCCCATCACGTTTGATTATTGTAGCTTTGCATGGGTTCACCTTTGGGCGGATGGTGCACATCCAGTCGACTGCACCACTGGGTCGCCGTCTCTTGAAATTGAACGTTATTTTTGAATGTTATGTTATTTTGTGAACTTTTTCAAACTTCAGACATCAGTACTCACGAACTCACCAGAAAAGTCATCTTCTGTTCTTGTGCTCTCTGCAGCAGGGAGAGTAAACAGAGAACAGTTGTCAGCGCACAACGCCAGTCGATGTCTCTCTCTTCTTGAACAACATCTCGGTATTGTCACTGGGAAATGCCAGTGTCCCATTTCCTGTGCTGCCAGTTCCACACAATTAGCTTCTCGCTTGTGTTTCGTAATAATTACTTCCCAACAAACTACACGAGCCTATCCAACTATGCACAAACAGTTTATTTCTAATGAAAGTGACTGGTAACGAAACGACTGCAAGTCGCTTTAGAATTCGCTTATGTTGTTGTTTATTCTGGTTTCACACAATTAGCTTCTCGCTTGTGTTTCGTAATAATTACTTCCCAACAAACTACACTACACAAGCCTAGCCAACTACGCACAAACAGTTTATTTCTAATGAAAGTGACTGGTAACGAAACAAACGCAAGTTGTATACAAATTACGCTTACATGTATGTTGTTGTTTATTCCGGTTTCACACAATTAGCTTGTACGCTTGTGTGTAATAATTACTTCCAAAGTTGACATTACTCTTATAGAAATATACAGCTCTTATGTTCTAAGTATTGAGAGTCTGGTAACGAATTGACTCGGACTGGTAACGAAACGACTAGGAATTGGTAACGAAACGACTCGAGTTGGTAACGAAGAGGTTGGTAACGAAAGCGACTAGTAACGAAACGACCGGTTACCGAAAATACCATAAATCTAGAAACATTAAAATTGTGTAAAATGTTCTTGATGTAAAACCAAAATACTGAATGTCTTTAAAAAATATTGTGCAAGGTCCGATGCCAGAAAAAAAAAAACGGGTATCCCCCCCAATCAATTTTCAAATGGTCCGTGCCTAAAGGTAATTTTGATTGACACGTCAACCCATTATTTGTTGTGTTTACATATTTTATTTATATTTTTTCGGATTCGAACCAGTCAACCTGTTAACCAGCACTTTACACCGTCCGTTTGTCGATGTCCAATGTTTACTCGTCCGTGAAGGACCACTTCGCTACGTATTATACCAGTCACACCCTGTACTATAAACCATATGCTTACCTATTCCTAACCCAACGATCAACCTTCCCACTAGAAGCACCTCTTTTGATGTTGCTACAGCCATTACAACAGCTCCGGCAGTAAATACAGCAGAACAAAGTACTAACATAGGCTTTCTCCCCCAGCCTTCGTTCACGAATCCACCAATTACAGCTCCCACGATCGCAGTAGCTATCGTGGCACTAACGATCAGCTCCTGCCAAAAGGACGATAAATGAAATACTTCCTTGATGAGAATCATAGCTCCTGACACAACCCCGGTGTCATATCCAAACAGGAAACCTCCGAGAGCGGCGATTATTGTCAACATGTAGACGTAGGCAGTGCCAGTGGCGTTCTCTCGCTCGCGGTGTTCGTCTGGATCGGAGACAGGTTGAATGAGAACGTCTTTTGCAGATTTCTCTTCAAGATTAGGAGACTCAGGTTTAGCGGACATTTCCTCATTCTTTAACGGAGAATATTTTGCCATCACTTAAAACGATTGTAGAAAACTTTCTTTGATTCAGATCACACTATTTGCTGCGTATTAAGGTACGTGATGCATGATGGTCAATGCAACCACAGGCAGCCCAATCACACGAGTTGAGATGTCACAGGTACGAGTAAATAATACAATTGGATGAAATTTGCACTCAGACTGCTGCACAACGGCGAGATGATTAGATCTCTCAGTAACCCGTTATATACGTACACCGTTGCATGCTGGCCTCTAAGCACAAATGACATGGCAAGAATAATCAAAAACCCGACACCTACGACATTCATGCTCTTAAGCCGTTATGAATATGCTTTCCGACTTCACTTGTTCCGTCGGAAAGCTTCAATCTCCTATATAGATGGTTGCACTCAATCCCCAGAGATTCAAATGACAAAGGGCATGGCGGCCATGTTGGTGTACAGAACAAAAGAAGCTAACGAAGAATCTATTGTTAACTGTACACCAACATATAGACCATTTTGACGATGTTGCGCACGCATTGAAAACAAAAGCATGTGGCTCGCCAAAAACCAGAATGTGGCCCGCCAAAACTCAATGTTGCATGACAATCTTTTGTTTTCTTGATTGCATGTATATTGTTCTCAATGCGCGCGCAACATCGTCAAAATGGCCAATAGGCGTCACGGCGTTTTCACAAGTTGGGCTATTTTTAGATTTTTCCACCGCCAATTAGTGGATTGCACCAGTGGTGGAACAAAAGATGCTTCATTAGCTACTTTCGTTATACCGACAACATGGATGCTACGTTTTTTAAATTTTATTCTCCTAGGATTAATTGCAATCTAAGAACTGAGCGAGAAACCTTTCTACTGAAAAATAACCTAACTCGTAAAAACGCTGTGACATATGCGGGATGGACGCTCCTGGTTATGGGCTCCTAACATTGTCAACATGCCTGTATCCCTCTCTTGAAACGGCCGTTGAAATCCCGTAGTTGACACGAAATTCGTGCCATAAGGTACGCCAAAACTACCTTTCTTTTTGATGCAGATAGCGAGAAGTAAATGAAGTAAATGGCAGTGTAAATTATCAGGCATGTATTTGGCGTAATTATCTCGATTTTGGATATATTTACGAGCATTTTAGTGGACCTTTTGAACTTGCTGGCGGTTGGAGTGGCCTAGCTACCTTTCTATCTTTTGAACTGGTTGGAATCAGAAAAAGTCAAATCGCTCTAAAGAACAAGTGAATGAAGTTTCAAGATCGGTTATATTTTATTTCTTTATTACGAAAAATCCTATAACTTTCATCAGATATATAAGGAATTAGTTTAAGGTCTTAACCCCCGAGACCATGTGCTACTGGCATTCGATCGGGGAATACGTTTCCCAGAGGTTTTTTTCCTAAAGAAGGTTTTATCTCTGGGTTTTTCGTATCGGGCGGAGCACAAATTAGATATGTGTTATTTAGACAACACCTTATTATAGTCTGTTTAAAAAAACTAAGTGTAAAACTGTAACACATGAACTATAACTCTTTGCGGTCACACCGCCTAGTGTAAACTGAGCATTGTGATACACGTTAAGTGTACAAAGCTATTATAATATTGTGAAGTGTAACTCTTTGCGGTCACACCGCCTAGTGTAAACTGATCATTGTGATACACGTTAAGTGTACAAAGCTATTATAATATTGTGAAGTGTAACTCTTTGCGGTCACACCGCCTAGTGTAAACTGAGCATTGTGATACACGTTAAGTGTACAAAGCTATTATAATATTGTGAACTATAACTCTTTGCGGTCACACCGCCTAGTGTAAACTGAGCATTGTGATACACGTTAAGTGTACAAAGCTATTATAATATTGTGAAGTGTAACTCTTTGCGGTCACACGGCCTAGTGTAAACTGAGCATTGTGATACACGTTAAGTGTACAAAGCTATTATAATATTGTGAAGTGTAACTCTTTGCGGTCACACCGCCTAGTGTAAACTGAGCATTGTGATACACGTTAAGTGTACAAAGCTATTATAATATTGTGAACTATAACTCTTTGCGGTCACACCGCCTAGTGTAAACTGAGCATTGTGATACACGTTAAGTGTACAAAGCTATTATAATATTGTGAAGTGTAACTCTTTGCGGTCACACCGCCTAGTGTAAACTGAGCATTGTGATACACGTTAAGTGTACAAAGCTATTATAATATTGTGAACTATAACTCTTTGCGGTCACACCGCCTAGTGTAAACTGAGCATTGTGATACACGTTAAGTGTACAAAGCTATTATAATATTGTGAACTATAACTCTTTGCGGTCACACCGCCTAGTGTAAACTGATCATTGTGCTACACGTTAAGTGTACAAAGCTATTATAATATTGTGAAGTGTAACTCTTTGCGGTCACACCGCCTAGTGTAAACTGAGCATTGTGATACACGTTAAGTGTACAAAGCTATTATAATATTGTGAACTATAACTCTTTGCGGTCACACCGCCTAGTGTAAACTGAGCATTGTGATACACGTTAAGTGTACAAAGCTATTATAATATTGTGAACTATAACTCTTTGCGGTCACACCGCCTAGTGTAAACTGAGCATTGTGATACACGTTAAGTGTACAAAGCTATTATAATATTGTGAACTATAACTCTTTGCGGTCACACCGCCTAGTGTAAACTGAGCATTGTGATACACGTTAAGTGTACAAAGCTATTATAATATTGTGAACTATAACTCTTTGCGGTCACACCGCCTAGTGTAAACTGAGCATTGTGATACACGTTAAGTGTACAAAGCTATTATAATATTGTGAACTATAACTCTTTGCGGTCACACCGCCTAGTGTAAACTGAGCATTGTGATACACGTTAAGTGTACAAAGCTATTATAATATTGTGAACTATAACTCTTTGCGGTCACACCGCCTAGTGTAAACTGAGCATTGTGATACACGTTAAGTGTACAAAGCTATTATAATATTGTGAACTATAACTCTTTGCGGTCACACCGCCTAGTGTAAACTGAGCATTGTGATACACGTTAAGTGTACAAAGCTATTATAATATTGTGAACTATAACTCTTTGCGGTCACACCGCCTAGTGTAAACTGAGCATTGTGATACACGTTAAGTGTACAAAGCTATTATAATATTGTGAAGTGTAACTCTTTGCGGTCACACCGCCTAGTGTAAACTGAGCATTGTGATACACGTTAAGTGTACAAAGCTATTATAATATTGTGAACTATAACTCTTTGCGGTCACACCGCCTAGTGTAAACTGAGCATTGTGATACACGTTAAGTGTACAAAGCTATTATAATATTGTGAACTATAACTCTTTGCGGTCACACCGCCTAGTGTAAACTGAGCATTGTGATACACGTTAAGTGTACAAAGCTATTATAATATTGTGAACTGTAACTCTTTGCGGTCACACCGCCTAGTGTAAACTGAGCATTGTGATACACGTTAAGTGTACAAAGCTATTATAATATTGTGAACTATAACTCTTTGCGGTCACACCGCCTAGTGTAAACTGAGCATTGTGATACACGTTAAGTGTACAAAGCTATTATAATATTGTGAACTATAACTCTTTGCGGTCACACCGCCTAGTGTAAACTGAGCATTGTGATACACGTTAAGTGTACAAAGCTATTATAATATTGTGAACTATAACTCTTTGCGGTCACACCGCCTAGTGTAAACTGAGCATTGTGATACACGTTAAGTGTACAAAGCTATTATAATATTGTGAACTATAACTCTTTGCGGTCACACCGCCTAGTGTAAACTGAGCATTGTGATACACGTTAAGTGTACAAAGCTATTATAATATTGTGAACTATAACTCTTTGCGGTCACACCGCCTAGTGTAAACTGAGCATTGTGATACACGTTAAGTGTACAAAGCTATTATAATATTGTGAACTATAACTCTTTGCGGTCACACCGCCTAGTGTAAACTGAGCATTGTGATACACGTTAAGTGTACAAAGCTATTATAATATTGTGAACTATAACTCTTTGCGGTCACACCGCCTAGTGTAAACTGAGCATTGTGATACACGTTAAGTGTACAAAGCTATTATAATATTGTGAACTATAACTCTTTGCGGTCACACCGCCTAGTGTAAACTGAGCATTGTGATACACGTTAAGTGTACAAAGCTATTATAATATTGTGAACTATAACTCTTTGCGGTCACACCGCCTAGTGTAAACTGAGCATTGTGATACACGTTAAGTGTACAAAGCTATTATAATATTGTGAACTATAACTCTTTGCGGTCACACCGCCTAGTGTAAACTGAGCATTGTGATACACGTTAAGTGTACAAAGCTATTATAATATTGTGAACTATAACTCTTTGCGGTCACACCGCCTAGTGTAAACTGAGCATTGTGATACACGTTAAGTGTACAAAGCTATTATAATATTGTGAACTATAACTCTTTGCGGTCACACCGCCTAGTGTAAACTGAGCATTGTGATACACGTTAAGTGTACAAAGCTATTATAATATTGTGAACTATAACTCTTTGCGGTCACACCGCCTAGTGTAAACTGAGCATTGTGATACACGTTAAGTGTACAAAGCTATTATAATATTGTGAACTATAACTCTTTGCGGTCACACCGCCTAGTGTAAACTGAGCATTGTGATACACGTTAAGTGTACAAAGCTATTATAATATTGTGAACTATAACTCTTTGCGGTCACACCGCCTAGTGTAAACTGAGCATTGTGATACACGTTAAGTGTACAAAGCTATTATAATATTGTGAACTATAACTCTTTGCGGTCACACCGCCTAGTGTAAACTGAGCATTGTGATACACGTTAAGTGTACAAAGCTATTACAATATTGTGAACTATAACTCTTTGCGGTCACACCGCCTAGTGTAAACTGAGCATTGTGATACACGTTAAGTGTACAAAGCTATTATAATATTGTGAACTATAACTCTTTGCGGTCACACCGCCTAGTGTAAACTGAGCATTGTGATACACGTTAAGTGTACAAAGCTATTATAATATTGTGAACTATAACTCTTTGCGGTCACACCGCCTAGTGTAAACTGAGCATTGTGATACACGTTAAGTGTACAAAGCTATTATAATATTGTGAACTATAACTCTTTGCGGTCACACCGCCTAGTGTAAACTGAGCATTGTGATACACGTTAAGTGTACAAAGCTATTATAATATTGTGAACTATAACTCTTTGCGGTCACACCGCCTAGTGTAAACTGAGCATTGTGATACACGTTAAGTGTACAAAGCTATTATAATATTGTGAACTATAACTCTTTGCGGTCACACCGCCTAGTGTAAACTGATCATTGTGATACACGTTAAGTGTACAAAGCTATTATAATATTGTGAAGTGTAAATCTTTCTGAATTACGGACACTCTCGTAAGCGGACAGCTCTACTTACGGACGCCTTTTCAAATCCCCGTTTTACCTCCCAGTCAAACTCTGTATTTACACATTCCCGTAAGCGGACTCTCCCGTAAGCGGACGCGGACACTTTTGAAAATGAAAATTGAATTTTTCTTTTGTTTACGCTCTCTCGTAAGCGGACACCCCATGTATAATAATAGACTGTTGGCAATGAAATTTGTCTTTAATTTGCAACAAGAGCCCATCTGGGCTTTCACTCGGGCCACATGAGATTGAAGATGAAATACACTTTCATTTGAAATCCTCTTATCAAGTCGTGCTTTAATTCGCCAGTGAGAACGTCCAAAAAACAGACTGGTCTATTAATCGCTTTTATGGCATGACTATGAGAACGCAGGATTCGAACAACAGAATACTGGCAATTCAAGTGTATAAATGCAATACAATGACATATTCAGACTTTGAATTTGATTGAAAATAGATCAAAAACTCGGGGAAATGTCCGGCTAAAACTGTATGAATAAATGTGAAATGAAACATAAATTTCATAGCAAGAAAAACAATTGTAATCCCTATAATTCAGTTGACCTTTCAAATAATTTATTCTGAGGTACGCATACTCTAAATCAGATGTTAAATAAAGCGATAATTAGAAGGAAAAGTACATTAACAGACAAACTGAGAGGAAATTTATTCAAATCAAAAAGAGTTTACTTACAGTACTTACGTAACTGACACCTTCGTGCACATATGCACTGAATCGGAATGAAAGTCGAAGCCTACCTCGAACTTAACTTTCAGCTAACCTGTTTCCTTTCATTCCACAATGAATAATAATCTCATAAAGTAAGCCCGTAGCTTTCAATAAATTTGCCAGTGTCTGAATGAAACAGCTAGATCTTTTCCAATTTCTCTCACGAGTCACGGCAGAAGACAGTCTCAAGCTACAAAACTTGAATTTTGATCCTCTTCACAGTAACGTAATTTAACGTCTCCGATCAATTCCTCTCTCTTTGCTGGCAGTTCATGCTTCTTGTTCGTGTAGTTGCCCCACTGAGCCGTAACCACAAAACGAGCACAGCATTTCAGTTGGCATACACTGCGTACATCTGCTTAACTAATTAGATTTGTAAAAATCTTAGCGGATCATGTAAATATTCCGCTTGGCTCAAATATGAGGGTTTCTGCCGTCAAAGTTCATTTTTTGTTTCAGTTTTCCCCATATTAGCAGACTTGTATAATGTCTCGAGCTCTCCGAATCCAGTAGAAAGACTCTGGTTATTCTGTCGTAAAACATGGACCTGACCCAAATTTAGGTTGTATTGCATCATTGCCCACGATGGAATAGATTTCTGACAATGACTATTTGAAATTGATATCTCCTTGTCTCGCCTAGTCTGAGCTTTGAATTTTCTTATCTGAGCGCGCCTGAGGAAATCTAACCTTTGTTTGCGTGACCAGCATAGTGCAATCTGATTGGTTCGAATTTGACCTTTAACGCATGCGCAGAAGCCGTCTGACACTAATTAAAAAAAAAAAATTACCACTTGCATTTTTAGACTCGGCGCTGCCACAGGCAGCCCGAGTAATAATAAATCAACAAAAATATGACCTTTGACAGAGCAACAGAACAGTGGAATCTCCATTTGTAAATCTCCCGTAAGCGGACATCCACCCTATTTTTCTTTGGTGTCCGCTTATGGGAATAATTCTCGTAAGCGGCAGCTCTACTAACGGACACTTTTTTCAATTCCCGAGGGTGTCCGCTTACGAGATAGTTGACTGTAGTTGTTATAACATATGTATGGAAGCCCAGAACGGTATTTCCTATAACCGTTTTCCACTATTGCTCGTTTCGGTACCAAAAACGGTAATAGACAACAGATTTTCTATTTCCTATTACCGTTTTCCGCTCTATTGCTCGTTTCGGTACCAAAAACGGCGTTCGACACCATTGATCATAACATACTATTAGCAAAACTCAGGTTGTATGGGGTTCAATCTAAAGCATACAATTGGTTTAGTGACTACCTAACGAACCGCACCCAAAAAACACTAATCAATGGAGTGCTATCGGATAATTGTAAAATCAAATATGGAATTCCCCAGCCTCCATATTGGGTCCGTTATTGTTTCTAATTTACATCAATGATCTGCCAAATTGTAACGTTGTGTCAAATCCACGTTTATATGCATATGACACGTGCCTTACATTTGCCTCTAATGATTCTAATGAACTTCTCTATACAATGAATCACGACCTCCAAGAG
The DNA here is from genome assembly GCA_030867875.1 of Actinernus sp. WN-2022. Classification (NCBI taxonomy): domain Eukaryota; kingdom Metazoa; phylum Cnidaria; class Anthozoa; order Actiniaria; family Actinernidae; genus Actinernus; species Actinernus sp. WN-2022. The sequence continues at coordinate 50,892,585 of JAOWCC010001634.1, forward strand.
GTCCATAAATGGCTTAATGCAAATAAATTAAGCCTTAACATTGTCAAAACCAAGTGTATGTTTATAGCAACAAATCATAAAGTTAAATTGTTGCCGAGTAGCCCATCCGTAATGGTCCAAGATCGGAGAATATACAGAGTTTGTAGCTATAAATATCTCGGTGTTGAGTTAGACGAAACACTGTCTTGGGGATCTCACATCGATAAGATATTAAGTAAAAAGGTTTCAAAGTCACTAGCAGTTCTCAGAATGGTTAAACCTTTTCTCGCATACGATACCTTAATCACACTCTATAATTCTCTCGTCTTGCCTCACTTAGACTATTGTAGCCCTGTCTGGGGGTGTTTTGGGAAAGTTCTTTCTGATAGACTACAAACATTTCAGAACAGGGCCGTTCGAATTGTTACTAGTACCGGTTATGACGTAAGGTCTGTAACAAATTTAGATAATTTAAGTTGGGATCATTGGAGCAAAGAAGACAAAATCATCTAGCCACAACGATGTTTATTTCAATAAACTAAATGGCACCGGAATATCTAGGAAATCTCTTCACTAAAACGAATGATGTTCACAGATACAATCTTCGTTGCTCCAACCAGAACCTATTTGTCCCAAGACCTAACTCAGAAGCACTCAAAAAGAGTTTCTCTTACAGAGGGGCAGTCCTCTGGAACTCCCTTCCAATCGGAGCTCAACAAGCTCAATCAATAACAACTTTTTTAAATTACATTAATAATAGCCATTAATTTTAGATTAATTAAATGAGCAATATAACTTTAGTATGTTAGTGGAATAATTTCATGACTTTGTATATATGTATATTACTCAACTAGTATAATTATAATTTTATTTATTTATTTACAAGTATTTTTTAAATAGCTTAGGTTAGAACACGGCTCTCTGGAAGAGCACATATGTGAATGAGACTTTCCGTGTATAAATAAAGATTATGTATGTATGTATGTAAAAACGGTAAGAGGCAACAGATTTCCTATTACCGTTTTCTGCTCTATTGCTCGTTTTGGTACCAAAAACGGTAATTAATAGGCAACAGATTTTCTATTTCCTATTACCGTTTTCTGCTCTATTGCTCGTTTTGGTACCAAATAGAAAATACCGTTCTGGGCTTCCATACATATGAAGTGAATGATGTGACACACGTGAAGCGTAAGCTGTAATAACACATGAAGTGTAGGTCATTGACACACGTGAAGTGTAGGTCATTGATACACGTGAAGTGTAGGTCATTGTGACACACGTGAAGTGTAAGCAGTTATGATACGTCAAGTGTAAGTGATGTGTTGTACTGTCGTTGCACGCCGCGGCGACAGTACAATAACACACTCCATACAGTTGTATTGTTCTCTATGCGGTAAAGAGTTATGAAATGGACGCTCCTGGTTTTTAATACGGGCTCCTCACAATGTTGAAACAATTTTACCGTGCCTCTCCCGTGAGGATTACAATCATTGTGTAAACCAATCAAAACAGAGCTTGAATTCAAAAATATTGTATTTGTAACAGTAGCCTGCGTGCAGACGTTCTCTCTCCCTGCAAAAATTGCAGGGAGAGAGAACGTCTGCACGCAGGCTACCTGTGGGCAGGCAACTAAATTCGTGGCTGACAAGCGAGACGCGCGATAATTTTGCCGAAAAACGAAAACTTCCAGGTTCCTGCTTCCTCTCTAACATTCAAAATGTTGAAGAATAGTAAATGAGCTAAGTTTTTGGTGGTAATTCACGGCGATATCGAGTGGTACACGCTCGCAAAAGCTTCCTAGAAACCGTCAAACTGGTCCAGATTTTCGGCGATTTTTTTTTCTCCCTATAATCGGGACAGATATGAGCCATCACAGGCAGCCCACCCGCGCGTGGGCTCCCTGTGGCAGTGGGAATCATGTGACGTCATCCTATGTTTTCATCGGTTTTCTGTAAAATGACCGAAACAGTTCGCTAAATGGCTCGAAAAATCCTCATATTTGGTCGAATGATCCCCAAATACCTTGAAACTCATAGGGAAATAAACTATTTACACTTTGATTGTGGGATGTAAGGGAGCGGAACATGGCGGACACGTTTTTACCAGCCTCCGTAATTCAGATGTCAGAGATCATTGATGGACCGAAATAACTAGGTAAAACAAATCTAATATCATTTCAGTAATTATTATGGATACTAACAAGAATATTGAAGACCGATTAACCGCCATTGAATATGCGTTAAAGGAACTAAACGAGTCACTTAGCAAACGACATGATGAAATTGATTCGAAGTTGAAGAAAGTAATCGACAGCCAACAGTTTACAAGCAAACAATATGAAGACATGAGGAAAATATCAGATAACATCATGGGGATGTCAGCATCAAGAAGGAGAATGAAAAAATGAAGCAGCTACTAGAAGTAAATTAAAAAACAGCACAGCGAGCGGCCGGTAGAAGCGGTGAACGACCTAGAACAATATGGCCGCCGCGCGATGCTTGAAATAGCTGGCATACCGCGTACATCGGATGAAGCTGTGGAAACTACGGTAATCAACTTCTGTAAGAAGCTAGATGTTATCATAAATACAAATGACATTGAAGCAGCTCATCGCATATCAAAGAAAGAGACGGCTAGTATAATAGTGAAATTCTCGAACAGAAAAATAAGACTGGATATAGTCTTCAACCGGCGTCCTTTCCAAAAAGGCAAGACAACCCATGATTTTGGCCTTACAACTGAAAGAGCTCCCTCAAGAATATTCATGAACGAAAGTCTGTCCAGGATGAATAAGGAACTTTTCTTCAGAGCAAGATCCTTTAAGAACGAGAACGAATTTAAGGGCGCGTTCGATTGACCGTAGCCTGAATTTCAGCCGTCTCCTCTCAGTTTTCCTCTGGTTCGTTCCTCCTGAGAGAGACAGCCGATAATGCCGTCCAGTGACGTCAAGGCGGAATAACAATTTAATTTATGCAAATAAAACTGTCACGGCGGTAGTAAGAGTTCGTGGGTCACACAAACAAAGCCACTGGTGTGTTTGACAACAACACACAGAGCATCGCTCGCCTTGAGAAATTATTTGAGATCATGACGGCCAAAATAAAAGCCTTACCTATATATATATATCTCCATCAGCTTTGCTTCTCAAGTGCCTTTTATGTTGTGAAAACCGTTATATTATATTTGGGGGCAAAGTACAGTTGATCTTTGTCTTTCCGTTGATCTTTGTACATGTCTCGCGATCTGCCGGTCGAATCGACACAGCTACGAGATATTACCTATGTAAATGATGCAACAGAAAAGTAGAAAAACATGAAAGGATAATGGAGAATTTTCGAAGAAATACGAAGACTCTTTTACGGGAAAGAACAGTTCCTTGAAGAGAGTAGCGACAATCTTTACCACTACGAGTGTGAACAAATAATCGATTATCAACAACCCGAGGACGCGACGCGATAAAATGTACATGTTTACAGGTTAGTCGGCTGGTCATTGTGCAGGACACTTTCAATCCATTTCCAGATGTTTTCCTTTCGAATTCAAGGTCTTTGCCAAAGACAACCACTCCACTGAAACTCAACGATCAACAATCGCGAGTCCAAAGTGAATCCTGCCGTCTCCTCGGCTGATAATTATGATAATTATGCGAAATTATAGAATATGAACCAATCAAAGATCACTACCAGGTTTTCTGGTAGTGACGTCACTGGACGGCATTATCGGCTATTAATAATAATAATAATATGTTTAGACAGGGTGCCCATATCTCCGAGGAGTTTTTCAATGGGGTCCTGCGTAACTGACATAACTAATAAAGTAAAATAAAGTTTAGAGAGAATAGTTACAACTAATTAATAACAATGATAAGTAAAAATTGATAAAAATGTATATACAATAAGAAATCTAAAAAGTTAAAAAGTTAAATGCGCTTTAAAATTGGCTAATGAGTTCGAATCTCGTATTTCGGATGGGAGGGAATTCCACTCCCTCCAAAGCCTGATAGGTAAAACAATGCTTTCCCCAGTTTGTTCTTGCTTGTTTAAGATGGGCATTGTTTCACTGCCTAGTGTTACGATTATGTACATCTTTATTTAATAAAATATTAAAATCAAAGTCAATTTGACGTCTCTCTTGGGAGGAACGAACCAGAGGAGACGGCTGAAATTCAGGCTAGATTGACCGTATTCCGGAATAAGAATAGATGGAATAATCTCTGGAAATCACTGGTTCAGGCACATGTTGTACTGTAAGCTACTAAAGTTTGCTGAAATATGATATTCAGGATACATCTTGTATTCCATGGACTAAAAATTCCCGAAATAAGCGATTTGTAGTTATCATTCTGTGTATTCTTATTCCGGAATACGGTCATTATCGAACGCACCCTAAGTTCCTCTGGACGAAGAATGGTTCTATAATCCTACTGAGAAAGACGGAATCCTCTATCATCTATCAAATTCGAAATGAAGCTGACCTTATCACGGCTGCAAATGACAAGAGATGGCTATGCAAAGAACACTAGAATAAATCGAAACCGGAAAAATCCCGTCTGAGTGGAAGAAAGCACGAGTTAGCCCACTCCACAAAAGCGGATCAAAAAGCGATATGGATATAACTACAGACCAATTTCAATCCTTCCAGTTGTTAGCAAAATATTTGAGCGAATACTTTACGATCAACTATATAACTATCTTTCTAAAGAAAATTTATTAACAAACAAACAGTTTGGCTTCAGGCGATTGCACTCAACAATGACTGCTTTGTTAAATTCCACTAATTCGTGGCTGGTAAACATGGTTCGCGGTCTCTTCAATATTATTATTTTACTTGACTTAAAAAAGGCCTTCGACACGGTTGACCATGGTTTATTACTTGACAAATTAAAACTCTATGGAATAAACCATAGCTCAATAAACCTATTAGAATCCTATTTATCTGAAAGAATGCAGTCATGTTCAGTGCAAAATGCCAAATCAAGTGAACGATTAATCACATGTGGAATTCCACAAGGTACTATATTAGGCCCTTTGTTATTCCTCATTTATATAAATGATTTGCCAAATTGCTTGAAATCATCGACACCATGCCTATTCGCTGATGACACAAATTTGACAGTTAGTGGCTCAAATCTAGTTGATGTTGAATCAAGAGCAAACCGTGAACTCAGAAACATCAGCCATTGGCTCAGAGCAAACAAGTTACATTTAGATGTTGCAAAAACTGAGTTTATCATGATTGGCTCGAGCCAATGCATATCTAATTTAGGCGAAACACCTATATTAAGAATTGGAAATGAGTTAGTAAAAAGAGTGCAACAAAGCAAAACCATTGGTGTCATTTTAGATGAAAATCTAAAATGGAATGAACATACAAGTTACATCACAAAAAATATAGTTTCTGGCCTAGGGGCTCTAAAAAGGGCTAGACCATTTGTATCCCAAACCATACTTATGGAAATTTACGACTCTTTAATTCAAACACACTTTGATTATTGTTGTGAAGTTTGGGATACACTTGGTAAAGTGCAATCATACAAATTACAAATTCTCCAAAACAGAGCCGCTAGAATAATACTCGGTGCAGATTATAATACCAGTTCTAGTAAAGTGTTACCAATTCTAGGCTGGGATAAACTCGATGAGCGAAGGGCAAAAAGGAAAGCGATAATTATGCATAAAATAATAAATAATCTAGCACCTGTTACCCTTTCTGAGCTGTATACAACGGTTGGAAGTTCAACACGTTATAATCTAAGAGGCGCCGATACCAAACTTCGTCTCCCACAACCCCAAACCGAATATTTAAAGAAAAGCATTTCATACGACGGCGCGAAGCTGTGGAACAAATTACCACCACAACTTCGCGAAATGAAGTCTCTTGTTTCATTTAAGAAACAAATTGCACAAACCACCATGCTTGGTGACCGCTGAACGATAATCAAAAATATTTTAATTGGATTTTATTATAAATTTTAGCATTTAGTATCACACAATTGTATTTATATTTAGATTAGCATTAGATTAGATTAGCAGATTTTAATTAGGCACGGCTCTTATTTAAATCAGTTTTATTAATGTTACTGTTAAGATTCCGTGGATAAATAATAAAGATTGATTGAGAATATGAACAGATGGAAGGAGTTCAGAAAACGAAAGATTTTCTACAGTTTAGTGCTACTGAAGCCGAAGCCTGAAGATGGCGGCGAAAGTGATCTACAAAACCTATCACGGCCGATGGTTGCATTATGCTTGATATACTGTAAGTCAGTATCGATGCGATATGCTTCTCCGGTGCATAACATACCTCTATGGATCTTATGGAACGTATTTTTATTGTGTTATATGATTCATCGCTCTGTTACATTGTATTCTGTCATGTACAGATGTATAGGATTGAAGAACATTACTTGAGAATCATGTTTTCTACCTATCAATTTAATCTATTCATAATTAAGATATATGTTGCATGTCTTCGGTAGTAAAATGTCCTGAATGTGTTAAAGTTGTAAGAGATGACTGCAGAGCCATTGAATGTGATTTTTGTAATAATTGGTATCATTTGAGATGCTCATTATTAACCTCTAAAATATATACCGGTAAATATTATTCTGAACCCGACGATCTTTGGCTCTGCAGTCAGTGTAGATAAAATATATTTCCTTTTAATACTATAGATAACACATAGCTCATTGATTTATCATTTAACTCAAATACGACATGCTTATGTTCAAATTAGTATATATCAAATCTCAAGTTGAATTCCTTGCCTCGACTAGATATTTTGTCTTCAATTAGCAGCATTCCACCACACCTCTCTGACCTAGATCAACAGCTACCTACCCAGACTAATTTTAAGTATTATTCTACACATGATTTTCACAATAGCTATGAAATTCAAAGTTCCTTTTCAAATAATTCCTTCTCTTCTATCCACTGTAACATTAGACTACTAAAATCCAAATTGATCAAACTCAGTTAATTAGTAGTTGTAAAAAGCCTCGAGCCTGGTTAAAGTAAGTTTAATGAACCAAACAAAACACTACACTAGTGCTCCTACACTAGCTCTCACAAAACTGAACGCTCTCTGTCCTCTAACTAACAACAACACGTGCAGCCCCCCGTTTCAGAACGAGGCTCCGACTAGTACACTATCTCCCTCCAAGGGGGACACGTCCCAGTGTCCTTAAACTAAGCAAAACAACTCTCTGTGTCCAAATCATAGTCTTTGGCCCAAGCGGGGGCCCTCCTAGTGCGGGATGGTCGCCCTGTTGACTCCTGCTGATTGGTTCGACCCTTGTCACTACATGTATCTCCTGCGGAAGGGGCGTCTGCACTGCCTGTTGGGGGAGTGCTGCCACTTGTTGATGGAACCCTTGGGTTCTTCCGAGCTCCTCCCGGGGAACCTCCACGTCCAGTATCCGTTGTCGACGGAGCCCTCGGGTTCTTCTGACCTCCTTCCGCGGGACCTCCACTACCAGCATCCGTTGCCTGTGGTGACCCAGTGTTGCTGAGCCAAGAAGGTACTGTATCACCATAGTATGGTCTAAGACGATCGTGATGTATGACCTTAGGCTCCGAGTGAGGGCTCCTCTGGATCCGGTACACCACATCACTTAACCGCTTCAGGACGAGGTAGGGGCCCTCCCAAGGTCGCTGCAGGCATGGGGATATTTTGACCTTCCTCTTCGGATTGTAGAACCATTAGTCCAGTAGCTGAGGCCAAACAAATTGGGTTTCGTTCAACCCACGGGTCAGAAAAGGGTTAAAATCGGATTTTGATAAAGCAAGACCTCCTGATTAACATCAGATAGTTTGTAGAGTTGACTTGTGGTATAGGTTCCGAGTTAAGGGGATGTTTTGTTGCGCAACCTACGACTCAACATGAAAACGAGGCTGCCATCTTTATCCGCGTTTACCGCTCCATTTGTCGAGGAAAATTGGCAATAACCGGCCAATAAACCATACTATCAATGAAATGAAGCCATGCAAGGCAATGGTTATGGAAAAGTTTGTCACGTGGCTCATCACGTGACGTTCAGGAGGCCAAAATATTGTCTGGAAATGGTCCTTGTTACGGAGGCAAAAGTTTGCAGTTATTGTGGTTAGTAGTCTTGTTTTTGTGTAGTTTTAGCTATTTTCCTTCATTTGATCCACTTAAGATACGATTTAAGGTGTAAATTCGGCCAAAATATGAGTTTTTCCACAGATTTAGAGCTAGCATGAAAAAAAAAGTCCATGAAAACGATATAGAAGTTAAAACCATTGCTGAATTCAAGTTTTATATCGTTATATTTAAAATATTTTCTAATATTTTATTTGTTGTTCAACATATCATGGATTGTCAATCCATCACATTACCTAATCCATACAGAATAGAACGTATATATTAATACAAAATGCATGTTCCATTTTGTCAATCCACAAAAGGGGCTTTTATGAGAAAAAAATACCACAAAGTCCTAACGTCGACAGCATGATAAGCCGTAAAATAAGTGCAAGGCCTCGTTTCCAATCCAATATGGCAGTCTCCATGGTCAGATCTCTGTGGTTTCTGTAAGTACCTTGTTCTAGTTTTCTTTATTGGTGTAAAATGATGGTTACAATATCATTGTTTGGTATAACTTTGTGCCGGTATATGTAGCATTCTTCAACAGTTTTGTGTTATATTTTCTATCAGTGGTAATGGCTAGTCAAGACAAAGATAAATCTAATGATGGTTTTGCCATTCCTCTCCCTCCAGAAGCAAAGAAAAGAAAGCTTAAGAAAATGTGTAATTTGTCAAAGTGACTTACCTAATGAATCGCTGAGGAAAGCAAAAGATTCATCAATGTGGAACTTAATTAGTGCATCCGAACACCGCCGTGATGAGTTTACGGAATGCTTTCCAAAGATGGCATTGTCAATCTCAACTGCGTCGAGATACTATGGCATTCATCCTACTATGCCTCATATACCAGTCCACAGAACACTCGTTATGTGGCTGGTACTAATTCCTCTTTTTGAGAAGATATAAAGAAGAAGAACGGCAAGTGAAAGATGAAGAAAACAGTCGATCGTTACAATCACCCATAGAATGGTCAAAATGTTTTATCGATCTGTAAGAACAAAACGTTCAAAAAGGTGAAGGAATTGATAAATGTGTGTACATCTGAGGCGTGTGTTAGCATAAGGAAGTCAGCGGAAAGTAAAGGGGATGGGGGCATGCTGCATACCCTTCGAAGTGTAAATTATGATCTGATTGCAGCAGAAGCCAAATATCAAAAGAACTGTTTTGCCCTGCAGTATGTCAGCAAGAAAACGTCAAAGTCCCAAGGAGAGAATGAAAGCAGTGAATCTTCATGAAAGTGCATTCCAGGAGATGGTTACAGAGATAAGCGAAGACATAGGTCAGGGTCATTTAGAAATGCACAGGCATCACCACCAGGTCTCTTGATGTCAGAGATATTAGCATAGATGCAACAAAAGAAGTCATACCTGACTCACTCTATTGGCTAATACGCCTAATAGTTGCTTCTAATGATAAGGAGTGTTTTGATGGATCAGCGAGTAAGTGTATGAACATGGCAGATGAACGACATGGTTTTGAGTATTGCACAAGACCTCGTCCATTGTTGTACAAATGGTCGTGTGAAGCTTCCTAAACATACCAGCCTGGCTTTGTGTATTCACCACTTGACATCTAGATATCTCATCACATTACTGAATAGGATGGGACACTGTTGTTCTTATGATGAGATGCAAGCTGTGGAGACAAGTGTTGCATTAGAAGTGCTAGCCAAACAGAGGAACATGGAACCGTCATTCCCTCTAATATATCGCCTGGTCCTTTTGTTCAATTGCAGCAGATAATAACGACATAAACGAGGAAACGCTCGACGACAAGAATACCACACACGCCACGACCATGGTGATATACCAGAGGAAACCGTTTGGCCCAGTTCCACCTCCACATCTATTGGCAGACCACATCAACAGGAGACGATCACTGCAAACAAGTTCTATCATTTACGAGATACAAGATGCTCTGTACATGGCAGGCGCCCGGCTGTTAGTTCCTACATTGATGAGATAAATGAGGACTGGTACAAAGGAGAAAATGAGATCTTCACTAAAGCGAGTCGCACCGATGCAATATGGGCCCTACTTCGTCTACATCCGGAAAATTTACGCCAAGCATTGATATCTGAACTAGAAGAGAAGCAGCCTATCCCAAGCTGGAGCGGATTCAACTCAATTCTGTTTCCAGATATGCCTCATGAAAGTAACACTGGTTACTGCCCGATGATAGATGGTGCCTCCACCGAGTTCAGTACTGTTTACACAGTTCTGAAGCACGCTCAGAAGATAGGCTCCACCCTGGGTCAAGAGGACACTGTTATCACCTTTGATCTGCTCATTTACATGAAAGCCAAACAATTTCAGTGGAGGTATCCTGATGAGTTCCAAGATCTTGTAATCCACATGGGAGGTTTCTACATTGCGTTGAATTTCATCTCATTAATGGGAAAGAAATACCTCAACTCGGGACTTGATGACCTCTTCATAGAATCCGGAGTTTACGCCACTGGTACTACATCGGCTATGATGAAGGGAAAGTCGTATAACCGTGGGGTCCGGGCACAGAAGTTGGCAATGGAGGCATTCTTTCGCCTAATGTGGATAGCTTTTATTCAGTGGTACAACAGTTCCCATATACTGACAAACAGGCTGAAGAGAAGGATCTGCTTCAGAAAATTACCGAGGGTATCAGACGTCGTTGAGTAGAAGGGTAATGTATCAGATAAGGGTCGCCAACTAGAAGGAGAACTTACCGAGCTTACAACATTGTTTGAAGTCTTTAAATCACATGCAAGAGCCGAGTCCAAGATGTTCGCATTCTGGGAGTAGTACGGTTACATGGTCAACGCCCTCTTGCAGTTCATCAAGGCAGAAAGAACAGCGAACTGGAAATTACATATTTCCACAGTCGCAACAATGGCGCCCTACTTCTTTGCCATGGACAGACCCAACTATGCGCGATGGTTGCCGGTCTACCTTGCAGATATGAATCAAATGGGGTCGAAACACCCAAAAGTGCATCAGGAGTTTGTTGCTGGAAATCACTCCATTAGCCATTAGCCGGTCAGCCGTTTTCCCAAGTCTGGACGTATATGGCACTTGAACAGTCCATTAATGCCGATTCCAAGTCAAAAGGAGGTATTGTCGGGATATCACAAAGTCCAGCAGCGGCTCAGGAAATGGTTCCTAACTGTCCACGAGAGAGCATCAGACACCACAGCTCTGAAAGAAATGTAGGCACTACAGATGAGCTGAGGTATCTTATGTTCTGCCAGAAAAGGCAGAAAAATGAGACGTTACCGCCAACTTCCGACAGTGTGCGACAGCATGACATTAGGCGCGCAAACTACCAGACGTATGTATGGAGAACGTCTCTAGAGATGGAAGATAGATGATGGCGCCTTGAAACCAATGTTCATGACCAAATTAGCCAGCACCAAAAAGTTTGTTGGAGCTCACTACTTGTCAGTGCAAGAGATCGGAATGCCGTGTAAATTGCTTGTGTAACAATAATGGCCTTTCGTGTACAGAGGGCCTGCATTTGCATGGCTGATGAGATATGCCAAAATCCACATGGTGTCCCCTAGGCCTTATCCTACAGCAGTGATTCAGATGAAAGTGATTCGGATCGAACGTATAATGTGGGTAATACGGATATAGAACAATGCTAGTGTACAACTAACAGAGTTGTTTAAAGCTGCTTCGCTATAGTAAATGCTCAACTGTAGTAAGGCCCAGTTCAAATGCCGTTCTAGCCATTATCGGAAAACATTTGAAACAATGGACAATGAGATGGCTTCTTTTGAAGTATTTTAGAACGGGACATGGATAAAACGGCGTTTGAAATGGTCCTAAATCTACATGTAATATAAGAACGATTTAATCCACTGCTTGTTAGTTTCTAAGTCAGCTAGTGGTGGCGCATAAACAAGTAACAATCAAGATTCATGCATTCATGACCTGAGTCACTTGCCTCCTAGCCTGCGTAGCAAAGCGTTTCTGTAGTTTTGACTCCCGATATTTTCAACATAACGATATTAAACTTGAATTCAGCAGTGTTTTAACTTCTACATCACTTTCATGGACTTTTGCCGAGTAATAAAGAGGAAAACATTTATTTTAATGTTCAGCCTCGTTTTCATGCTAGCTCTAAAACTGTGGAAAAACTCATATTTTGGCCGAATTTACACCTTAAATCGTATCTTAAGTGGATCAAATGAAGGAAAATAGCTAAAACTACACAAAAACAAGACTACTAACCACAATAACTGCAAACTTTTGCCTCCGTAACAAGGACCATGATTATTATGCATTTCCAGACAATATTTTGGTCTTCTGAACGTCACGTGATGAGCCACGTGACAAACTTTTCCATAACCATTGCCTTGCATGGCTTCATTTCATTGATAGTATGGTTTATTGGCCGGTTATTACCAATTTTCCTCGACAAATGGAGCGGTAAACGCGGATAAAGATGGCAACCTCGTTTTCAAGTTGAGTCGTAGGTTGCGCAACAAAACATCCTCGGAACCTATACCACAAGTCAACTCTACAAACTACCTGATGTCAGGAGGTCTTGCTTTATCAAAATCCGATGTCAAACCTTTTCTGACCCGTGGGTTGAACGAAACCAATTTTTTTTGGCCTCAGCTACTGGACTACATACCGCATCTCCACGGTTGTAAACGCGCTGGTTGAGTCTCTGGTCATACTTCTGTTTTTGCCTGCCACTCTCGATGTTAAGGTGTTCCCGAGCGTAATGGTGTACCCGGGTGATCTTCCTTTGCAGCTCCTGTGCATAGTTACTGACATTGTTGCTCTCTTCTGGAGAGCCGAACAGAAGATCTACAGGGAGACGCATTTCTTGGCCAAACATAAGGTCACTTGGGGAACAGCCTGTAGTCTCGTATACAGCCGAACGATATGCCATCATGAGGAATGGAAGGTGACAGTCCCAGTCACGCTAGTTCTCATCCACAAACTTGGCGAGCATTGCTTTCAGGGTACGATTAAATTGTTCGACCATTCCATCCGACTGTGGTCTCAAGGGCGTGGTCCTTGTTTTGTCCATGCCAAGAAGTCTTCCGACCTCCTTGAACAAGGCGGACTCGAAGTTGCGCCCTTCATCCGAGTGAATCTCCCTGGGCACGCCATACCTAGGGATGAACTCCTCCGCAAGTACTTTCGCTACCGTCTGCGCCTCCTGGTTGGGTAGGGCGTAAGCCTCGGTCCACTTGGTGAAATAGTCCCCCACTACTAGCACATACTTGTTCCCGCGATCAGAGGTCGTCAGTGGTCCTGTGATGTCAACAGCGATTCGTTCAAGCGGTACTCCAACATTGTAGGTGTTCATGGCGGCCTTCGGTTTCTTAGGTGGCCCATTCCTAGAAGCACAGGTTTCGCATCGTGTGCACCAGCGCCGTGTCCTGTGTATAGCCGTTCCAGTAAAACCGCTCTCTCACACGCGCTAGTGTCTTCTTCAGCCCTAAGTGCCCCGCTGTTGGGCTGCCGTGCAGCTGCTGAAGCACTAGATTCCTGAAACCGTGGGAAAGGAGCAGCTGCCAGATCACGCTGTCCCCGACCTCAGACTCCCACTGCCTGTAAAGGATGCCATTCCTCACCGATAGTCGGTCCCACTGGGCCCAGTATGACTTGGCATCTGGACCTTCCTTTGCGACCACCTTCCAGTCAGGGCGTGTTGTGCTTTCTTCCTGCCATTCCATAATCTTCGACACGCCCTCATCAGCCATGTGCTCCTTTCGAATGTCTTCTCTAGACCATTGCTCTACCCATGTGTTATCCTTAGCCTTCGCGGGGGACTTCCTCTCGGCTCCTGTTGGCGACTCTTTATCCTCCTCCCTCTCGCATTTCCGACACTCTCCGCAGGGCCTTCTCGAAAGGCCGTCAGCATTGCCATGGGAGAGACCTCTTCTGTACTCTATCTCAAACTCGTACATGGAGAGTTCCTCCAGCCACCGTGCTGTCTGACCATCAGGATTCCGGAAATCCAGGAGCCACTGGAGCGCGCCGTGGTCCGTACGAATGAGAAAGCTCTTTCCACATAGGTAGTGACGGAAGTTGCGGATCGCTAGGATGATAGCTAGCAGTTCTCTTCGTGTCACGCAATAGTTCCGTTCCGACTTCGTCAAGGAGCGACTAAAGTAAGCAATCACCTTCTCTTGTCCTTCCTGCTCCTGCGAACAGACAGCCCCCACTCCGACGTTGCTCGCATCAGTGTCCAAGAAGAACCGGTCTTCTGTATTCGGGAACGCAAGGATAGGTGAAGTCATCAAACTCTTCTTGAGCATCTGAAACGAACGATCACACGCTTCCGTCCAAGTGTAGCGAGCTCCCTTTGCCTGTAGTTGGTAGAAGGGCTTAGCAATGTCAGCGAACCCCTTAACAAACCGTCGATAATACGAGCACAAGCCGATAAAAGCCGTAAGTCCTTCGTGTTTGAGGGGACTGGCCAGTCTCTTATGGCTGCAAGCTTGTTGGGGTCTGTCGAGATGCCGGCGCTACTCACCACGTGTCCGAGGTATTTCACGCTGCTCTGGAAAAGGTAACACTTCTTTGGGCTCAGCTTCAGTTTCGCCTCCCGGAGCCTTGCGAACACACACCTTAACCTTTCCAACTCCTCCTCAAAGCAATTGGCGTAGACAATGACATCATCCAGATATATCAGTAGGATTTCCCACGGTAAGCCTGCGAGAACTTGCTCCATCAGACGCTCGAATGTCGCGGGAGCATTACAGAGGCCAAACAGCATAACTGTGAATTGGTACAACCCGTCCCAGTGGTGAACGCAGTCTTGGGTCGATATCCCGTCTGGACTTCTACTTGCCAGTATCCACTCGACAAGCCCAAGATTGAAATCCACTGGGACCCAGCAAGGGCGTCCAAAGGTGTCATCAATACGGATGATGAGGATAGGAATCTTTGGTGGTGACTGCATTTAGTTTGCGGTAGTCAATGCAAAACCTTGTTGAGCCGTCACTTTTTTACCAGGACGATTGGCGAGGCCCATGGACTGCACGAGGGCTCGATTATGCCTCGCTCCAGCATGCTGCTGACCTCCTTCCGTGCTTCCTCTTGCCTGTGGATTGGTAGGCGTCTTGCTTGTTGTCGAATTGGTCTTACATCGCCAGTGCTGATCTGATGGGTAACAATTCCTGATCTTCCAATATCCCCTGGATTAGCTGAGAACACGTCCTGGAACTCCAGCAGCAATGACTTGGTAGCATCCCTCTGACTGTCATTCAAGTGTTGGCAGCTCCTTTCTAGTAGGTCCTCCAGGTGAGATGTCATCGCACCCTCCATTACTATGTCCTGATCTCCTGTCACCGGGGTCCTGATGCGGTTTACAACTTTAAGTCCGCTTGCCTCTGGATCTACTTCTTCAACAGGCTCACACCAGGCTGCGATAGACTTCTTGTACAAAGTTTGAGGTACTTGCGTTGGGTTCAGCAATCTGAGGGGAATTCTGTCATGATCGGTCTGCACTAGTGTCCTCGCTACCATTAACCGATTGCGCTCCTGGAAGCGAGTGGTTGGCTCAAGGATGCCTAAACCATTTGTACCGTTTTCATCCACAAACTCCCCAGGCACAACAACCTCTGATCGAGCCGGTATCACCACTGTTTCACACAATGCAACCCTCCGACATGCTAGGTTTCCTTGTAGGTTGCAGCATGGGACGCGTCCTTCCGGCATGGTTAAATGGTAGACACTGTTCTCCAATTTAAGCTCACAGTTATGGGATCGCATAAAAGCCATTCCGAGAATTCCACCAACCTCGATTTCTGCGATCCAAACTTCGTGCTCCACTGTTGACGGTCCAACACTAATTTTGAACTCCCCTCGATCGGCAAAGGGCAGAGTTCTTCCATCCGCCAAAACCATGCTCTGTTTGGGGTCTACGAGATGTGGTTTTGAAGCCTCAGTTATCTTGTCATAGACGGACGGTTTGATAATTGTAATACTTGCTCCAGTGTCAACAAGAAACTTCATACACACGTTTTCAACCGAGCAGTCCGCATACAGCCCGTCACCACTAGTTTTCATTCCTCTTACTGGAATCAGGGGCTTGTTCTTTGAAGCTCCAACCGAGGTCAGCCCCGCGAGCCCGGTTGTCCTCCATTTCCCGACTTAGCTTCCTCTTCCACTCCTTTTTTGGGCAGTCTCTCTGATAATGTGTCCAATCCCCACAGGTATGGCACCCTGTATACCCTGCTCCAAGCGGTCGGTCCCTGTCCTTTAAGATTCTTTCTAACATCAGCTTGATTTCCTTCAGCTCACAGCTCACTCTCTGTTCTTGGTTGTTATGTCCGCTGACCTTGTTGTCATTGGGAATAACGGCGCGAGCCTGTCTGTTCTGTTGTCGGCTAACAGAAAGGAATGCGTCAAGCTCTACGGCTGTGATGAGACAACTAACTGCAGAAAGAAATCAGTCTGGTGTTGGGAGCCTGAGCATCGTACTGCGTTCACGAAGCTGAAAACGTCACTAGCAGAAGTTCCAGTGTTGAAGTACTTAATGATGTCAGAAAACCGGTGACACTGTCGGTAGACAGTAGCAGTACTGGCATGGGAGCAGTTCCACTTCAGGACAACCAACCAGTAGCATATGCATCAAAAGCCCTTACACCAACACAAACCAGGTATGCACAGATAGAAAAAGAACTTCTAGCAATAGTATTTGGGTGTTCCAAGTTCCATGACTATATCTATGGACGTAAAGTATATGTGGAATCTGACCACAAACCCCTAGAAATAATTGTTAAGAAGCCCCTACGCCAAAGTCCCCTGAGACTTCAGAAGATGTTGATGAAGTTAATGAGATATGATCTTGATGTTAAGTACAAAAAGGGCAAAGAGCTTTACCTTGCTGATACTTTAAGCAGAGCTTATCTCCCAGAGACTGGAAATGATCAGTTACTTGACAAAGAGCTGGAAGTAGCAGTTGTAATCCCAATGTCTGAATCCAAATTGAAGGAGCTCCAGGAAGAGACAGAAACTGACCCCACCTTACACGCATTGAGAAGAACAGTGACAAATAGATGGCCTGAATCCAAGAGCCAGATTGAGGAGAACTTAATTTGCTTTTGGGACTATAAACAACAGATATCGGTGTATGATGGAATACTATTCAAAGGTGAGAAAGTAATCATACCAGCAGCTATAATGGCCACATTTTAATAATAATGGCCACATTTATATAGCGCCATATCAACCACAGTTTCATGGCGCTTTACATATGACTGACATATCCCGTCAGTGAATTATTTCGGACTGCTTCACGGCGCTAATAGCTGCCACGCAGTTTACAATGTTGAGTGTGGTTAGTGCAATGGCCAGGCTGCTGTACCGGGTGACAATCCCCTGCTCTTTTTCGAGTAGTACAACAGGTCGAATGATCTCCCGTCTAGAGTCCCCAGCGAAGAAATGGACAGCTGACATATTTCCCCTAATCTCCCTCGTATGGGCTGTTTTGCAACTTGACACACCACCCCGATGAAGTAGTTTTTGGCAGCTTCCGATAAACGAACCGGAAGAAAATTATCTTGAAGACTTCGCGAGAAGTTTGTTTACAAAAATATATATGTCGCACGACTGCTAAACTCTCGTACTATGATTTCAGACCAAATTTCACTCCACTTTACTAGTATTACCATCAGTAAATTCAGCACAAATACAGTTTATAACATCGTAAAAAAATATTTAACTAGCAAATTACCGTGTTTGTAGTGAGCTTGCTCGTTCCAAGAGTGCCAGGATCTTTGAAATTTCTAGGCGACAGTGTGAAGAAGAAGTTCCACTTTCTTCCGATTTGAACTCCGAAAGACCGAAGTCGATTTTGTCGAAGGCAAAAACATTGTACAGCGTTAAGTGACACTTAATGCTGTACAATGTTTTTGCCTTCGACAAAATAGTACATGTTTCAGCGGCTCAGAAGTCTCAGCTAGTCTCTTGCATATTTACCAGCCTTAGGGTTCCCTTTTTGCTTGTTTTACGGTTCAAGTAGCTGATTTATACTTTAACTAGTAGTCTAACGGATTGCTTCCAAATATATGAGTATTTGAACACTTTTTGCAACGGTTTTCTAGCTAACCCTCACTCAGTTTTATGCTAACTTTTTTTTTTTGGTTCATTTCAAACGTTAACTCAGTTCGCACAAAAGGCGCGAAAAAACTTTTGCACGCGTGCGCTACCAAATTCCCGCCCTCGGCAAAACTTTTTTTTATAATGAGAGCTGGTTTGCATTTTGCATCCGAAATCTACTCATCAGTGTCCTCCTGAATCTCGCCCGAGAATGTTTGTATTTTTATGTAGTTGGCGAGATGAGCCACAGGAAGCCCGAGCTATGTGTAAACAAACCTGAGCCACAGGAAACCCGAGCTGTATTATGAGCGCGCACTAAATCAACACATTCACAGCAGAATCAAGTCAAAAGGTAGCCTGGTTCCAGAGGTTTTCTAGAGAGAACAGCAGCGGCGAAAGAGCCGTGAAGCAGCGATCAGCGAGCTGCGAAGCAGCGAGAAGAGAAATAATAGATTATTAAAACATCAGTGACAAATACACAAAATGGGAGGATGGTTAGCCTGTGGTTAAACGCCAAAGCTAGGAAACTGTTCTTCAAGTGGAGTTTTGTTGCAAATTGTGGTCACGTAACTCGCAAGCCAGCCACGGTGTTCAAAAACCGAGTTAGGCGCGATATCGACTGACTATGGAATATCGGATAATTATATCTCGATAATATCGGATATATATGAATGATATATGTCTATTAGATATCTAATTAGATAAGCCCCCTTTACCTTTACTCAAGTGCTTGATATTCGATACTATCCGATATTATCCGATATTATCACGTTAGATGTCTATTAGATAGACCCCCTTACCTTTAATCAAGTGCTCGATATTCGATATTATCTGATATTATCCGATATTATCACGTTAGATGTCTATTACTAGATATCTAATTAGATAGACCTCCTTACCTTTACTCAAGTGCTCGATATTCGATATTATCGGATATTATCACGTTAGATGTCTATTAGATATCTAATTAGATAGATCCCCTTACCTTTACTCAAGTGCTTGATATTCGATATTATCCGATATTATGTAGACGGAATAAATTATCCGATATGTTGTGGCAATACCTTGAATGAAAAATATCCGATATTCGATTATATTTGTTTGATATTAGACTATAAAAAATATGTGATATTATCCGATATTATTTAGACGGAATAAATTATCCGATGTTTTGCGGTAATATCTTGAATGAAAAATATCCGATATTCGATGATATTTGTTTGATATTAGACTATAAAAAATATCTGATATTATCCGATATTCGATAGTCAGTCGATATCGCGCCTGAATGCAAAAACCCAAATAGGCTCAAAGATAGTAGATACTCGAACTAAGCGCTAATATATATTTACATATGAAAATTAATGGTCAGAATAGCTTCTCCATGTTGTAGGTGGAAATCGTGGACACAAACGAACAATTGTTTCCTTGCGTTGAGGACGAACGAGACTGGCACCATCAGAGAACTACGCCACCTGAAATAAAACTAAAATTTGCATGATCAGATAATAATTTAAAACACTTAAAATAAGAGGCTCAATAGGAAGAGCAATAAAAAAGGGTCAACCTAGTTTGATTTTTTGACGATAGCTGGAAGGATGGCAGAGATGTAGAGAAGGTTAAACACTACCATAAAACTCTGGATTTCGATGGCATCGAAAATGGCCGCTATGCTATGTGAGCGCGCTAAGCACTGTGGGTGAGACGGCCCTTTAAGTGGGAGGGGGCTATTTCCACCACGTGCGAACAGCTGTCACGCCCGCGATACTAGCTGTCATGTCAAAAAAGTCGACCTATTTTGAAGTCGGGATTTTCTTTATAAGTCGGCATTTTCAAATAAGTCGGCATTTTTTCGATTTAAAAAAAGGATTTTTGAAAAAGTGGTAAGTTTCAGGTAAAAAAAAGTCTGGATTTTATACAATGGCCATTCAGAGCTCCCTAGACCCTAGTCCGTAAGGTAACGACCCGAACCTGGAAAAATCGATCAATTATAAAAAGAAAACAAAGATAAATACACAAAAATAACTGGTAGGCATCAAGGGAAATCAGTTGAGAAGAGAAAAGAAGATAACGGAAAATGAAAAAGAGAAGTATAATTTGCAATCTCGTACCCAGACCCCATTTGTTTCTTACTGCGCATGCTCGACGAAAAAATAGGGCTCTGGAAGAATCCGATTCCGGAAGTCCGCGAATCACGGACTTCCGGCAACTCTGCGCATGCTTATCATTACGTCACCTGAGAAGTCGTTTTCTCGCTCAGCGCCTCAGACATGTTTTGGTTTAGATTTGGAAGTTCGCCCGGTATTTTGAAAGTGATATTTTGGCCATCCCTTCATGTAGGACGACACGAATTGCTACCAAATTGTATTCTATTGTATTGTATTGTGTTGCGTTCTATTGTTGTATTGAATTGTATTGTGTTGTATTCTATTGTATTTTTGGTAAAAATTCGTGTCGTCCTACATAAAGGGATTGCCGATATTTTGCTTGCTAGTGTCAAGGCAAGCCTTAGGGAGTCTCTTTCATCTTCTGCCGTTTTTATTTTCATGCATCAGGCTCGTGTTTCGGTATCGGTGGATTCATCAGACATCAAAGATTCCAGTACACGTGAAGAGGATTCGTGGGGATCGAAAACTGATCGCCATATCATGTGAAATTGCCTTACCTGAGCCCGATGACCACACAAACAGCAACTGAATACACCATAGAAGCAAGTCAAGGCATTTTTACTTGCGATTCTCTCGTATTTAGGTCCTTGAAGGCTGGAGTTCGTTGCATTCTCATCAGTACAAATGCTTATATTTAAGCGATCAGTGCCAGTTCACAAGTTTAAGAGATTTCTGCCTATAGAGCACTTTAATACGAACATGTTGTTAATATGGGAATGCGTAGTATTACCTATCTGTTACGGTAAATCCCTCGGCTATATCAACTGTTACTGCCGGTTGGGTTC
Source organism: Actinernus sp. WN-2022 (assembly GCA_030867875.1). Taxonomy (NCBI): domain Eukaryota; kingdom Metazoa; phylum Cnidaria; class Anthozoa; order Actiniaria; family Actinernidae; genus Actinernus; species Actinernus sp. WN-2022. Next base: position 50,913,672 of record JAOWCC010001634.1, read on the forward strand.
GATTTTCGAATTCATGTACTGTATGCGATTTGAATTGGCCGCTGAAGTGATTTGAACTCCCGATAGGATGCAAGCAAATATCTAAGCATCCCTGAAGAGATCGACAACCATTTAGGTAAAATCGAACGGTTTTTAGTGTTTAGATACCCCCAATTTTCAATGCATTTGTCCAAATAAATTACTTTATGTTTGACTTTCGGTGAAATTGCATTGTTCAGAACAGCCAATCAGAATACACAAAAATCGGATTCTTCCAGAGCCCAACCTCGTGACCAGGGTCTTCTCGGTCAGATCCAAGATGGCGGCTACTCCGAGAGAAGACCCTGGTAAACCCTGAACTGTCACGTATTCTAATTGGCTCTTCTATTATGACACAAGGGTTGTTCTAACGATGCTTTTTATTGGCCAAACGGACTGAGTCCAGAGAGATGCATTTGTATATAGATTCGATTGCTCAAATTTTATCAATAAAACGATTTTAAATAACCTTAAAACACGTTGTGTATGTAGAGCAATAGATGAAGTGCATTACTGGGTAGTTTTGTGGTAAGTTTCATCAGTAGGAAAGCCAGGAGAAACCGTTAAACCTGAACATGTGCTATCGATCGCTTCGCTTCAACGCTAACGGAAAATGAACGGCTTTTTAGGATTCTCTTCTAGCTTAGATACATCCTGGTACATACATACATACATAATCTTTATTTATACACGAAGTCGCATCATATACATAAAATGATCTTCCTGGGAGCCGTGTTTAAAACTATAATTATATAACCATGTAATTGAAACAATACTAAATATAACTAATTGATGAACAGAGACTAAACCTACTCTTAAAATCTTAATTTTAGATGTACAATAAGCTAAGTATAACTTTACTAGTTTATTTAACTAATGTATTAAAAATAACCTTATTACGTAGCATACTTTTAAAATTATTTAAATTTGATTTACCTCTTATCTCAATGGGGATTTTATTCCATAGGATAGATCCCCTATAATGCAGGCTGGACTTTGCAGCCTCAGTTCTAGGTCTGGGAATATGCCAATTTGATACAGAGTTTCTAAGATTACACGAGTGAACACTTGAAATATTAGTAAAAATCTGTTCCAGATATGGAGGTAGCTTTGCGATACCCTTCCACTGTTTCTTTATTCAAGTAAACTCCATTTCGAACTGTTTAGTAGACCTGTTTTCACTTCGTCGTTCGCCGCGTGGAAATACCGTTAATCGCATCTCGCTCACTCCGGATTGGGATACCTATGGTTTGTGGGCACGTGTTAACATTTCCATATTTAGCTTGGCCGCCATATTGGATGCCCACATCACGTGATTAAAATCTCCAAGATTTCTGGAGATTTTTGGTCACGTGATTCAGCGTTTACCAGCCTCCATCTTGGATCTGACCGAGAAGACCCTGGTCACCAACCTCGTTCCCAGGGGTCTTTGCGCGCCTAATCAAAGATGGCGTCGCCGTTCCCAGGGGTCTTTGCGCGCCTAATCAAAGATGGCGTCGAAAGTACCCCTGGTACAGGCTGGTTGGATTCGGCCACTGATTGGCTAGACGTTAAGCGCGCGCTGATTGGATAATTTCAAATAGCGCGTGCATTTTTGCTTTGAAAAATAAACTGGTGATGTCGTCTTTCGCATTGCGCGTTCAAAATTCGTTGAAAACAACTACAAATTCATCAGAACTTAGCGTTTTTGCCTTTTATTATACTCACTTCGCAACTGGGTACAAGTAGAATAATGTACGGTTGGAATTCATTGGGATCACACTTCAACCGCTAACCGTTTTTCAGCGATGATGAATCCAAGATGGCGGATGCTCCTCAAAATATGCCCACATATTGGGCATATTTTTGGGTCACATGACCAGCCTGTACCAGGGGTACTTTCGACGCCATCTTTGATTAGACCCCTGGGAACGAGGTTGCCTGGTCACAAGATTGTCCAGAGCCCTATTTTTCGTCGGGCATGCGCAGTAAGAAACAAATGGGGTCTGGGTACGAGATTGTATAATTTGCTAAGTGCGGGATCAGCTGTGCGGGAAGTGCGGGATCATGCGCGGGAGTCATTAGGCGCGTAAAGACCTGGGAACGAGGTCCTCGACTTCTGGTCAGCGGAATCCTTATTCCAACATGGCTGACATGGCGGTGACTACGAGAGGTTCAATCGTTAGTACTTAAATACTTGAAATGAGACCGGGGCTGCTAAAATATGGCAAAGCATTCGCTCAGGGCCTCATTCTTAGTCTACCGGTGTGCATCGCGTTTGTGGACAACATTGCGTGTATAGCGACCGTTCACGGTGCGTCAATGAAGGTGAGATAAACTTGATATAAACTAAAATAGATAGATAGATTGCCTTTATTTAAACACGATTATGATTAAAGCACATTAGGCTTATGGGGTCGTGTGTCTACTTCTAAGAATAATATAACTGTACATCTATTTACAATACTAAAAATTACTAAGAATACTTAGGGACCGATCGTTTATTACGTCGCAGGGGGGGGCGGTGTTTTTAACGGGGGGGGTAAAATTTGTAAAAGGGGAAAATGAAGGGGGTTAATTTTTGCTCTTAAGACAATTTGAGGGGGGTATAGTTTTGAGAAAGGTACGGAGCCCTATAAGGGCCACCCACAAACAAATTTTATGAAAGAATATCGCGCGATAAAGTGTTACTTTCGCGCGATACTGCTTTATTATCGCGCGATACTGCTTTATTATCGCGCGATACTGTTTTACTATCGCGCGATACTGTGTTACTATCGCGCGATACTGCTTTATTTCGTGCGATACTGTTTTATTATCGCGCGATAAAATTTTATTTTAAAATACGTACATTACTTAGGCCCAGTTCAGACGCCGCTCTTACCATGAGCCGAACTTAATTGTAGCAATTAAATACATGGAAAGTTCGGCGTCTGAATCAATTGAGAGCTGCTTATACATTTGGATCGGCTCAGGCGTTCTTCCCGGCTGACCCAGCCGGATAAAACGGTTCTGGTGCGCCTTTTATTCAAACGCCGTGCTTACCATGAGCCATACCAAATGTAAACATTATGTTAAATGCATTTAAAAAGTATTATAATGATGTAAAATGGTTTTAATCAGTAATCAGCCGTGAAGTCCGGCTGAAATGCGACTGTTGATTCAGAAGCCGAGCTTTCCATGAGTCAAATGCGAGATTTGTTTTATTGAAATCATTCAAAATACATTTAATCAAAGCGGTTTCTATTACAAAAATTGTATAACGAAAACTTAAAAATAAACAATATAAAGTTAATCATGGTATTGTTTTCTCCTTCGTCAGTCCCTAAAATAATTTCTAAGGTATTTAATTTACTGAAAAGGGGCAATACACAAAGAGATGCATCATTATTTCTTCTTCCTTATGACAGAAGGAACAACGAGGGTTATCATTCAGTTTAAATTTGTACAAATCCTTATTAAGAAAAAGGCAATTATTTAATATTTTGTATTGAAAATTCCTAAGATAAGATTCAGTTGTCGTCTTATATATCCGATTATATACTGATTTCCAGTCTATTTCATTAACTTTTAAACCCTATTGTCGATGTAATGTATCTGAACACATATCATTGTCATTACTGGTTGGGTGGACTTCAGTAATGACTTCCAGTGTTGAGGAATTGCATGGATAATACCAAGCCAAGCAAAAAAATCGTTCTTAATAAGACCAACTGATTTAGCTTTTTCCCAAAATGATGGTTCCTTAACAAGTGGTGCATTTGCCTGTAGCCTAGACAGCTTCCACTTCCCTGGAGTTCCACTGATTTCTATGGCGTCATTACTGTAGTAGTTTCTCCTTCGTAAATTGTTACTTCTCAGAACACGTTCGCGTTTAAGCCGGCGAAGTCTCATCTTGATGGCGTGATAAATTAAAGAAAAGCAAGGATTTCCATATAATTCAGACTTAGATTAAAGTATTTCTCGACTAATGCCCCGGGGGGGGGGGGGGGACTCCCTTATGTGAGGTGTACATGGATGCTCGTCGTACCTTTTAGGGGTCAAAATCAGGAGTTTGGTACCACTTAGGGTATCCACCATCAAACACAGACATTTCTATGTAAAGCGGTACCTTTTAGGGGTCGGGTGTCAATTGAACAAAAAAGCTGTTATCAATTTACATTTTTATTATCTTTTAGGGGTCAAAATAAGCCTGAGCCACGCCCATTTTAGTACCTCTTAGGGGTAAAATCGAAAATGTCCGACGAGCATCCCTACCCCTTTTATATGGGAGTCCCCCCCCCGGGACTAATGCATCCCTGTTATTTTCAATATAATTTTGAATCGCCGGTAAGTATTCAAGTCAAGCCAAATTCGTTGTCGGAAGAGAAACATATAAAGAGAAAGAGCATTATCACGTAGCATGTTCGCCGCCATGTTGTCTAGCTAAGTAATGTACGTATTTTAAAATAACACATTATCGCGCGATATTCTTTCATAAAATTTGTGTTTGTGGGTGGCCCTTACAGGGCTCCGTAGAAATCAGAATAGGAGATTAATCAGTTTTCTCATGCAGTCATATAATTTCAAGAACTTCAAAACAGTAAAAACACAGAGAAGAAAAGCGAGCAGACAGGTAGCCCAAGCCCAAGCCGTATCAAACGGTCAACAGTTATTTCACTAGGTCAGAGCATCATCCTCATACTCATCTACGTTTTTCGACTTACCCGCGATATTGATGAAATTGTAACCTGGCAATAGTTTGGATGAGTGGGATTGGTGCTTAAATTTTTTCAAGGGGAGGGGTGGGGGTAAAAAAATTATATTCTCATGTCAGATGGGGGGTTGCTTTAGTAAAAAAAAGTTTTGAGGGGGGGTGCAAATTCTGTTAAACATTTTTTTCGGAAAAACACCGCCCCCCCCCCCTGCGACGTAATAAACGATCGGTCCCTTACAAATGTAATAACTGTAATAAGTAAATAAACTTCAAATTACTAAATTGAACTTACTAATAAATAATGATGCTAAGAGTACTACAGAGCTGCTAAAATGTTTTTCTAAAGTACAATACATTCATACTAGGCCTCAGTTCATGAGTGGACTCACAAGTAAATGAAGTCATCACTCTTAAATCTAGTAGAAGAGGCAGATGTTGTGTTAAACTTGAACTGCTCAAACACTGCTAATTTATTTAAACGACACTCTAGATCCTTATGTCCTGCATATACTATTGACTGATCACTAGAAATAACGCTATTCCATAAAACTGATCCACTATACTGAACTGAATGTTGAAGCAATGCCCATTTCCCCCCCCCCCCCCCCCCCCACCCCCCCCCACCGGTACATGGTGGGGCATTTGCATACTTTGAGATCCCGTGAGTGGGGCATTTGTAACCTTATATCGGCCCAGGAGTCAGGCATTATTTAGACTGCGGACAGTCCCTTTATTTTTCTATAACCAGCTAAGACTTGCCTGTTTTGTACATAAATGTTTTCACAACCTAGCTCCTCCTGTATCAGTCGAACGAAATCCTCAGAAGGTAGGAGGGCGGGGGGAGGGGGAACAAAAGAAAGGGACTGCAGCCTTTTCCCACTGGCACGCGTTCGACCAATCACGATTTTCAGTTGCTGGAGCGAGTGAAATTGCTAAACGCGTTGCCAGTGGGAAAAGGCTGCAGTCCCCCCCCCCACCCCCTCCCCCCCCCAGCTTCCTACCCTCTGTGGATTTCGTTTGTGCCCAATCCATGCTCGGCCAAAATATTGTTTTTCGGCCACTCGGGGGGCCCAAGCTCTGCCGGTCCGAGTTTGAAATGATATCAAGAGATACACAGTTTGCTGCTGTCCACTGGACGAACAGAACAGTCACACTATTATAATTATAAAAGTCTGTCATGTGGTTTTAATAAGTGTTTATTGTCGATAACATTAACTGCATTGTGAATGATTAGTATAGTTAATCAAATGGGGATGAGTGAAATTAGGGATAAATTTCACACGTGTTTGTCAAAATCGAAGTAATTTCCCGAGCCACTTCGGGGGGGGGGGGGGGGGAGGTGGACGACCCTGGGCAAAACTTGTGGATCACACATGTGCAGGAACAAGTTATTGTAGATATGGTGAATGTTCATCTCCAAATGATGTATCCTTTATGCACCTATCATGTTTTTCCCCTGGTTGGTTGGGGGGGGGGGGGGGGGGGGGGGGAGGCAACCCACAGGGGTTTTGACATTTTGAAAGGCAGCTGGTCAAATTCCCACCCTGGGGCAGTCCCCAAAAGTCAAAATCCTCAACCTGGGATCATAATAGCATATGTTTAGTTGTGTGACTCAATACGGCATAAAGACACAATTAAATGCAGATGCAGATTTACCTCGCTTCCCAACTCCTGAGAGCTTGACCATCGTTTCCGCATGCTTGAGAATCATGCGTCTTTCACTCACGCCGTCCTATAATAAAGCCGCCCAGACAAGAGACGCTGGAGAACTTTACTGCTAGGAGGAGTTCTGAGGCGTGATATGCATTCAAGAGTATAAATCTTGATATTAAAACAGATCGCCAGATAATCCCAAGGAAATAAGCTCACAATCCTTTCTCTTCCTGTATTGTTTGGAAGACCTGAAGTCCTGGCATCAACTCTGCTACATGTATTTGTGATGCGATTTATGGCAGTTGTCTTTGAATACTGGACTTTTCCAACTGTTTGAAATTTTAATTAAAAATGTGGCTGGGACTCTGATTGGCCCTCTTTTTTACCACAAAAAAGAGGGCCAATTAGAAGGGAGAAGCGTATCATACCCCAGAACTCGTTCTAGCAGTAAAGTTCTCCAGCGTCACTTGTCTGTGACTTTAGGAGCACGAAAGATGCGGGATTCTCGAGCATCTTTGCCATGTGCTTGGCCTAGTTTTCCAAGATGGTGGATGGTGGTTTTCTCTCAAGTTTTCCAAGATGGTGGATATCCAAGATGGTGGATATGTCAAATTTCCCGACCATGGGCTGGGAAGAGCTGTCAAAATTCTGATGATGGAGACAAGGAAGGTAGTCAAAACCCCCTGGGTTGCCTGCCCTGAATTAAAGTAAAAATGTATTCCCTCAACAATTTTTTCTCTACTAGTTGTGGATTGGCATTAATTTGCATTATAAAAGCACGAAAGTTAAAATGTAGAGAGCTCGGAAAAGAGTAGCCTGCAAAGGCAAAAAATTTTTTCGCTCATAACACGCCAGGCATAAAGAACGTCAAAAACGCCATCCTTGAGCGTGACAAAATAATTAAAATTAACACCATTTCTTTACTTATGGTCTGAATTTGAAGAAGTGTTGGTGAGTTGGGAAACAAAATGAAACTGTACATACATATATTTTAGGTGTTTTATGTTAGCATGATGACGTTGTTGTGACGTCATAATTAATTCCTCCTTTTTTGGTGAAATTTCCCCTTTAATAAATGTTACAAACAGAGTTTTACCTAAATAAGGTTGCCTATTGTTAAAAAAATCTAGAAAAGAAAACGTGACTTTTGAGTGCCAGACTTAAGCTAGTGCATTCCATCAATAAAACTTGAAAATCACTCAAAGGCTTTTTTTCTAAGAGCATGTATAAAAAGTATGATGTCATAATGATTTTGCCCAAAATATGACTTAAATTTAAGCCAGTTATGGACAAAAAAATCAAAATTCTAAAAACATTTTATGATTGGAGAAAATGTCATAAAATAGTATTTAGAACTCTGAAAAATGAATGAAGCAATATTTTTGTAAATGCTTTTGTGTTGTTTATTCCCACCAAACTTTGGCAGGAAAATTGGCAAAATTCAAACTTTCATAACTTTTTATTTCCTTAACCGATCGACATCAGGTTTTCAATTCCTTCATTCTCATCACAAGCATATTTTAACAATATACAACATTCAGATTTTAGAGGTAATGAACAGCTATAAGAATCGTATTACAATTGGATAAATGACGTCATTGTGATGTCATAATGGTATTAACATACATGTAGCTTAAAATATCAGGTTATATTCCTTTTACGATTCTGCACCCACCTACCAAAATTCAATCATCTGCATTGAAAACTTTTTTAAAATATAGAACTCATTTGTGCCCACCATGTAAATTTAAAGAAAAAATGTCTGGTTACATTGTACCTTCAGGAGCGCTTAATATGCTTAGCTCAATGTGAGTACTTTTGTTGTATTTTTTGCCCAATGAGAGCTATCATTAAAATGTTTTAATTGGCATGCAATGCAACGGCCGCAAACTCTCGGCTGGTTTGGCGCCATGGTGCAAAATATATAACAATCAATTAAATTACCAAATCTGATTTTAGATTCTCAGAAGCCAAAATTTGAATCAATCTGTTTTCTGCTGTTTGTCTAAAGTTATATAGCTTTCAATTCATTGAGCATTGGGAGACTCAACGTACGAGAGACATGAAATGAAAAACTATGAAACATGAAATGTACAAATTAATCTTATCTCAAGTGTGGAAACAGTCTCCTGTGATTGGTCAGGTGGCAAATTTATTCTCTGAACCGTATAAATGTAACATTATGTCACTTTCAAGGATATTGTTACACGACAATAATCACGCAACTTTACATGTATTTTTATTATTTTTTCATTGAAGTCATATCCTAAATTTAATTACTGTGAATATCATGTTAACTAATTATTGTAGACAATCTTCAAGTGCTAGTGTCTCTTTGAGCAATCTTTGGAACTAGGAGAAAACTTGCTGACTATCCTTAGGTCATACTCGATTTACACTTTTGGCTGTGCAGTTGATTTTGAGCACTTCAATGAGCTTTTTTAATTAAGTGAGTCCATTTTGGGATACCATGAATTACTAGGAACGTTTATGATTTTTTTTGCCTATTCTCAGTTATGTTTTTGTGTTTGTCCAAAACAAAATGTTAAAAAATTGGAAATGAATGATTGAGGTTTAAGCTTGTAGCCTCAACATCAAGCTTGTAGCCTCGATATAAGGATTGTAGCCTTGGCCATGTCAGGAACAGGTAGTATCACACCAGCGCGTATACCTACACTGTACATTAAATTGGAATCATTGACAACTTTATCAAAACTATTCAAACTTATTTGGCAGAAAAATATGGGGAAAAAAGGAGAAATCTCCCCAAAAGTTACCCAATATAAGGATCACAGGCATATTGTCTGGTCCTACCACATAAAAGAAAGCTAAAAAGTGTTGTAAATTATAGTTATTATAGTCATAGTCATAGTTGGTAGTCATAGTCCTAGTTGGTAGTCATAGTCAAAGTTGGTAGTCAGTAGTCGTAGTTGGTAGTTGTAGTCCGTAGTTGGTAGTCATAGTCATAGTTGGTAGTTGATGATAACTGTACTTGTCATCCAGAGATTAAAACAAAAGTTGAAGATCCCAAAAGGCCGACCAAGTCTTATTGGTACCCCTAACAATATGGAAGGTAAAGTCTGATTGGTTCATAAGATAATAACCTTGCATATTGGAAACTAAGCAAGTTCTTGGGTAAGCAAACATTACTTTTTCTTCAAATTTATGAGAGTGAAAAATATGTCCTTGTGTAGCAGGCTAGTAGGAAAAGAGTAGTAGTTTAAAAAAATGTTCTTAAACTTTTTTTTGCTTTTCCAAAAAAAGAAATGGGTCGTTCAGGTGATGGTAATTAAACAAGAGCCCATCTGGGCTTTCACTCGGGCCACATGAGATTGAAGATGAAATACACTTTCATTTGAAATCTTCTTAGTAATAACCATAGGGAAGAATTATTAGCTGAATTTAGCAGCCAGTCTTTAGGAGTGGCTGGTAGCGTGGTGACTGTCATTCTCTGCTCCCCTAGTATATATGTAATTTAATATTTTGTTTTTCTCGTATGTAAATTAAAGTGTATATGAAACGAAAATTAAGTTGATCTTATTTGAAAGTCCTTTCGAAATGAGGAAGGATGGCGTTTTCCGTTTGTGAATATCTCCTCTCGTTCCAGAGATATTCAAGTTTTTGTAATATGTAAATTAGATTACCTGTGACGTCATGACCTTGACACAGCCTGGAGACAAATCACAAAATAAAGAATATCTCTGAAAATAGTGGCTAAAAATAATTGATACTTTGCACATGTATGGTACTAAGGAAAATACACATCAATGTGCAAATCATGACGTTGCCATGGAAAACACTCTTGGCCCCAGGCTCATTTGACCTTGAACATAAAATAATATCTGATTGTAATTTATGACTGTTCTACAAAACAATTTTCTTTAAACCCCGCATATACAATGCCTACATTGTATGAAAATGTCTGATGCGCATATGGCAGTAAATTGTATATTATGAAGGAGAAATCAAGGAATCTATTTTTATCATGAAAGTGACCTGGGGCCAAGAGTGTTTCCATGGCAACGTCATGATTTGCACATTGTTGTGTATTTTCCTTAGTACCATACATGTGCAAAGTATCAATTATTTTTAGCTACTATTTTCAGAGATATTCTTTATTTTGTGATCTGTCTCCAGGTTGTGTCAAGGTCATGACGTCACAGGTAATCTAATTTACATACTACAAAAACTTGAATATCTCTGGAACCAGATGAGTTATTCACAAACGGTAAACACCATTCTTCCTCATTTTGAAAGGACTTTCAAATAAGATCAACTTAATTTTCGTTTCATATACACTTTAAAGAAGTTGACCTTTTAATTTAAACACTAGTTACTTATTCATGTAACACACGTTTACAATTTAGTCTGCTGTTCTGTTATACTGCAGGTTCCAAGTGTCTCAAATGTACGTTACTTTATATTATTTTGTACCATATTATAAGTGTATCCTGTCCATCCTGTGATGGAGCTACATGTATGTCAAGTTGTGTGCCTCTGTAACTTTATCTGCTGTTCCTGCTATACATGATGAGCCATTACGAGTCCATATTGGTATTTGTTGGATTAAAGATTATTAACTGAAATGCCTGTTGGATCTCTAATTAACAAAACTTCAGTCTGCTCATTATATTACGGAACTATAAAGGGAATTGTTTGAAGCCTTTAATTTCTTGAACCAAAACCTCGGTCGTGAAAGGTTTCTTGTTTAAGTTTACCTTGAGAGTTGAATATTGCTTGGGTCATCATAAATTATTCTGTGCTGAGTGTGTATATTTCTGGCTTCGTGTTGGCGAGCGACAGTGTTGCTCTCACAGTTCAGGAGTTCAGATGTCTTCAGACTTCGATAGAGTAGAGTAACCCATAACTGCTCAACCACAGTATATATATTTCCTAGTAAATCGCTGTATTTCGCTATAAATCAGCTATTCAGTATACATACACAGGTCTCGATACAAGATCGGTAAACCAGCCAAAAATACGGTCAAAATTATTTTAGTGTTGGCCTACCGATCACCGTGTTTGCGCTGGTATGACCGAGAATAAAATGAAATGTGGCATAAAACCTACGAAATGTACCTCAAACTAGCCTGTGTACAGTCTTCCGTCTCAAGATGGCGACTGGACTGGAGAGAAATCTATTAGCGCCACGAGGTATGCGCACACAATTAATGCATAATTTAACGCATGAACATAAATTTTGCTGCATGAAACAAAAAAAAACAAAAAATAAGGGCCTGCAGATTTAGACTCGTGCTGCCACAGGCAGCCCGAGTAACAATATATTTTATTGGCAGCAGGTGTATAGTGGCAGCAGGTGTACATGTATAGTGGCAGCAGGTGTACATATATAGTGGCAGCAGGTATATAGTGGCAGCAGGTGTAATAGTGGCAGCAGGTGTACATGTATAGTGGCAGCAGGTGTAATAGTGGTAGCAGGTGTATAGTGGCAGCAGGTGTAATAGTGGCAGCAGGTGTATAGTGGCAGCAGGTGTACATGTATAGTGTCAGCAGGTTTAATAGTGGTAGCAGGTGTATAGTGGCAGCAGGTGTACATGTATAGTGGCAGCAGGTGTACATATATAGTGGCAGCAGGTATATAGTGGCAGCAGGTGTACATGTATAGTGGCAGCAGGTGTATAGTGGCAGCAGGTATATAGTGGCAGCAGGTGTACATGTATAGTGGCGGCAGGTGTAATAGTGGCAGCAGGTATATAGTGGCAGCAGGTGTACATGTATAGTGGCAGCAGGTGTATAGTGGCAGCAGGTGTACATGTATAGTGGCAGCAGGTGTAATAGTGGCAGCAGGTATATAGTGGCAGCAGGTGTACATGTATAGTGGCAGCAGGTATAATAGTGGCAGCAGGTATATAGTGGCAGCAGGTGTACATGTATAGTGGCAGCAGGTGTACATGTATAGTGGCAGCAGGTGTATAATGGCAGCAGGTGTACATGTATAGTGGCAGCAGGTGTAATAGTGGCAGCAGGTATATAGTGGCAGCAGGTGTAATAGTGGTAGTAGGTGTATAGTGGCAGCAGGTGTATAGTGGCAGCAGGTGTATAGTGGCAGCAGGTGTACATGTATAGTGGCAGCAGGTGTACATATATAGTGGCAGCAGGTATATAGTGGCAGCAGGTGTAATAGTGGCAGCAGGTGTACATGTATAGTGGCAGCAGGTGTAATAGTGGTAGCAGGTGTATAGTGGCAGCAGGTGTAATAGTGGCAGCAGGTGTATAGTGGCAGCAGGTGTACATGTATAGTGTCAGCAGGTTTAATAGTGGTAGCAGGTGTATAGTGGCAGCAGGTGTACATGTATAGTGGCAGCAGGTGTACATATATAGTGGCAGCAGGTATATAGTGGCAGCAGGTGTACATGTATAGTGGCAGCAGGTGTATAGTGGCAGCAGGTATATAGTGGCAGCAGGTGTACATGTATAGTGGCGGCAGGTGTAATAGTGGCAGCAGGTATATAGTGGCAGCAGGTGTACATGTATAGTGGCAGCAGGTGTATAGTGGCAGCAGGTGTACATGTATAGTGGCAGCAGGTGTAATAGTGGCAGCAGGTATATAGTGGCAGCAGGTGTACATGTATAGTGGCAGCAGGTATAATAGTGGCAGCAGGTATATAGTGGCAGCAGGTGTACATGTATAGTGGCAGCAGGTGTACATGTATAGTGGCAGCAGGTGTATAATGGCAGCAGGTGTACATGTATAGTGGCAGCAGGTGTAATAGTGGCAGCAGGTATATAGTGGCAGCAGGTGTAATAGTGGTAGTAGGTGTATAGTGGCAGCAGGTGTATAGTGGCAGCAGGTGTATAGTGGCAGCAGGTGTACATGTATAGTGGCAGCAGGTGTACATGTATAGTGGCAGCAGGTGTACATGTAAAGTGGCAGCAGGTTTAATAGTGGCAGCAGGTGTACATGTATAGTGGCAGCAGGTGTACATGTATAGTGGCAGCAGGTGTAATAGTTGTAGCAGATGTATAGTGGCAGCAGGTGTATTAGCCCAACTGAATTTTTTGGTAATCTTGGGCTAGAGGACTGTTCATGAGCTATGGGCTATGGTAGTTACGTGCCTCAAGACTAACCCAACTGGGACTTTATGGGCTACTCTGTCCTCCTGGGCTAATTAGTGGAATGAGAACACACATGACTTTGACTGTAATAATTTTCATGATCTTTTTTTCTTGTCAGCCATCATTCAACCCAGATTATAAGAGTCGTGATGTTGTGGTGCTCAGTAAATTGGCCGTACGGAACTTTAATGGAATCCACCAAGGAGATGTTGTCTCTATAGTGTGAGTAACATTAGTGCACTCTCCTGTGGTAACCATACACTGTACCATAGTCGAGACCCTTGATTGTTTTAGTTGACCCAGTTGTGAGTTTTTAAGGGGCTCTGTCGACCCCAAAATTATCAACTTTCTCACGATAAATATAACTACTGGGTACTCAGATAAATATAACTACTGGGTACTAAGATTAATATAACCACTGGGTACTCAGATTAATATAACCACTGGGTACTCAGATTAATATAACCACTGGGTACTCAGATTAATATAACCACTGGGTACTCAGATTAATATAACCACTGGGTACTCAGATTAATATAACCACTGGGTACTCAGATTAATATAACCACTGGGTACTCAGATTAATATAACCACTGGGTACTCAGATTAATATAACCACTGGGTACTCAGATTAATATAACCACTGGGTACTCAGATTAATATAACCACTGGGTACTCAGATTAATATAACCACTGGGTACTCAGATTAATATAACCACTGGGTACTCAGATTAATATAACCACTGGGTACTCAGATTAATATAACCACTGGGTACTCAGATTAATATAACCACTGGGTACTCAGATTAATATAACCACTGGGTACTCAGATTAATATAACCACTGGGTACTCAGATTAATATAACCACTGGGTACTCAGATTAATATAACCACTGGGTACTCAGATTAATATAACCACTGGGTACTCAGATTAATATAACCACTGGGTACTCAGATTAATATAACCACTGGGTACTCAGATTAATATAACCACTGGGTACTCAGATTAATATAACCACTGGGTACTCAGATTAATATAACCACTGGGTACTCAGATTAATATAACCACTGGGTACTCAGATTAATATAACCACTGGGTACTCAGATTAATATAACCACTGGGTACTCAGATTAGAAGAGTACATGTGTGTCTTCAATGTATACTGGAGAAAATATGTGACAATATTGATGAAGGATGGTAAAGATTTGAAAGCACCTTGAAATTAGTTCACTGTAACAGATATCAAGCTTCTATAATTTATGTTTTTGTAATCCACTTTAATATTTTCCATCCTCTCTCAAAAATGTTTGAAAAGCATATCAGGACATGGTATTTCTCCTCTTTCTCAGGGTGTTGTTTTTCTACATGTACATGTTTGTAGTATCAGGACATGGTATTTCTATTCTTTCTCAGGGTGTTGTTTTTGTACATGTACATGTATGTAGTATCAGGACATGGTATTTCTATTCTTTCTCAGGGTGTTGTTTTTGTACATGTACATGTATGTAGTATCAGGACATGGTATTTCTCTTCTTTCTCAGGGTGTTGTTTTTGTACATGTACATGTATGTAGTATCAGGACATGGTATTTCTCTTCTTTCTCAGGGTGTTGTTTTTGTACATGTACATGTATGTAGTATCAGGACATGGTATTTCTCTTCTTTCTCAGGGTGTTGTTTTTGTACATGTACATGTATGTAGTATCAGGACATGGTATTTCTCTTCTTTCTCAGGGTGTTGTTTTTGTACATGTACATGTATGTAGTATCAGGACATGGTATTTCTCTTTTTCTCAGGGTGTTGTTTTTGTACATGTACATGTATGTAGTATCAGGACATGGTATTTCTCTTCTTTCTCAGGGTGTTGTTTTTGTACATGTACATGTATGTAGTATCAGGACATGGTTTTTCTCTTTTTCTCAGGGTGTTGTTTTTTGTACATGTACATGTATGTAGTATCAGGACATGGTATTTCTTTCTCAGGGTGTTGTTTTTGTACACGTACATGTATGTAGTATCAGGACATGGTATTTCTTTCTCAGGGTGTTGTTTTTGTACATGTACATGTATGTAGTATCAGGACATGGTATTTCTTTCTCAGGATGTTGTTTTTGTACATGTACATGTATGTAGTATCAGGACATGGTATTTCTTTCTCAGGGTGTTGTTTTTGTACATGTACATGTTTGTAGTTTTGTTTTAAAGAAACTTGATTTGGCAGTGCCCCTTGAACATCATAATAATGATGATGTTGATAGCCTTTATTCACAAATGGCAATTCTAAACTATATTATATGTACATGTACATTGTATTTATCCCAATGTTCATCAGAGATCCACATGATCCAGACATTGTACTGATGAAGAGAATTGTGGCTTTACAAGGAGACACTGTAAAGTAAGTTACTCAATATATTATACTGGTGTGTTCTAACTTATTAAAGGAAACCCTAGCTGTTGCAACAAATTGCCATTAAATTGTTGTCAGTGTGGTCTACAAATTTGATTTTTTTTAATTTACAAGTATAAGCCCTTTTTGGCTTTGAATTTCATGGGTGCCACCATCTTGGATGTGATAATGTTGTTGGCAATCCCTATCGTTACATGACAAGAGCCATTGTTTTCTCATAATAGGGACCACCGAAAAACACCATCACATCCAAGATGGCAGCACCCGCAAAATTCAAAACCCAAAATAGCTTATGTATTTGTATCCATTTTTCACTATATTTTCAATTTAGACCACATTGCCAACAATTTAACAATAAATGTGTTCCAACAACTAGGATTTGCTTTAACTGATTATGTGGTTAAACTTTTGATATGGTGTGACAACAACAACAACAACAACTTTATTTGGGGGGGGAGGGGGAATAGGACATTACAATTTTTGTCTCCCACGGGCTAGGTAAATGAGCTATTCAAGGCAGGGGCAAATTTTATACCATAGGGCAATTAAGCATAATGATATAACAACACAGAAGCTTTTCTGTAGGGTTATGTATACAGAAAAGGTAAGTTGAATTGTTAATAAAGTTTAGGTACAGTTGATAAAAATGATAAAGTTGCTAATTAAGGAACGATCTTGTGGGACTTCTATATAGTCATTGGCTTTCTTTGATTTGGGATTTAAATTTTGTTTTGCTTAATTACAGGTCCAATTCTCGCAAATGATTTCTTACTATTTCAGTTCTAGAATGTTCAATATAGAAACAATGTTGCAGAGAAGATCTAGTATTATAATTATGTTTTTCGCTAGTTAAACTAAACATGCCGGTTAAGTTAGGGGAACGACTTGGTGGAAAACATCATGTATCAGGCAGACTCGTTCAAATTACAAAAATGTTAGAGGCAAAGATCTAGTGTGAATAAATAAAGGAATTACATGGTCTCGAGGTTTTGCGAAAAATATAAGTCTAAGTGCTCGTTTTTGGAGAATCAATAATTTATTCCAGTGCACTTTCGCAGTTTGGCCCCATGCACAAATACCATAAGTTAAATAGGGGGAGATTAGTGATTGAAAAATACTCAATAATGGTTGGTGGGGGATAAAATTTCTCAATTTAGCAATGATACCGACAGTTTGCTGACCTTTTGGGAAATGTATTCTGTGATTTCATGATAGATTCCATTCCATGATAAATTGGAATCTATATTAAAGCAGCCCTAAATATTTCACACATTCCTTCATTTCTAGTGGTTTATAAGTTTTAGTAATATTATCGTAGACATTTACATGTGGAATAAATGTTAAAGATTTTTGTTGTAGGCAAAATATTAAATAGTTAGATTTCTTTATATTAAGCGATAATTTATTGGCCTTTAGCCACTCACATAGTTTTACAATTTCCAAATTTACTTTGATTTCCAATTGGCACAGGTTCTTATTAGGGGCCGACCATTTGACTTTTGAGGGGGGGGGGGGGGGGTGTTTTTGAAAAAAAAAATCCTGCAAACCAACGGTGTTGAAAAAAAATATCCTGCAAGCGGAAAAGCTTTGTTCTAGCTCCGCTTTTTTCGCAAAAAAAAATTCGTGCAACAACACTGCTAAAGAAAAAAAAAATCGAGCACAGACAAGAACACCCACCCCCCCACCCCCCCCCCCCCCCCCCCCCCCCCCCTCAAAAGTCAAATGGTCGGCCCCTTAGCATATAATATACTAGTGTCGTCAGCAAAGAGGTAGAAGGTAAACAAATTGGCAGATTTATGGATATCATTGATATAAAGGAGGAACAACAGAGGTCCTAGCACAGATCCTTGTAGGATGCCACAGAGATTTTCTTCTTGTTCAGATATATGATCATTGGCTAAAGTAGTTTGTTTACGATTAATTAGGTATGAACTGAACCAGTCATGAACAATGCGTCTGACACCATAATTATAGAGTTTACGTAAAAGGATAGTGTGATTAACTGTGTCAAAAGCTTTTTTGAGATCTATGAATATTCCAAAAGTATATTTGCCTTGATCCATATTATTCTGAATACTACTGATAATATCAAGGATTGCATGTTCAGTGCTATGTTTCTCACGAAAACCATACTGGGAACTGAAAAATACATGTACGGTATGTTGTATAATTTGCTGATAAATTGAGTCTGGTGAACATAATTTTTTCCAGGATTCTGTTATAAACAGATAGTAGATCTCAGAGCATCATCAGACTGGAATTATTTTTGCAAATTTTAGTTTGTTTGGATATACACCAGTTGATATTGAGCGATTAAAAATATTTGCTAATGGAATACTAAGATCTGACTTACTTAATTTTAGGAGTTTCACAGGACACGAATAGTGGCCATAGGCTTTATTAGTGGCTAGCATATTTATTTCTATTTCAATGTCATTAGGAATAATAGGGTCAAAGCAAAATGCATTAGGAAGGGGTGGGTCAAGAAAATCTCGAAATGTTTTTTTCTGTAGCAGGAATTTCATTAGCTAATTTATGGCCAATTGTGGCAAAGTGTTTGTTCAATGTGTTACTAATATCACTAGGGTCATTAGTTAACTTGTTATTTGTTCCAGTTTTAAGGCATTTTATTTTATTTTGTTTACTCTTTCTTGAAATTAGTGAATTTATGCCATTCCATGTTTGTCTAATGTCGTTTAGATTAGATTGAAAATAATGGTGGTAATAGTTATTTTTACTAAGGCGGATGAGTGAAGTCAATTTATTCCTATAGATTCTATATTTTTCAAGATCACGATTTAAGTAGAGACTATTTTTTACCCTAATCGAGGCATGCAGTCCTTTGGTTATCCAGGTCTCGAGAATATATATATATATTTTTTAAAGCTGTTTCATCGGTGCATGTTTATTAACAGGTTTATTGGTTGTTTTATAAAAAGAAGAAAATGCCTGATTTACATCTGGTTTAGAACAAATAATTATACCCTGGGTACCAGAGGTTCTACTGCCTCCCTTCGCGAAAGTTAAGGCCAGGGTAGAACAAATGTCGTTCCAGTTGATTTCAGATACCTCGGTCATAAATTTATTTGGGTCAAATTTAGAATAATCTCTTATTTTAGTTGTTGAGTGTTGTTTGTAAGCCTGATGATGTGTAATACACACTTGTATCAGAAACCATGTTACCGCCAATCAAAAAAAATCAAGGTTATTAGTAAATGTATTATAAATTAGTGTCGCAGAGTTTCCATAGACTCGTGTAGGTTTGTCAATAATTGGAAGAAAGGCTAAACTTT
This sequence comes from Actinernus sp. WN-2022, assembly GCA_030867875.1. Classification (NCBI taxonomy): domain Eukaryota; kingdom Metazoa; phylum Cnidaria; class Anthozoa; order Actiniaria; family Actinernidae; genus Actinernus; species Actinernus sp. WN-2022. The sequence continues at coordinate 50,932,799 of JAOWCC010001634.1, forward strand.
GGGTGGTTTGAAGAAGATTTTGGCTGAAAGAACAAGTTTCATATTTCAACAGGTCTATATTGAAGTCGCCCATGAGGTCAATATTTTTGTTGCTACGACTAACCTGTTCTAAAGTAGGAGATAAATATTCAAGAAAAGCTTCTGGATTGTTATGCTGTCTTATAAATAATTCCACAAATGGTATTTTTAGCGCTGGATTCCAGAATTTCGCTCCAAAGCGCTTGAAAAGAAGAGTTTGAAGTATGCTCAATTACCCTATAGTTTAACTGGTCATGTATATAGAACACCTCCAGCCGATAGAGGTATTGGCACATGCTCAAAACAATAGCCCGGTAGGTTGGAGATGAAATCAGTCGAGTCTGAATTACAAAGTCTAATTTCCGTTAGACCGATTACACTAAATACAGTATGAAACTCGCCAGCACCTGGTTTTGTAGCTCTTCGAATATTTTTCTTAGGCTTCTAATGTTATTATGAAGAACACTAAAATTTGAGTCCCCACTGTCCGTTACTTTTAAAGTATCACTCAGTTCATTAAAGCTATGAGGATAATATCTTGATCTCGGACACTTGTTTACGTAATTACAGTCGGGGTCGATATTGCGATCAGTGGGATTCAACTGGAAGAGATTTAAATCATATAGGCTACATAATGAATCTAACGATTTTCTAGTAGCATTCAGGTCTAATAAACTATTAAATGATGGGTGGGCTATAGATAACTCTGTACAATTATGAAAAGGTAATTGGGAAAGCAAAAATTTGTTCTTCTTAGCTTCGAGTTTACTCTCACAACAAGAGATTTTTCTCAACACACGACTAGTTATTGACAATCATGTATACTTAGCTTATGAAGTTATGAAGACCTACGAAAATGTTCAGTAATCTTCATTGCTTCGAGCTACAGTAGCTCATGTAGCTTGTGAAGGTCTCCAGCGTTCTGGACTATGTAAATTCTGGAGTCGTCCAACGCTCTCAGGAAGATTCCACTCTCCTTGGCCCAACAATATTTGAAGTTGTGGCGTGATTGAAGTTTCTTGGCTTCGACTAGAGGGAGGTGCATTCTTGGGTTAGAGTTGCTTGGGGTGAGATGATCAAACACTCTGGCATACTCAAACGACACTTGAGCATCATCAGGGAAGCCCATAGCACTTGGATTTATTTTACGGATTTATTTCTGCATCTCATCACCTTTTCTTTTACTAAACGCCTGACGAACTTGCATACGATAGGTTTCACATTTGCTTTGCGAACGAGTTGGCACTCGGTGCGCTATATCTATGTCTTACATTGTTATGTCATTGTTATGTCATCGTTATGTCAGCTTCCATCCTTTGCAAAACGTTGAGAGACAGGTTGGCTGTAATTTCACTATTTTCATTTTCATTTACATTTACGTGGGGCACTCCAAGGACTTTTACGTTGTACTGATAGCTATAATCCTCTAAATTGTTAATTGCAGTTTCAATATCGTTTGCTTTTTGAGCGAGGTTTATCACACGAGACATTAGGGTTTCCAGAGACTTATTCGACGACCTTTTGAATTCCACCAGTTCGTCATATTTTTTTGCTTAATAAGTCGAATGCGTTTAACCTTTCAATGGCAGTTGGCTTGTTTGGTGAAGGAGGAGCACGTGTTATGCTGCTAAACTCGGCCTTTAAGGCATCCAATTCCTTGGTTATTGCCTCTAGGCTGCCCTTTAGCTTATCATTCTCCTTTCGCAGTTTGCTCACTTCGCTCATGCTTGTAAGAGAACTGAAATTCAATTAAACGTTCCGTTTACGGAGCTCGCTCTGACCGTGACCGTCGCTCAATGATTAATTAGTAGTTCTATTTACATGTAGTTCAATATATGACAACTCTGTGGTAGAGCCAGTACATATTTTCATAATCACATACATGTATCGTTCCACAGAACACTAGGCTACAAAAACAAATATGTGAAGATCCCACGAGGCCATTGTTGGGTTGAAGGGGACAACTCCCATCACAGTATGGACAGTAACACTTTTGGACCAGTAAGTACATGTAGCTGTATTACACTGGTTTGCAATGAACCACCCCAGGTACATAATAATAGTCACAGTCACAGTAGTCGTCACAGTAGTAGTACTAGTAGTAGTAGTACTAGTAGCAGTAGCAGTACTAGTAGCAGTAGCAATATATAATGTTTTCTGAGGATATAGCTTCCGTCACTTACAAGTGGTTTTCAGGAAGGTCCTCCATAACTCAATATTTGTATGAATATAAAAAAATATACAACAAGAAACAACTAAAAGATGATGTAAAATCTAACTACGGTATAACATGGATAAAAACTGACCTATATACAATAAATATTATAAATCTAAATACTGATTGGTTAAGAAAACATCAATTCTCCTCTTTAAAAGAGTTTGGGGCATTGTTTTTCTTACAGCACTAGTCGTTAGTCCCTTTATAATAGGTTACCCTCCTTACCCATTCAGTGTTCGGCTTAGGCAGTCTTGGTAGATAACCATTTCTTGTGTTATACCCATGACATTGGCTTAAACTAGATCTATAATGTTCAAAATGTTCTGGTATATCTCCTTTTATAGCATTTTGGACCGAGACACATCGATGGCCAAAATACCGTCCATCCAGGGGGACCCACTTTAGGGACACAGCTGACGATTGCTTGCCATCTTGCATCTTTTCCGCAAAGCGATTTTGGAATGCTTGTAATTGTTCCATTTCAGATTTCAGCTGGTCCCCCAACTGCATAGTCTAGATGGGGTAGCACTAGGCCATTAAAATACGCAATTCAAGTTTCCTTATCTAGTATGTGGCAAATGAGAGCCGATGGCTTAATTTCCGTAACAAGTTATTTATGTGCAACTTCCAGTTCTATTTTTCGTCCGTTATTACTCCGAGATATTTGAAGGATTGCACACGGTTTATTTGCACACCATGACAAAGCTCCTTTACTTTGAGTGATCAAAGGTTACACATGTCCTTCTATGCGGGAGCATTTTCCTTTAGTTTGTTGTTGTTGTTGTAAGCTGTATTTTAATTTTACGTTTCAGTACCCAGTAAATCAACATTGTTAGAGAATTAATGAATACTGATTTGACTCGCAACTTGACCCAAACATATTTTGCTAGGTTCCAATAGGCCTTGTACAAGCCAAAGCAACGCATGTTATTTGGCCAGTTAGAAGATGGTGTCGAGTTGAGAGCAAACTACTAGAAAACCGAGCACCACTCAACCATAAAGACCTTCATACATCAGATGAACTAGAAGATAAAGATGAAATATGTACTCCAGCAGACGAGGAAGAGCTAGAACAGCACCTCAGTAACTGGAAAGCAAGTGATCTGGATTCTATTTCTGACTGTACTCTAACGACATGAACATTTGGACCAGTTGACTCTCAAAATCAGTTGAGAACGTAGAAGTAATTGGAATTTTAGATTTGTTCAAAGGAAGTTATAGCTCTCAACTCAGAAATGTGAAAATTATGGTTATATTTAGCTTACTGTGCGAGCAATGGGTTCCCTCCATCAAGCACAGGCAGCCCAGGCTAATGATTTTTTCAAGGAATGTATGGGAATTTTTAGAAAAAAAACTAAAACTGTACTAAAATGATCAATAAAGTCATGAAATCTTACCTGTATGTTTTAAAGTTGCTCCTCTTCATCACTGATGCGTTTATTTCTGGTTTGAAGTACTTCTGGGTTTTCCCCCATCCCCTGTATAAATAATGAGAAGGCAGGAAACACGAGACGCCATTAGTCCATGTGGCGACTCTTCGAGGCCTCGTAATTCTTCGAAAATCATAACTTTCAGCATTTTACCCTTTCTCGCATTCCTCTAGCACTCATTTAATCGATCTATCGCTTATTTCCTCCCATTGTAAGTAGTCAAATTCGACGGTTTCTGCAGCTAATCTAGCATATGCCGACTTAGCCTTAGTTCATGGGCTGCCTGTGCTTAGTTGAATGACTTTTATTCGGGAGCAGTAACGAACGAGTGCCGGAGGAATCCGACCCCCTCCGTGTTTTTTCCACCGTTCAGCGATTGGTCGATTGAGTACAACGACTTCGTTCTTCGAATCTCCTCGAAAAAACACGATTCCTTCGGCACTGGTTCGTCGCTATTCCCGAAGAAAAGCCGTTCAACTAAGCACAGGCAGCCCATGAACTAAGGCTAAGTTGCCGGAACCCTGGATGCTAAAGCGCTAAATTTAACTACTGGCAAAGTGAGGAAATAAGCTATGGTCGATTAAATGAGTGCTAGAGGAATGCGAGAAAGGGTTCCTGGAGGTAAAATGCTGAAAGTTTTGATTTTCGAAGAATTACGAGGCCTCGGAGAGTCGCCACGTGGACTAATGGCGTCTCGTGTTTCCTGCCTTCTCAATATTTAAATAGGGGAAGGGAAAAACCAAGAAGTGCCTCGGCAATTTTTATGAAAACCAGAAATAAACACATCAGTGATGGAGAGGACAACACACAGGTAATATTTCATGACTTTATTGATCATTTTAGTACAGTTTTAGATTTTTTCTAAAAATTCCCATACATTCTTTGTAAAAATCATTATCTTGGGCTGCCTGTGCATCAAGAAACGAGGGAGAGCGTGGTTAATTTGGTGAAGAGATGCGAGCACAACCTGTGCTCGCAGTGTAGGTTAGAGTAATCATGTGACCTACTGTATAAAAGTATCGAAGTTCGAGTTATTAAGCCTTAATATTATTGTTCAAACGGTTTCAACATCGGTATATTTGTTGAAACGGTGTCGAAATGGTTGAAACCGTTTCAGTGAATTTGTCGCTTCTCAAACTCGCTCTAGCATGCTTTCATCACCTTTCTACTATCATGTTTTCAGGCCATTTCAAACGGTTTCAAGATGGGCTTCACTCTGCTCGCAGGGTACACTAACGCTTGCCTACGACCATAAAATGTATCTATATGCAAGTTTATTACACTAACTTTTTCAAATATAAAACAAGAAATAAGAGATTTATCGGAGTGCAGTGCTTTTGTTCTATTTTCTATAGTTAGTTGTTCATCTCAGTTCAGGACACTTTCTTCAGCCCTTTGTCTTTCTTCAACCCTGCTTGTAGGGTCAACGTTACGGTTAGCTTTGCGTGACGACCCGGCCCAAGAACGGCTACGAAGCTTAGGCCAGGAATCGTCGAGTTGGACTTCGAATTCGAGTACGCTTAGCTTATTAGCTTTTTCGTATTTTCGGCCCAAATCAATAAAGCGGGTATCCTTTTAATTTAAGTAATGTTTCGTGTAAGAAGTACGGCACCGAACGGCATTCATGTGGAGCAAGGTGTTAATTTTGTATTGTGAAAATTCTTGATTTCACCACAGGTAGCCCAAGCTATGGATTATTTTCATGTTCACAGGCAGCCCAATCTATGAGTTTGTGAAAATAGAAGATATGTATGGGGTTTAATTGCCGTACAATGTATAAATAAACATACCTTTTCGCTTCCATGTTATTTCCTTTGTGTGTGTTTTTTGAATGAAAAACAACTAAAAACACCCTAAAATGGTTCCAAGAGAAGACAAACCACAAAGGAAACAACATTGAAGCGAAAAGGTAAGTTTATTTATACATTGTACGGCAATTTGAAAGGATTTATAAAACTCCATACATATCTTCTATTTTCACAAACCCATAGTTTGGGCTGCTTGTGATCTCGCAGGTTGAAACATGAAAATCGCCCAAAAGACTTTAATCCACCAAACTAAGATCTCTTACTGTTAATTTTATTTTTATTTTTTTAAATAAGTAATCTCAAAGCTATTGCTTTAGAGCAAACAAGGAAATAATGCGACTAATTAAACAAAACATGAAACTTGAGAACTTGTAGGCATTAAATGTACTGTCCCGCAAAATCACTACAGATCGATAGTAAATATAGTACTATAGTACTACAGATCGATAGCTCGCGGTATACATAGGTACCTCAGTTAAGTGTTTCCAAGTTTTCCCTTTAAATATCTCTGTCCTTGTACTCTCGCGGATCTTGACTGGATTCCAATTGGTTCAGTTGATCTTCGGCTAACGCTAACTGGCTGTCGATCTCCGCGTATCACATGCATCGAAACTTTTGTGTATTATAATCACTTCGTACTGTCCTTGCTGTCACAATCCGTAGGAGAATCAAGTGCACATAAATGAACGATTTATCCGGAAACAACAACTCATCGGGTTGTTTTTCACGGCGGCCTTGGAGAAAAATCTCACTTGGCCGAAAACGCCCCGGCTGTTACAAAACACAGGCCCAGGGCCCAGGTCCCAATCGAAAATTTCCTATTGAATGATCACTAGAAAATCAAACATTTTAGAATGACAAAACTCCACATGATTTTGCCATCCTCTGTCAATATTTGGGGAATTTGTCGTTCTAAAATGTTTGATTTTCTAGTGATTCTCAATAGGAAATTTTCGATTGGGACCTGGGACCTGTGACCTGTGACCTGCGTTTTGTACCAGCCGAAAACGCCCTGCAAGTTTACGTAACGATGGCAATGTCAAATAATCCTTGTAAGGAAGCTGATTGGTTGGAGGTGAGAGAGCTCAGCTAAATACTTGCGAAACTTGACTCGGGCGGCCAAAGACCTGGCCCGAGTAATAATAGGATGTGTCACACAATACAGTTACCAGCCAAGCTATAAACTGATTACATAATTATACAGTGCGAGCGAGCCTTCACAATGTACTGGATAGTAATAACGTTGGTATTGTTAGCTGTGATCTACTGGTACGGTGTTAGCAGGTATTCTCTTATTGCTAGCGTTCCTCTCAACGGTCCTCGTCCGTGGCCGTACGTAGGCAATCTACTAGATGTGTTTAAATATGGCGGCTTTCACAAGATGTTGTTGGAGTACTTCAGGCGTTATGGCCGCGTGCATAAGATGTATATCGGTAGGACACCCGCTATAGTTGTTAACGATCCCGAGATGGTCAAGCAGATTACTGTGAAAGAGTTCAGTAAGTTTCCTAACCGACCTGCCTTCATCAAGCCCAACCCCCCACTGGACTCGGTAATGTTCCAAGCACGAGATGAGACATGGAGGAGAGTTAGGTCAACTTTACTCCCCACATTCAGTGCAGCCAAACTTAAGCAAATTGTGCCGCTTATTGAAGCCTCTACTGCTGTTTTGCTTCAGAAAATGGAACTGTTTTCTTCAACGGGTAAGTTACCGTGGAATGCCATTTCTCAAACTCATTAATTATCTGGTTACTGGCACTCCTGGTTCCAAACTCACTGGTGTTTGATCAAATTTCCAACACTACAGGATCATTATTTCGTAATCTAAATATGCATAACACTTGGAACTCTTGATCAAACAATAGAGCGAATCGGCTAACTGTGTTCCTTCCCAATTCAGATCACGTGACGTAAACAGATGCTACTCTGGGGAATTGTTTCTATCATAATGCAGTCATGCCTATCTGAATAAAATTAATTTTCAGAGACAATTCTCCTTACGTCACATGATCTTAATTGGGTAGCATTCCCTCTATGACATGAGTGCTCTTAGACTTGTAGTCTATTGCTCCAAGTCGAACTCGCTGAGTCGCTGGGTAAGCGATTACTGGGTCAAAAAGCGCTCTATGAAATGAGTTTAAATACCGACTGGAGTCATCATTTTTTCTGGAAGCCACATCTTTGTTATCTGAATCTCTGGGGATTGATTGCAAACCAGCAATACCATATCGTATTAGTTATTATTACTGTTGTTGTATTTATATTTAAATACTCTGAAAATAATCTCAATTGAAATACTGAACTATATGGCACTGACTGGTACCTTTCAAGGATTAAAATGGGTAGTTTGGTGGACATTTCAAATTACGATAAACACAACTGTACCACTTAGAGTGTTGGTACCTTTTAGGGTATTACTACTTTTAAGAAAATAAAATTGTTTAATCATGATCTCTTGATGCTATGACACTAAAACGTCAGTATTTCTCGAAGATATTAGCTGATATGAGCTACGCTGTACTGAAATTCGAGGGTAAATCAAGTTTATGTATCACTGGCATTGCCATGTTTCGAGATAAGCGAACAATCTGTCAGCTCCGTGTCATATCACGCCCTTAGCCCCTAATCGTAAACACTTGTATGCCAATAAGGGAAGAGGTCAAAACAATGGATTTCACAATTTTGTCAGGGAAGATGGTGGGGTGGCGTGTAATACCCTCTACCCCTTTTTTCGAGGGTAATCTTCTCGCCTTGTAAAATAGGGATACCTGATTTTAATGCAGACACACGTTCTTCTCCGCCTGTAGAAACTCGAAATATAGTTCCTTTCTTAAATAAGTATTTTATTCAAGAAGATATTTGTGGTCAAAAATCTAGATTTTGCCAAAATAGGTGGTGGTTTCCGGATACAACCCCCCTTTCCTCAAAATTGGGTCCCGCCTCGTGTTATAACACAAAGATCATATAATAGTTTGTAATGCAGCTGTCAATGTTTGGATTTATTTCTATCCCATCGTACTGATGACGCGGTACCATTGTTCTTGATGCTTCCCAGGTGAGAGTGTGGATTGTATCAGACTCTTCAGCTTGTTCGCTCTTGATGTGATCATGAAGTCGGCGTTTGGCTTCGAGACAGACATCCAGACTGACCCAGACGAGACGTTCGTCCATAAAGCCAAAGATGTCTTTAAAACTCCGCTATGGATTCGCGCGTTCTCTATGTTCCCGTTTTCCAATTACTTTAGCAAGTATGTGAACATCCTGAGAAATACTGATTACTTCTTGGAGCTCGCACGCACCATGATAGGCCAACGCCAGGAGAAGGGCAATCCATCAGGCAGACGAGACCTCGTGCAACTGATGCTAGAGGCTCATCAAGAAAAAGTTGACGGCGTCGCTAAGTTGAGTGATGATGAAATCGCGGCCCAGTCTCTCGCGTTCTTCTTAGCAGGGTTCGAGACAACTGGTAACACCCTTTCCAACACAGCCTACCTTCTGGCGACTCACCCTGAAGTCCAAGAGAGACTAATACGGGAGCTTCATGAAGCGCGCCAAAACCAGGGTGACACTCCGTTGTACGAGTTTGTCCAGAAAATTGGCTACCTTGATCAAGTGATTTGTGAGGTTCTGAGGCTGTGCTCGCCTGCGTTCAACCTCCTTCGTGAGTGCAAAGAAGCGTGCGTGATAAATGGTATTCACTTCCCCAAGGGTGTTGATGTTAACATGCCAATATATGTACTCCATCGCGACCCCGAGGCCTGGGCACAGCCAGAGGAGTTCCAACCGGACCACTTCTCCCCCGAGGCCAAAGAGAAGCGCCATCCTTACTCGTTTATCCCGTTTGGAATTGGACCTCGCCAGTGCATAGGATTGAGGTTCGCTTTGATGGAAATCAAGATCGGTCTTTTGAAGGTGCTGGAGAAGTTCAAGTTTGAGGTGGCGCCTGAGACATCGGAGAAGCTGGAAATGATAGCTGTTCTCTTAATGCGTCCAAAAGATCCGATTATTCTCAAGTTACGCAAACATTGACGATCTTTTGAACTGGTATAAGTTTGCACCGGTAACCAAACACTTTAGCATCACTTGAGATCCACAATCGCCATATTTGTACTTAAGGTAGATTTGAACTTGTCCACTTTGTTTGTAAAGATATTACGAGCTTCCTTCTCCGTTTCTTGCTTAGCAGAACTGTTATGTAAATTACACGAGCCGAGGTTTAAAAACATGACGCGCAATAGAGTAAACTGAAATGGACTGCGACGGTCTTTTCAGTATGGGCCTCAACAGGGTTACCACGGTCAGGGAAAAACAAAAATGTTTCAAGGTCAGGGAAATACCAAAATTTCAATGAAACGGTAGTGAAAAAGCAGGGAATTCTATTTCCAGGCTCCACATGCTTATGTCTGTGGGTTGTTTTTGTTCTGTTCAATGTTTCTGTCTCAAAATAATGATTAATTGTATTATTCTTTGGTTTATCCTTTTCTCACATATGGACTGATTGTATGGGGAAATACCTACCAAACATCTCTTAAACCTATCTTTTTGCTTCAGAAGAAAGCTGTAAGAATTGTAACATCTTCTAAATATGATCAACACACTTCCACTATTTTTAAGGAACTGGAAATCTTAAAGTTTGCTGATGTTATTTATTACCAAAACTGCATTTTACTTTTTAAGTTTCATGCTAATAAGCTCCCATCTGCTTTTAACAATTTCTTTCAAGCTATATCCTTGAAACATCACTACGATACTCGGCTAGCAGCCAAATCGTCTTACTTCATACCTTCTGCTCGCACCAATTATGGTCAATTCAACATTCGCTTTACAGGCGCAGTGATTTGGAATGATATAAATGAAAATACCAAACAGCGCTTAAAGACCCTGTGTCCGAGCCCATGGTGCTTTGCGCGCGCAAGTCATTTTCGTAGGCTACGAAATTAGAAAGATCGTTGTTGTTGTTATGTGACTCCCGAATCTTTCGAAATCCATCCCTAGTTTGGGCCATCGTGTAATTATTGATAGGTATATATGCTTAACTAACTTTCTTTTATCTTAACTTTTGTATATATACTTTTTTAAATGAAACTTTAGTTCGAATATTTCTTCGAATCCCGGTCTAGAGTGGCGAGTACGTAGAGGAATGCCGGTGAAAGGACCGAGACAGCGAGGAGAAGTGACTCGACAAATAATCCTTCAGCAGTCCACATTTTACTTTCTCTAGGTCTACAAGAGAACACTTGTGGTTCAAAAGGACTTACTACGTGAGTTTCCCGTGGATTTGCTGCACTAAGGGACAGGCGGGCTTCGTTGGAAATACAAAGCAACCACTTCTGGCATCAAGAACATTCGTAATTATAATTTCGCACGGCTAAGCTCCACTGAGGTGTTACGACTTATCTGTATCTGTATATGTTTTGCATTTTTATTAGCAGAGAAAGCAATGTCCTTAACCTTTTTTTTCATCCTCCAGCACGTCCAGAAAGTCTTGCTACCAAAACTACGATCCAATCTGCCGAGTTCAGTTCGCTGTGAGTTTGACTCGAATGCGAGTACGACATTTCATTTTGCACTCAAAATATATCATTCGCAAGGAAAGTAGAGATCTTCAAATACAGCTTAGTAATACTGGAGACATAAAAACAAGGTAACAAGAGTATGTGTTTGCTTGTAGAGTTGTGAAAAGGCGCACTCGTAAATCGAATTAGAATCTAAAGACAGAACAACTGGCTTCCTGCAGAGTACTGTTAAAATCATATTCGAAGCATCCGGGGAAAATTCGTGGGTTCGATTGGGTTTTTAATCCGGTAGAAATTATGAAATTCGTTATCCAAAAGTGTATGTTTACTTCTTTTATGAAACTTATAAACAATCGAGAACAGTTTAGTTCGCCTAAAAGCTGGCCTTTAATTTATGCGGCCGTTGATAAACAAACTAATCATAACATTGGCGCAAAGCACCATGGGCTCGGACACAGGGTCTTTAAGAACCCTAGTCTTCTCACATTCTTAAGAACTTCATAATTCGGCTCTGTTCTTGTTGTTTTCTTGTTACTGTTAGTTACTTCCACTAACAACTGTAGTTATATTTTTCTCATAGCGTTTTTGCTTTCACAATTTGTTTTGTCTTGTCTTAGTAAGTTGTCTTAGTAATGTGTTTCTGTCTGTTGTGACCCTATTATCCATTTTGTAGCTACCTAGCTAGATTAGCTTTATGGTTATTCTAAGTAGCTTATACCCAACTCTTGTTTTAATTAAGTTCATTTATCATTAAACTCTTGTAATCTGTGTGGTATTAAATAAATGGTTGTTGTTGTTAAAATGTCAGCTGCTACTCGCTTTCCACGGCGGTTAGCATACCTCAATCGACTTTATGAAAAGTCCGTGCACTTTCCACTAGAAGAAGTAAAGGCCTGCTATGCAGACGTATTTTTTCACTCTCATAAGTAACATCTGCTTACCCGAGCGCATAATTAGTTTCCAATATGCACGCTGACGTCAGGACGTTTGTTTTATTTTTCTGCCCAATCAAAGCCATTGTTAGAATTTTAGTGAATTGGCGCGCCAGTGAACACTCTCCTATGATTGGTCAATGGCAAATGTCTGCCGAATTCTTTTAAATGTAACATTACGTCACCTTCCAGGATATGGAAGGTAAAATCTGATTGGTCCATAACACAATGAGGTGTGCATATTGGAAACTAATTAAGCGCTCGGGTAAGCAGACGTTACTTTTTTCTTCGAATTTATGAGTGGAAAAACACGTCTGCATAGCAGGCTATGTGCTACCCAGCCGTTGGTGATTTGCTCCAATGATCCTGCCGTTTATTCATGATAAACTTTCATTTAAAATCTATTGTTGTGGTAAGATTTGTCAACTGCCTCCCGCTAAGCCTTTCTCTGAGCAACGGAGAAAACTTCTGGTACCAGGGAGCAAGTCGCCCCGTCAGTGATGCCGGTAGTATCGTCGTGTACCGTTGAGATCCGTGGGGAATCACACCTCGCGCGCTCGGTGGGTTGTCGTACCGCTATTATAGTATATATTATACTATAATAGCATATTTTATGAACATGCTAATGAAGTTGATATAAATCTGGTAAAAGAAACGACTCCAATCAGCGAATTCTCTCGTGGTCTAATGGTTAGGGTTTGGGTTGGTGGTGGGTAAGCCATTGCATTGCTTCTTAACCGGCCCGGGTTCGAATCCCGGTTCAGGCGGTATTTTTTGTTATAGTGAGGATAACATATAATCGTTCTAAAATTTCTAAGTGTCGATTCCGATGTTCGTATAAAATTTCTGAGTCTCAAATTATTCATAGCGAACGTGGGTAACAAAGGGAATTTTATGACGCAGTTGGTTAAACGGTACACTACACGACGATACTACCGTGATGCCACTGTCAAGCCGGGCTATTCGACCGTCGTACATATCTTCGCTAAATTATTTAAGAAACAACTTTCTCGCTTTTCGATGGACCAGGGTACGCGTACAGCGAATCTCTCATCAAACTCACATTTAACAAAAGGTCAGGTTTCGCGTGTCAGAGCCGCGCTCACTGAAAAATCTCCCGATTTCCCGATACCTTTTACGCCAGCAAGAGCAAATGTTCTCGCTTGTATGGGATAAGTTTTATGAGTTTTTGAATACCGAAATAAATATAAAACTGGCACGATAGACTGCATTCAGTGGACCGTACCGATAAATACTAGATCAGAAAATGCATAAGAGACCACTCTTCTCCTAGGAAATTAGCCTGCTTGCCGGCTCTCCTGTAATTTTTTCGGTCGTTTCTTTTCGGATTGGGTCACCTGTGGCACGCGGTCAAAATGGGGCGAGTACAGGAGAGCCGGCAAGCAGGCTACTAGGAAATTGGAATATTGATATATTTTTATACTTATATTTTTTATCAGACGATTCGAGGGCCTTAATTCATCAACTTTGTGGTGCGAAAAGGATTATAGTAAAACCAATAACAAATCTGCAAGGGAAAGAGTTGTCTGGGTATGATTCAAAAAGGAGTATTCGATATCTTTTTTACCTCTGCTACACAATCTGGTCAAACAGTAACGACAAAAAGAAAATTTCGTATATTTTGAGTGGTATGAAGGATAAAAACTACAATTTATATTGTAAATTCTTTGAGTTAGTTCAACTGCCCTTATACTTGTCGTATTTTCTGTATGAGCTCTCTCGATAAGCCTGAGGCTTTTGGAGCAAATGCAGATAGTAAATGTTTACATTTAAAAAAGGAGGAATAGGCGACTCGTTCTTAATTTTTATTTGTTTTGATTCTCTTTATCGTTTGCCTATACCCCTCCCTCCTTCCTTGAGTGAAGTCAACTCCTTGACAACAAAATATCAGTGGTCTGGAAACTCTTCAGATACACGAGCTGGTAGAGGGGGGAATCCGGAAGGTAAAGGTGATTTATGAAGGGATACAGAAAAACAAAACGCACTGCCTACCAGAGATTCTCCAGATGTATCATACTGACAACAAATAGGTACGAAGTAGGTTTAGAGGTAATATATAGTACTAAGAGCACCAGTAGTTTATTTTCTTGTTCAATACAATGCTCGAGAATCTTTCAAGTAGTGCAGTCGTTTGTTTGCAGGCACCAGTAGTTTATTTTCTTCAGTGTTCAATAAAATGCTCGAGAATCTTTCAAGTAGTGCAGTCGTTTGTTTGCAGGCACCAGTAGTTTATTTTCTTCAGTGTTCAATAAAATGCTCGAGAATCTTTCAAGTAGTGCAGTCGTTTGTTTGCAGGCACCAGTAGTTTATTTTCTTGTTCAATACAATGCTCGAGAATCTTTCAAGTAGTGCAGTCGTTTGTTTGCAGGCTTTTCTTATTGAAGGGACACTGGCAACCCCCAAATTATAAACTTTCTCAAAAATATGTACTCAGATTAGCAGAGTATGCTTTCCAGGTACCACTGGAGAAAATGCGAGACAATTTTGATGAAGGATGGTAAAGATTCGAGCGGATGAAAAATACAAGTATATCAGAATGCTCATATGATATTTCTCTTGAATGTATCCGTCAGGGTGTTATTTTGTTACGCTCGCCTATACAGTTAGTCACAGTCCCATTCATTAAATCAATACTATACATACATACATAATCTTTATTTATACACGGTTTCTCCTCATACATATGCTCTTCCTGAGAGCCGTGTCTATAGCTACAACATTCATAAAAATACAAAATCGTATTGATAATAAAAATGGCGACACTATAAAAACTATTCTAAATCATTTAATGCACAATACCGGTCTGATTCTTAATATTGTTAGAAAAGCTATTCCAGAGAACATACCCTCTATACTGGAAACTTAGTTTACCGCTTTCGCTGTTTGGTCTAGGCACAAACAGATTACTAAACGAATTTCTCAAGTTAGAAGAATGAAATCAATATTGTTTGTATTTTCAAACATGCACGTTACTCAAGTAGTTTGCAGTGCCCCCGTTTAGTGTTTTAGACATTAATATTGCTAATTGTTTCAATCTTCTTTCTTCAAGATTGTCCCACCCCAGCTAATCCAGCAACTCAGCCGATCGCTTGTCATAATTTGAGCCTTTGTAGTGTGTCAGACATCCATTTCCCACATGTTCCCCATACTGCGCTACAATCAAAATATGGTAGCACAAGAGGATTATACATTGTAATTGAAGTTTCATAGGGAACGAGATGCCTTCAGTACTCTTTTTAACCCGCCAATTCCTCCCGAAGCTTTCTCAGCAGTTTTGTTTATTTGATCTTTCCAGGTAAGGTCAATACCTATCTCTACTACGAGATATTTATATGTCAATTCCCTTTTCAGAGGTTTGTTATCTACTTGAATTTGAAAAGGATAATCCAGGCTTCTTATCTTATTTTGACTGGCTACTATCATGTATTTTGTTTTAACTACATTTAGGCTAAGCTTGTTTGCTTTTAACCATGTATGTATTTCATGCAAATCATGATTCATAGCCAGGTCTACTCCCGGGGGGGGGGGGGACTCCCTTATGTGAGGGGTACATGGATGCTCGTCGTACCTATTAGGGGTCAAAATCAGGAGTTTGGTACCACTGAGGGTATCCATCATCAAACACAGACATTTCTATGTAAAGCGGTACCTTTTAGGGGTCGGGTGTCAATGGAACAAAAAAGCTGTTATCAATTTACATTTTTGTCATCTTTTAGGGATCAAAATAAGCTTGAGCCACGCCCATTTTAGTACCTCTTAGGGGTCAAATCGAAAATGTCCGACGAGCATCCCTACCCATTTTATATGGGAGTCACCCCCCCGGGGGTCTACTATACTTTAATCTTTCCTTTTCTAACCTATGGGCTTATCGTCTATGGTAACACTTACACCTCAACTCTAAAACCACTAATTACTCTACAAAAGAAAGTCGTACGAAACAGGACATTTTCTGAATGTCGTGAGCACTCTAATCCTCTTTTCAAGGCATTAGGTATTCGAAAATTCCTCGATTTAGTTTACTACCACAATGCAATTTTTATGTATGATTATTTTACATCCAGGTTACCTAATGTTTTTTCTAACTTCTTTGAACGAACAAGCACACGACACAATTACAATACTAGATTGGCAGCAAGGGAAACCTACTGCCTACCTAAAGTTAGAACAAACTATGGTAAATGTAGTCTCCGTTTTACTGGCGCAAAAACCTAGAATTCCATTCGCGACGACTATAAACTTCTATCGAAACCATCCTTGAACAAAACTCTTAAAATCAATATCATTGAATCTTACTGATGCCTATGTTTATTTCATATGTTTATTGCATAGTTTTATATTTATTTCATAGTTTTATTTTATGTATTTACTTATTTAATTACTTATTCACTTTGTGAGTGTGTTTGTGAATGTGTATTGACATTATCCTGACCGAACATTGTAAGTTACTCATTGTGACAATCTGATTCTATTAATTTATCTATTTTCAGATTGCCAGTAACCTAGTCATTTATAATGTAATTATGTATATTTATGTTGTGTATGTTACAAATAAAGTCTCTAGATTCATTTGTTGCTCTAGGACGCTCTCGTTTGCATTAGCAACAGTTAAACTTGTATCATCCGCAACATACGTACACTGGAATTCAGATCACAAGCCGGAAGATCATTGATATCTATAGACTACAAAAAGCAGTGGCCCCAGGATCGACCCATGGGGTATTATCCCACATTTAATTTTACAACTATTTGACAGAACACCATCCACAGCTGTATAACAATACAGCAAGTTCCTTATTTGTTTTCTACAGAACTGATGCTATCAAAAATATTTCAGTCTGCGTTCGTTTTTAAGGCGTGACAGTGCGTGACTGTTCGTTTTAAGGTGTGACAGTGCGTGACTGTTCGTTTTAAGGTGTGACAGTGCGTGACTGTGTTCGTTTGAAAGGACTGACTTCTCGTCGTAGAACAAATACAGTACTCAGCGTCTGACAATGCGAAGGTTGATAGGGTCCTTAGGAGCCATCAGAATAACAGCTCTGTGCTCCAGCTTAACCACGGTGTCCGGCGCTGGTATGAACTTAAACTTCTCCAAGATATTCACAAGTACAATCTTGATCTCCATCAGGGCGAACCTCATTCCTATGCACTGGCGAGGCCCCGTACCAAACGGGATGAACGAGTATGGATGGCGCTTCTCCTTGGCCTCGGTGGAGAAGTGTTCTGGATCGAACTCGTCTGGGTTTGCCCAGACCTCGGGATCGCGGTGCATTACATAAACTGGGATATTAACGTCCACACCCTTAGGGAAGGTTAAGCCATTTATATCGCACTCTTCATCGCATCGCCTCATAATCAAGTATCCGGGGGGACAGAGACGGAGAACTTCGTTCACCACTCGATCAAGGTAGTCGATCTTTTGGGCGTGCTCGTACAAAGAAGTGTCCCCCAGATTACTACGAGCTAGATCAAGCTCTCTTACTAGTTTTTCCTGTATTTCAGGGTGGGTAGCCAACAAATAGGCCGTGTTGGAGAGTGTATTGGCTGTGGTCTCGAATCCTGCGAGGAGAAAGGTTAATGACTGTGCCGCGATTTCTTCATCGTTCATTTTAGTAACACCGTCCACCTTGTCCTCGCGGGCCTCAAGCATAAGTTGTACAAGATCTCTTCTACCTCCCGCTGTTCCCTGTTGTTTCCTCTGCTCCACCATCGAGAGAGCGATCTTCACGAAGTAGTCAATGTTGGGCAGGATATCAACATATTTACTGAGGTATTCCGAGAAGGGGAACATAGAAAACGCCCTGATCCACACGGGTGTCCTGAAGGCTTTCTTGGCGAGGTGGTAGAACGTACGATCGGTGTCGGTCTGGATGTCTGTTTGAATACCGAAAGCAGCATTGGTGATGACGTCAAGAGCAAACAGGCTGAATAAGGGTACGCAGTCTGTACTCTCACCTGCACAATAAAATGAACGTCATCAATCATCTACATCGTCTGCACGTCGAGTAAATACAATAATTATAATTTATATTGTGCAATTATCCATAATTATAGAGAATGTTCAAATGTACCCTTATTAGAACGCAACTAAGATGCGGTTAGATTCGGTAGATAAAGGTTTGGACCAAGCAAGAGGGCCGGATGGGCGGATATTGGACAAGTTCGGTTTTCGTGGAGGTCAATAAACAAGCAAAAAGTGAATGAGGTTAATATCGCCCCATCTTGATCAAACTGAGCTTGATATTATATGGCGAAAATAAATTGCTAAATTCCACTGTCTTGACAATCGTACTTTTCGATTGTTGTTCCGAAATGAATGAACTCTGAGACAGGCCTCCTTTACTTTAACGTTTTTCAGTTCATGGACTTCTTGTTTGTTTTTCTTTTCCTCTATGCGACAATTTCTTTAAAAATGTATGGGTTTTATCGTTTTACAACTGATCTGCGCTTGCGTATGTTCTTATGCTACCTAATGCTTATGTCACAGTAAAGTGGCCAACAGTACAGATTCCTTTATTTTCTGCTTGTAAGGGCCGATTCAAACGTCGAACTTTTCATGCGCCAAACGCAATTGAAACAAAAGATAATTAGGCGGCTTCTTTTGATCTAATTAGGTTCGGCGCATGAAAAGTTCGACTATTCACGCCAAGTTCGACGTTTGAATCGGTTTTAAATCAGTCCTTATCAAATCATTAATAATTCATGAAGCAAAAACAAAGGGAATGACTGAGCGATAAGTGATCTGAAAAAAGCTCAAGTTTGTAAATCCCATAAAGCACGGCCACGAATTCTGTATCTATTATTTGTAATACATGATTAGCGGTACTAAGGGATGCTATTAAAAGATTCGAGGTGAGTAGGTGAACTCCTCGTGATTATCACAATCAGCACCGAGTTATTTCACCTTTGGTCTTAGTAATAATTGTAGAAGAAAGAACTCCAACTCCAAGTAATCCAACTCCAAGTAATAAAGCTAAATATAGCAGATATCGTAATTATAAATACAATTCCTTAGTAAAAACGGTTAGAAAAAATACTTTCATGATAAGTTGATTTCAATTAGCTCATCTCTAAAAAAAACTTGGTCAGTAATTAAATCAGTCATTTCAAATAAACAACCCAATAATAGTTTTACATCTATGAAAGATTCATATGGTCATTATACTGACCCTATCCAAATCGCAACTAAATTCGACCATTCTTTACAGAGTTCCACTTCCACTTTGTGAATCCCTAAAGTTCTTCAATTACAAAAAGAAATTAAAATCTTATTTCATTTAATAATTAATTTATAATTTGCCTTGTCATATAATATATTCCTAACTATGTTTCTGTGATTAATGTTTCTTTCCCTACCTTAATACTCCTCATATAGTACTCAATGACTTGTATTTCTCATTCAGTATTGTTTAGTTACATGTAATATTTAGTAGCTTGTATAGACCCATTCGAAAAATGGCGTCCAATTTAAAAAGCTATTGTCCTGGTAACGTGAACACGAGGCTAGTCAGTACACACAAAAACTTTTGACCGTGTAAGCGAGGCTAGTCAGTACTAAACAATAGTTAATTAAATTGGACGCCATTTTTCGAATGGGTCTATGTGTATCTACTACCAAGTGTTCAATACCGTGTATTTATCCCTGTGTATTTAGCATTTATCTGTTTGCTGTAATTTGTTTTGATCCATGTCCTGTATGATAATTTCTTGTTGTACCATCTTGTACACCCTTCCACTTCTAGATTATACCCTGACCCTGTGACATATAAGCCTCTGGCTTTGGCTGTTCAATGTATTGTAATCCTGTATATTATTTATTACAATAAATTATTATTATTATTATTCAATTACGAATACAAAAAAACATAATTACCAGTCGTCGCAAATGACTCCACCTTAGTCTCTAGAGTTGCTACAGCATTTTCAATGATCGGCACTATTTGTTTTAATTTGGCTGCACTGAATGTCGGCGTTAATGTTGTCCGGATGCGTCTCCATAGCGCTCCTTGACCAAGGAACAGTCCCGAGTCCATGGGAGGGTTAGGCTTGATGAAGAGAGGTCGGTTAGGAAACTTACTGAACTCTTTCACAGTAATCTGCTTGACCATCTCGGGATCGTTGACGACTATAGCGGGTGTCCTACCGATATACATCTTATGCACGCGGCCATAACGCCTGAAGTACTCCAACAACATCTTGTGAAAGCCGCCATATTTAAACACATCTAGTAGATTGCCTACGTACGGCCACGGTCGAGGACCGTTGAGAGGAACGCTAGCAATAAGAGAATACCTGCTAACACCGTACCAGTAGATCACAGCTAACAATACCAACGTTATTACTATCCAGTACATTGTGATGAGGATCTTATGAACGCTACGCCTGGCTCGCTCGCAGCCTGAGCTATAAACTGATTACGTATACAGTGGTAGCTGTATTGTGTGACATTTATGTCACAATAAACTGAAAACGTAGGTACATTGTAGCTGTATTGTGTGACATTGATGTTGCAATCAACTGATTACGTATACAGTGGTAGCTGTATTGTGTGACATTGATGTTGCAATAAACTGATTACGTATACAGTGGTAGCTGTATTGTGTGACACAGTGGTAGCTGTATTGTGTGACATTGATGTTGCAATCAATCCCAAGAGATTTGTTAAACAAAGATGGCAGAGATGCATGCCCGGCCCAGCAATTATTTCATTGTTAGTATAAGGTTCGTGTACTTAGCTTAGGTGTAAATTAAGTGTGTTTATTACACGTTTTTTTTTATATATGGAAGCTTCGTGTTGATCTAAAACCCAAGAAGGATAAGAACTGAAGAAGTTAACCGGAAAAAGAAAACATACCAAAAAGTATAGTTATACGGTAACCTTAATAATTAATATGCAATGCTTTACGTTTGCACGATATTGCATATCAATTAAGAGTACCCTATTTTAGGATCGGATATTTTATTTAAGGATGATAATACAGAATAGGAGACACCTCGAAAACCATGCCGTATCGCGTGGACCAACATTATAAGTGAATGCGTCATTACATCAGCGTGACACAATAACTATATGCATTTGTGACAAGCGCCAAAAACTAACCTGTCAACAAAGTGTTGTGTTTTCAAAGCAACAGATCAGTTCGTCGTGTTGGGCGTTACGACACGTCACGCACAGCAGTGATCATGGAGCCTCTAGATCCTCTAGCCGTCAAGTTTCGCCGCTCGAACAGATTGTGGCAGATCGCGGGCATCGTAGCGTGTGTAGTCGCTGTAGTACTGACTTGTATTTTTGTGTGGGTGGTGACAAAGCCAACGGTAAGCACTCTCCTGCCTGCATCAAAACAAGATACACGCACAGTAGATTCGCCATGTCCACGACAGCCTCCGTTACTACCACTACCATCACCCCTACCTAAACGAATGACCGATGCACTAACAACCATCGACAACCACCTCAAATCACTTGCTAAAACAGCGGAGAACAAGTCGGCCATGTCTATGAACATCTTCTACCGTGACTCCATCATCTGGAGCGGACATTACGGCAGTAAAATATTCAAAGGCTCGTCTCCACCAGATAACAACACGCGGTATCGTATCGGTAGCGTGACTAAGATCTTCGCTGTCATTTTACTCTATAAACTGTACGAAGATGGCCTGATCTCCTCGCTTGACGATCCACTGAATAAATACGCTGCTAATTTCCACATTAACAACCCGTTTACTGGCAGTAACATCACCTTGAGACAGATCGCCTGTCAAATGTCTGGCCTGCCTCGAGAAGCTCCTTGTGTGTATAGGTGTTCAAACACCAGTTCAACCGAGCAGCTCGCGTTGCTGAGCAACCGAACTCTTGTGGTAGAACCATTTACCATCCCGTCCTACAGCAATCTCGGTTACACCCTGTTGGGTAGACTATTGACCGAGAATCTTCTAAACACTACATTCGAGGAATGGACAGTCAAGGAAGTGCTTCAACCTCTTGGGATGAAGAACACCGGATTCTTTATCACAGACAAGGTAAAGAAGAACATGGCTTTTCCATACAATGCGGACGGCACTATTTTTCCATTCATGACTCTTGGTTGGTCTGCACCGGCAGGAGAAGTGTATTCGACAGTTGAGGACCTCATGAAACTCGCCAGTATGTTCACAAAGCCTAATGGGAAGGGAATCCTTCAGCAAGGTACAATTCGTGAGATGGTTCTCCCTGATTTCATCACACGTGGCGGACTGTGGCTGTGGGGATCACCCTGGGAGATACGCTTCGTCAAATCATACGTTGCCAGACAGAAGGGCGGAAACATTGACACCTACAACGCAGTATTCTCCGTTATACCCGAGATGCAACTCGCTCTTAGTGTGCTGGTAAATTACGCTCCTGCGTATCCAAAAGGTAGCTTTACGTGCTTCATGGTCGCCGATTTCATACATAATAAGATACTACCGGCCTTGAACGAGACTCTGTTTAACTTACGGGATCAAGCCACCTTTCCCATCGATGCCAAGGCATTCACAGGCACGTACGTAGCCACTCAGATCTCCCCCCTCACAGGCAAGACCATCCAGTATATAATGGTCATTAAACAACACAAAGACACCCTCACAGTTTTACCCTCTATTAAACCTGAAGCAGGATTTATTGTGACATACATTGGAAAGCCTCTACTTTTCCAAGCCAAGGCTCTCTCAGCTGTCACGGGTCCTTGTTTGAATGCGCATTTGGGGGTTTATGGCACGATCACGTTTGATCCCCCTGGCCCGGACGGCCTTTCAGGTGCGTTTAGTGTACCCGATTGGAGTGTGACGGCAAAACGGATCACGAACGACAGCCAGATTGCATTAGACGAACAAGCACCACAAATAGGACCGCCCCAAGTTAACGGTCCATTCTTCCCAGGTCCCTACTGAATCGCGGAAGAGCCAAACGTTAGTTGATTTTATTCCTAACGATAATCATAGAAATAATACAATGTATCGGTATCTAGCGCATAGTTGATGGCATAAAAACCAGCCTATCTTATGTAATTTCACCCAACTAGATAACATTTTTGAGTGATCATTCGCGCAAATGAAGTTCAGGGGGGGTTAAGCCGTTTTGAAATTTTATTTTGGCTGTCATTTCCCCCCCTGAAATTTAATGTCAACTAAATGAAGAAGACCCCCTGTAGTTTTATAAGGGTAACATTTTGTTGAAAACCCCATCTCACTACGATGTTCCTATCTACCCTTAAAAATCCATCGCCCTATCCGTTTTGGTCGCAAAGTATGCTGGGACAGTTTCATTTTCTATTTCCCAGTTCAAAACTGGATTAAATAAGGTTGCAGCGCTAAAATTATAGTTTTGGTAATAAACAAAACGAAGACAACATATTGGTTGCAAATTCGGGGTTAGATATGAGAACCCTGCAAAACTGAGGGGGGAAGGGTGGAAAATGATATGCATTTCCTGTTAATAACGGTGCCCTCCCCATTAAAAGTGTCTTGATTGAAGTTGCAGCTTTACAATTTTAGTTTCGATACTAAACACGACGAACACAGCGTATTGTTTGGAAATTTTGGGTAAGATCTGTGAACCTTGCAAAACTGAGGGGGGGAGGGGTTGAAAATCATATGTATTTCATCGGGCAGAATCCTATTGTTCTTCGCGACATGTACTTACTGTTGAAGAATTAATCTAAAGCGGAATAATTATAATCTAACGCTTGAGCAGTTCGCTTCAACGATACCTGATTGGTTGTTCATTAATCGTTATGGGAATACAAATGTCCCACGGCTGATAAGGCACCCGTCAATCAATGTCAGAAATAACGTGATGGCGCTAATTGAGTATCAGATTATTGACAATAGATATCCTCTTCAATTGAACCGACTGTTAATTACGCCTGCTTGAGTTTTCATGTTTTCTAACATTAATGACGGTTGGTTGAATTCTGAAACGCCGGTTCTAGAAAATAACTATGTTTGCTAAAGCCAAAAGCCTATTATGTCATTGAACGGTTTTCGAAAAGTTAGTGAATCATGATATTAGTCAGGTCTTGAGCGAATTTAGCGAACGTAACTGAAATCTCCCTGTCGAACTAGGATGAAAACGCACTACAAACTGTGTGCTAAAGTTTAACTTAACCAGTACAGTAGTTCTGCAACATTCGAAATAAGATTTAGCGACTAGTCAATTGTTTTACTGCTCGCGAGCGGTCATAACTGGGCAGTAATTTGTTTCAGAAATATTTTGTTTTAGAGTACCAGCCGGCTATTTATGTTTTTTTTAGTTTCCACTTTAACTTTCAAACCGGATTTGCTCTGAATTCAAAACAGTGAGGCGGCAACGGCTTCACACGCGGCATATATAGCTCTGAGTCAATACGACAAGGCAATATATTCACATCATTCTTTGCTAGTTTGACTTCTACAGCAAACAGAAACATGAGAAACGTTTCATTTTTAATCTGAATAATTCAAAATTCCCTTTTGACATCTGTTGACGATGCGCAAGAGCTTTTTACGTTGTTCTGTTAGTTTTAATTTTCACTTTTCAAACGCCGGTTCTGAGTCAGAATTCTTTGGTCGTTGACTTCTAGTGCACACAGAAACACAAAAAAGGTCTGATTTTAAAGCTGAAGATTTTAAGAATTGGTGAAGGCAAGCAAAAATCTATAACTCAACGCGATAAATACAAAATTCGGGCCGAAATTTCTTGTCAAAATCGTTTCATAAGTGCCCGGTATTTTCTTTTAGAAAACGCTTACCGAATCCAGGATTGTTATTTTTCAAGAATCGGGATTATTTCGAGTTTTCCCGAAGAAAGTATAGTTTGTATTCTGTAGGATTCACTACGCTACAATCCGCGTAAGAAAAAGAACGCTGGTGTAGAAAGAGTAATAAATAAATAAAGTCCGTGATCGGTGAAAATATTTTCCTTTTAAAATCAGATTGTAATTCTAATTACAACGCTAACAGTGATGCGAATGCAAAGTTTCTCTTGATGCGTCTTTACTTTTTGATGTAGTTCCTTGGCTTTTGTAATTGCAGTTTTGTCAAATTCAAAAGCCAGGCGCTACCGCTGATATGATTATCCAACTCGATTGACTAATTACCTTTCCACTGCCGCCCCTTTGTTTCGGTATCTTCTATTTTAACCCAGGAGGCGGAGCTTATGTTAGCTTGCCGGTCTCCCGGGAGTTTTGAAAGGTCGATTAATATGCAAGCATTAAGGACAATTTCACTGCTAGAAATACTTTTAAACTTTAATGGCAGAAATATTTAACGGATTTTGACAAAAGAACACTCGATAACAGATAAGTTATAAAATAATATTTTCCCGTTTTTACAATTTTTAATGATATTAGACTTCGTGAGAAAATAAGTCCTGAATAGCAAATGAGAACACTTTCCATACGTTTTCGACCTAAATTAACCCAAACTTCAGCGTTTATTTAATGGCAGCAGATTCCACTTAATCTACCCCCAAATTAGTGGAAATTGCAGCGTAACATCCCTACTTTAAAATCCCGAGTTTACATTTTTGTGGAAATCAGTTTTTAAACCCACAAACTGGCAATATTTTCAGGGCATAGACCAGTTTGAGGCAGTTTTCTTTGTTATTTGGCATGTGCGCTGGAGCAGAAATTTAAATCCAGCGCGTTTGATCGTGTCACGTGACTAAGTAATGTCGCCTGATTCTGCCCGATGTCCTGTTAATACCCTCCCCATTAGAATTGGCTTGAATGAAGTGGCAACTTTAAAATCATAGTTTCGGTACTAAACACAACGAACACAATATAATGCTTGCGATATTTGTGTAAGACATACGAGTCTTACGAAAATAAGGGGGGAGGGGCGGAAAAGCATATATCGATCCCTGTTAATAGTAGTACCCTCCCCCTTTAGAAAGGGATTGAATAAGGTTGCAGCATCAAAATCATAGTTTTGGTACAAACCACGATAAATACAACGTATAGTTTGCAACTTTTGTGTAAGATCTGTGAAGCTTACAAAAATGAGGGGGGAGGGGTGGAAACCATTTATATGATTATCGTTAGCGGTATCCACATGTTCCAAACGATAATCATAGAAATAATACAATCATTAAATAATTAATTAATGTTTGGTATGTAGCAAATAGTTACACGTAAAAACCAGCCTGTCCTATGTAGTTTCGCCCAACTAGATCAAATTTTTGATGTATTACTCGCGGAAATGAAGTTCAGGGGGGTTAAGGCGGTTTTTGTAGCTTTTTGCTTGAACGAGCGGGGCCTGGGCAACTGTTTAATGTCAATTCTGTCATTCGGTGTTGAACATGAAAACTTAGAAACCGATCAGTTTCATCATGAATGACATTCCCGAGACATTTTGCAAAAATAAATGGGTATACCATTTCCAGGGGGGTGGGGTAGGGAATATTTGTAATTCATGGCTTAATGTTTTATAAAGTGTCCGAAGACTACTGCAATGCTGATCAAATACAACGCTTGTCGAGGTTTATACGATATTTCGGCTGGCCATTACCAGCCTTCTTCAGGTTTATTTTACAGTGGAGGTCACAAATGAATACAAGGCTTATATAAATTGTTAATTACGTAGCTATGAGCGGAAATTACAAAATCGATGACATATGTTTTATACAATAGTAACACATAAAAGGAAATTACGAAATAGGTTTGAAAAGATAGTGCAGATACGAGTAACAGGCGACAATAAAAGTCAAACGGTGAAATTACATTTCATCACGTCTATTCATTCCGTGTGGTTCAAGGGTTTTAGCTTTATAGATGAGATATGATTCACGTGCTTTTCTCACGGAATCGCGTTTAGAATAGATGACTTCTAAAGGAATAAGGAGCATGTCAGTACTAGAATGGTTAGGGCTGAGAAAATGTTCAGAAACGGCTGTAGGTTTAGATTTGATATTAGATTTATCTACAGGTCATCGTTTTGTTTCTCCGATGTATTGTGAATTACAGTAGTGACATTGAACCATGTAAATTACGTTTTTAGTATTACATGTAATGTGAGATTTGATATGGTGAGTTTCGATAGTGGAGGAAAAGGTGTATTGATTGAGGCCATGTTCGATGTAAGGGCAGGTAATACAGTTTTTACCGCAGCGATAAGAGCCGGGTGACAGTGGAACTGAGCTCTTACTAAAATGTCACTTATGTTATTACAGCGGCGGTGGGCTACTAAGAGAATATTTTTGAAAATTATTTCGGAACGTTTAGATGAATAGAGAATGTTAGAGTGTTTATGAATTATTGATGAGATGTTAGGTAGTGCTGGATTATATGTAATGATAAAAGGAATACGGTCTGCATCTGGCTTGGGTTTGTTTTGTAAAGCATCAGTGCGAGAAATGTTAGATGCACGTTGTTATTGTGTCTTAAGGAAAGTAAGATTATAGCCGCGTTTGTTAAGGTATGTTATTAATTCATTAGTGCGTTTCTTAAAGCTATCGTCCGAAGAGCAAATGCGGCGAAGGCGAAGTGAAAGGCTATATGGGATAGAGTATTTAGTGTGACCGGGGTGACAAGACGTTTTAAGAAGGTACTATAGTGTTTGTCAGTGGGTTTGGTGTACAAGTCTGTTTCTATAAGTCCGTTTTTAAGTAAAACGTTAACGTCGAGAAATGGGATGTTAATGGAAGAATGGGAAGAAGTGAACTTGATGGTAGGGTGGAGCTTATTGAGATAATTAATGAATATTTTCAGTCGATCCAGTCCTTCAGTCCAGATCACGTAAATATCATCAATATATCTCAACCACGTGTGTGGCTGGTGGGGTGAATTAGATAGTGCGTCACGTTCGATTTAGCGATAAATAAGTTGGCGAAGGAAGGAGCCATTTTAGTACCCATGGCTGTTCCATGTATTTGTAGATAGTGTTGTTGATTAAACGAGAAATTATTCATAGTAAGAATCATGCGTATAAGGTCGCAGATGGTTTCTGTGGGTTACATGTTTATTAACGCGGTTACGAAGAAAATAGCGACAAGCATCAATGCCTTCATTATGCGGAATGTTAGTATATAAGGAGGAAACGTCGAGAGTTACGAGCAAAGCGTTATCAGGGGGCTTGTTAAAGAGGGAAAGTTTATTAAGAAGGTCAGTAGTGTCTTTAACATAAGAAGGAGTGGTGGTAACTAACGGTTTAAGATGATAATCAACGAATTGCGAGATGCGTTCTGTGGGGTGGTTATTGGAGGATATTATGGGTCGTCCAGGATTATTGTTTTTGTGTATTTTAGGTAATATGTAGAAGCGTCCTGGTTTGGCGTCGTTATGTACGAGGTACTGTCTTGTTTTCATATCAATCATATTTTCGTTGAACATACGATTAACGTATTCTGTTACTCGTTTCTGTATGTCGTTGGTTTTGTCGGCATCAAGTTTTATAAAATGTAGGATTGTTAAGTTGTCGATTACATTCGTCGATGTACCATGTTTTGTCCATTACAACTGTTCCAGATCCTTTGTCAGCGGATTTGATTACCATATCCTGTCGTCGTTTGAGATTATATAAGGCTTTACGTTGAAGTTTAGAAAGATATTGTCAAGAAGACGGGTAGGTTTCGTTGTAAGTATGTCTTGTTTAACGGCGCTTAAAAAAAGCATTAAATGCAGCATCTCTGTCGGTAGGAGGTGTCCAAGAGCTTTTAGGGTGAAAAGGATTACGTTCGGATTTGCTATTAGTTTCGTCATAAAAGAATTCAGTGAGTCGCATGCGTCGTGCAAATTCGTCAAAGTCAGCATTAACTTCCGACCAGTTGATTAGTCGAGGACTTGGATTTCGTCATGAGAAAGAGTAATATTAGATAGATTAATTACAGCTGAGGTATCAAGAAGTGTCATGCTGTTTCTTAGTGTTCTTACGTCGGGTCCGTTTACGTTTATGTACTGTTATGTCGTTGTGATCCGTAGTCAATGGATCTTGATGGGCTTGTTGAGTTAAGTTGACTGTCGCGGTGTCAGTTATGGTAGAATGATTATTTCTACAAGAGAAGGTTGTACGTTTGTGCGATCTACGATTACGAAGTGCGAGTTCTAGAGATTGAGCCATACAATTAAGCTTATTCATGTAATAGTTAAAACAGTAAGTAGTGCTGACTTGTCGTAAATGTTCCTTGTATTGCGAAAGTTCCTTTTGAAGTGTTTTTAATTTCTTGAGGCATTCTTTGGTGAGTAGTTTGAAGTGCATGCGGATTGTAGTAAGTTGAATTTTCTTTCACTGTTTGTGGAACCACGGATTGCTTGTATGTTTGGTATGTTGCACATAATTAGGAGAAATAAACACCGCGTACCAGCCTATCTGATGTAATTTCGCCGAGCGAGATTAAATTTTTGATGTATTACTCGCGCAAATGAAGTTCAGGGGGGGTTAAGTCATTTTGAAATTTTATTTTCGCTGTCATTTCCTCCCCTGAACTTTAATGTCAACCAAATTAAAAAGACCCCCTGCAGTTTTCCATGGGTAAGATTTTGGTGAAAACCCCATGTCTTTACGATATTTCTTTCTACCCGTAAAAATCCATCGCCCTTTCCGTTTTGGCCGCAAAGCATGCTGGAACAGTTTCATTTGCTATTTCCGAGTCCAGAACTGGATTAACCCTTTCACTCCCGGACGTGTTTGGGCTCAATGGGTGAAATGCAGAGTGCTAACTCAACCGCTTCCCCCTCAGTTCCAGTTTGGCTAGCCCGGGCTAGTTAAATACTGCTGACTTTTTAAACCAAGGGCTCAAACTTTCCCCATGATGCCATTCGGCAGAATTCTACGGACTCGGCGGCAGTGAGTATGGTTTCTTCTGTAGGTTTTCCAATGAAATGTGCTCTAATTTTGGACAAATAAGCCACTGTAAGAGAGCTAGAGGACATCATTAAGTCTGACGACGGCTTAAAAGTACTTGGTTTGCTTTTAGTAGGCCTTGTGAGGGGTTTCACAGGATTTTTCTGTTGTGTTTCTGCTTTGAGACAAATGAAATAATTCTTCACTGAAATCCTTGAAATCCTGCAGTTGGTTGTCTTTTCCCCCTGCTCAACCTATTAGGATGTGTTTTTGTCACTTTAAAGCAACGGCTTGAGTCCAAATCACCGCCCTTGGTTGTAGGGGTAAAAGACTTATAAAAAAAGCCTACAGGAGTCCCAGAGAGGGGTCCTCTTGTGATTTTTTGTTGATTACCCAGCATGCAATTGGAGTTGGGAGCAGGAAAACATGTGTTTTGTGCAAACAAACCTGGTGGTTCGAAAGATTAAAGAAGGTACTGTAACGACTGAGTGCTGATTTTGTGTTTGCTTTTGATTTCAAGGGCGAATGGGAAGGATTTTGGAGGCCGATTTTCAGCTCCTCAAAATTCGTGAAAATCGGAGAAACGAAAAACGATCTCCAAAACAAATGAGTTTTTCTCCAAAGTGGGAGAGTCAAGCGATTCCAGTTATAGCTGTGGCTTTGAAGTCATTCATCCCTTGAAATAATATCGCAACATCGTATTTCCAGCATGTCTAGGTTTGATGCAATAATTTTCTCCAGGTACATGCTTCATATTGGCCGGTTACGGCCGGTTCAGGAGCGAAAGGGTTAAATAATAATAATAATAATAAATACTGTTTGTTGCACTCTATTGCAAAATAAAACTGAATTAACAAGTGATACTACAAAATAATGAATATAAATATGTAATAACTATATAACAATAAATATGAATGAGATTGTCCGAAATCGAAATACAATAGAATCCGATAACTCGAACCATCAGGGGAAACAAAAATAGTTCGAGTCAACGGAAGTTATCGAATGTGGCATCGAATTGACACCGTACCGTTCAAGAGGTTTGAACAGCAAGAATTTGGACGTTTATAATCCCTTGGATTAATAATTTGTCAATACCGTATGAACCTTCTATCACTAACGCGTGTTATTGCATAACACTCACTTCATTCATAATAAAGCGTTTTCGAAAACTTTCTCTGGCACTCAGTGCATCACGGCTGTACAATGCGTTCGAGTTAGCGGGGGTAAATCAATTTATTATATAAACTACAGTGTTTTACAAGGATTTCCAGCACTGAGAAACATCGTATCTGAACACACGTAAAGATACGATAATTTTACGTGTGTGGATATCGCCTCTCAACCAATCAGCGATGTCTACGTCACACGCTTACCCTTGCTTCGAAGAACTGGGCCCAGGTCCAAGCCTTTATTTATAAAATAAATAAAACAAACATGGACGCTTAGAGATATATAATTTATCTCCATATCTCCGCACGCCCATGTATTATTCTCTAGTTATTATTTATTATGAGGCTGCGCAACTTGATTCCAACTAGGGCAAAATTGCAGTTATATAAAGCAGCAATTCTACCACATTCTGGGCTCAGGTCCAAGCCTTTATTTATAAAATAAATAAAACAAACATGGACGCTTAGAGATATATAATTTATCTCCATATCTCCGCACGCCCATGTATTATTCTCTAGTTATTATTTATTATGAGGCTGCGCAACTTGATTCCAACTAGGGCAAAATTTATTGTAATACTGTGTGGCACTTCTGTAAGGCCAGTGATGCCAGAAAATTAGAGAGGGTTCAGGAAATACGGAGGCCTGCGGGCTGTGAACTGCGATTGGAGTTCATCATATAAACAACTGTTGATATGGGCTAAATTGCCCACTTTAAAGAACAGGAGATTGTAGGATATAGCTAACATATGTATAGAATAATGTTCATTGAATAATACAACATTCAACTTAAGAGTCAAAGAATTTCAGTTTCCTAGATTCAATTCAGTTAGTTATGGCAAGCATTCCCTTAGATATTTCGGGCCATTACCCTGGTCTTGAAGTTGAATTCAAAAACTCATGAATAATTAATGAGCATGTTGTCCAATCAGATGAAGCAAATCAGTCACGTGCATGCTCCTTTATACCTGATAAAATCTCATCATTCTAAAAGGCCCGCGGAGGGATTTGAATTCTGTCCCAGGGGGAAACGGGATTAATGATTGAGACAATGGAATTTCTATTGATGTTTCAGCTTTCTCATTGAATTGCTAATTAGGATGAACGTTTTATATAAAGAATACTAATGAACATGACATTTTATATAAAGTTTCATCCTAATTAAGAATTCACTGATAAAGACCCAAAGATAGCAAAAAGTACACGGAACATAAGGTACCTAGATAATGAATTTTGCACTAAATTTACTAATATCAGCAGACTACCGAGATACACAGATAATATTTTTAAAATGAAGTTATCCAACTACCATTACTTGTTTACCGAGCCACTGTTTAGTTCCAATTATTAAACCAAACTCAAAGCCGTAAAATAATAAAAACGTGCATTAAACTTACATATTTTGTGCCGGAGTCAAAACTTTAGAGTCTGCCGTCATGTCAGTCACATCGCTTACCAAGTCTTGAACTTTATCGAGGTAAACCACGACACCAAATCCTTCAAGTGCAGGTTAGTTCTTGCATTGCGAAACGCCGCTTCAAACAACATAGTATGGTAATTTCTTCATGTCATTCCCTTGAGATGTTCGTAATTGCAGGCGATTACTCGAATATTTTGCATGGCGTTGTGAATACAAAGGTTCAATGGTTCATTAAGTAACCATTCCCTTGAGATGTGCGTCTTTCTTTCATTGCATTCTTAAAGCGTTTTTGAAGCCGTTTAAAACACTTACAGCACGTGTTTTATCAAGTCTATAAATTATCGGGCTTCGCCCTCGAATTTTAAAACTTGATAAAACACTGCTGTTCGTGTTTTAAACAGTACATCAAATGTGCGTAAATTACCATCTCTAGAAGCTTTTAAGAGAGCCATCAGAAAACTGGATTTTGAGCAATTGTTTAGCAATGATTGTCAGAACTGCTACCGTAAACATTAATTTATAATATAAAATCAGGAAAAATATTTGTCCAAACCGTAACTATAGTGTGCATTTACTTTACTTTAAACGTTCCTGCCTGTTCCGAGTAAAAGTGTTGTATTCTAGATAAATTATTGAACTTTAAATCAACTACACAAGTCTTCGCTATGATGATTTGCAAACGCGCGCGGATATTTGGCTGTAGTTGCATTTTAATGAACTTACTCCTACCCATAATGCACCCGATATAGTTATATAGTTGAGGTGAGGGGGGTTTGCACTTCGCTGTATATAGATATGGTTGAGGTGAGGGGGGTCGCTGTATATATATATAGTTGAGGTGAGGGGGGTCGCAGTATATATATATAGTTGAGGTGAGGGGGGTCGCTGTATATATATATATAGTTGAGGTGAGGGGGGTCGCTGTATATATATATATAGTTGAGGTGAGGGGGGTCGCTGTATATATATATAGTTGAGGTGAGGGGGGTCGCTGTATATATATATATATATAGTTGAGGTGAGGGAGGTCGCTGTATATATATATAGTTGAGGTGAAGGGGGTCGCTGTGTATATATATATATATATATAGTTGATTTTGCATGCGCATGCTCCAAACGTACTGTCCACTGATACATGCAATATTTAGCCACCTATTATAGCAGAAAATATGTAAAGGCAGCAGTCATGATTATATTTTATGTATGCTACCATCTACTAGATTTAGCGTTGTTTTTAATTTCCTCTCATGTTACATTCATGAAGGAAAATTAGAAGACAACGACTTGTCTTCCAAGTGCACAGTGACAGCGGTACTTTATTCCCCCTGCAGCACTGGGTAGGGCGGAGTGCAATGACCCCCTGCACACTGGATAGAATTACAGCTCAATATCTTCAGTACTAGTCATAAAACCACAGTTTTATCCATGTGGGACGCTTTTGCAGTTTGCGCATTCGCAACCTGAAGCACATAAATTGTGTCACAGTTAATGATGGTACGCATAAAACATGTACACTTTTTTTATAACGTATTGTTTTGAGGAAATGCGTCTCAAGGGAGACTGCAGCGGTGCTTCCTGTGCCATGACTCAGCAAACAGAAGCACTCACAAAACAGTCCATTTCCTCGGCGATCATAGTATAGACCGATTACAGCGTCATTGATTACCGTTGTCAAAGCCGAACTGGAGGTCAACCACAATTAAAACGACAGTCAAACACAGTGAATATACCAAGCTCATGCAGAATATTTTTCAGAAATGTCATCTAAAAGTGTTTTACCCGACTATTTCTAACAAAGCTGAAGTGCTGTGTATACGGGCTTTCCTTAAACAGAAGATACATTCCGACATCTGTAGGTAACGCAAGGCCAAGTCTCCAGATCGTCTCTGCCCTCGGAATCTCGTATGGATCCTGTCCATCTACGTACTTCAGCTTCTTAGATATCTTTCTCGAGACTCTTCAGGTTGTAAACCTTTAAAATAGCCGGGTAAAAAACGTTTGGATGACATTTCTAAGAAATAAACGGTGCTTTTTTTTGCTGCATAGCTCGATGTATTCACTTTGTTTGACCTTGGTTTGACTGTTGTTTTGATTGTGGTTGACCTCCAGTTCGGCCTTGACGCTGTAACCGGTCTATTACAAAGTTATACCATGGCACCTCGAGAAATTGGTGATTAAATTTCTCCGCGAGCCTCGAAAGTTCAACAAATCCTCCCTCGGCTCGTGGGGAAATTTAATCACTAATTTCCCTCGGTGCCATCGTATTACTTATAATAAGTAAACGTGAATCTTGAAACACAAATAAGCATTGGTGTCATTTTTCGCATTGCGCGTTCAAAATTCGTTGAAAACAACAACAAATTCATCAGAACTTAGTATTTTCGCTTTTACAATACTCTCCTTTAAGCTGGGTAAAAGTAAAACAATGTACTGTTCGATTCCATTGGGATCACACTTCTGTTTTAAATGTAATCTTATAGATCTTGAAGTAGACAACTTCCAGTCAAACACGATTAGGCTCAGCGGCATCATTTTTGCGACCTTCCATTTGTAAAACGACTACCTACATATAGTTCCAGGCCTCCTACTTTAACAGTCCTTAACTCAGCTCCGCCTAGTGCTTCGTTTTTGCTTCCTAGTTTTAAATCAAATATGATTAGAATTTATACTAATTTAGTCTATACTACTTTTGATCCTGCATGACTCAATATGTTCGTACCCTTTGTACAGGTCATGTTCCTGTCATAAATAGCTGAATAACTTTGATTTGAATGAACTGACTTATACTTTTTAATTTTACCCATGGATTGTGTACTAACAGGAGGCTTCTTTTGTTCCCCCACGGTGCAACCCACAAATTGGCGGGAGAAATAATCTAAAAATAGCCCAACTTGTAAAAACGCTGTGACACCTGTATAGGAGATATGCACGCTCCTGGTACTATAAATGCATGACTATATGGGCTGTTATCACAGTTCGGCCATCTTGGTTTCAGAACGAGGTTACCGGACGAAAACAAAGGTTTTTATTCTTCTGGCACTAAACATGGCGGCCGCGTGATCAAAGCCCATTGATTGATTCGAATGATTTTTTTAGATCACGGATGTATTAACGTCTGATTGAATTTTTGTTATTTTGAGATGCGTGACCAAGCATGGAACTCTGTCCAGTTCGTGCCACGCCGTTTTTGGCTGTAATTCTGTGTGTTCCTTAATTTTTATTATAATTAAGTGAAAAATAAAGTTGTCAAACCAAACCAACCGTTCGGATGCTCCTCTAAAGATACCTACATATTGGACACATGACCTGGATTAGGCGCGTAAAGACCCTGGGAACGAGGTTGTTAACAGAGGGAAAATGAAGGACTGCTCGTAGGCCAGTCCCGGTGTCCCTTTCGGCCCCACCATAGACTGGGAGGTCGCGGGAAAGAGAGTCTAGTCGATTTTGCGTGCGCATGCTCAAACGTACTGTCCGCTGATCAGAAATCAATAAGAAACGATGACTTATTTGAATAATTCGCAACAAATAAGGGTTTACGGGCTTACAGGGCTTACAGAGTTTACAAGGCTTACAGGGTTTACAAGGCTTACAGGGTTTACAGAGTTTACAAGGCTTACAGGGCTTACATGGTTTACAGGGCTTACAGGGTTTACAAGGCTTACAGGGTTTACAGGGCTTACAGGGCTTACAGGGCTTACAGGGCTTACAGGGTTTACAGGGCTTACAGAGTTTACAAGGTTTACGGGTTTACGGGCTACATGGCTTACAGGGTTTATAAGGCTTACGGGCTTACAACTTTTATAGCATTATTGCATCGTGCATATACACAGCCTTAGATATTTATATGTATATTTTTATATTTGTACGACTTATTGATTATTACTTAGTGTTTATTTTTCTTAATTACCTTGTACTGCGCTTTTGATCATTTTATGTTCAAAAGCGCATTATAAATACTAAATTATTATCATTACTAGTTGTAGCTATCGCTAAGTGCCAACGACGAAATGAATAGACGGCTAGGAATTCATTAATAACAAGAGGCCCTGAGTGGCCTTAACTCGGGCCACCTAGAAATAGGTTAATTTATAATACATGGAGTTCTAGCATATTTTTGTGCCATAACATGGTTTGTGCAAGCGGAACTGGATAATTGATTCACTACTCATGCTCGTGATAATTTACATATAATGAAATGGACCTTTTACAGGAATGCAATCACATGGTTGTACTAGATGGCAAACAAATCTTAATTCATATATTTAAAGGCACTTGTATGAGATTGGTAGTGTTATTAAAAAAAACTGTTTGTAAATGCTATTTTCCACCTTCTTCCAATTCTCAACCCCCAAAGGTGGTCATGGCCCTTACGGGAGCTTCTAATTACAAAGTTTTACTGATAATAGGCCCTTTGCAGGGCAAGAGCAAGCCAAAATTAGTAAAAAGCCCAAGTTTTAGGTTCATATCTTTAAAACTGAAGGAATGGCAATTTTTTGAAAACTCTATAATTTAGCTTACTTTAACAGAGTTTGTGAGGCTGTTTTTTTGCTGACTGGCAAGACCCCCCCCCCCCCCCCCCCCCCCTGCATCTCCCCTGCTAGTTTTTGACTAGTCCCTAATGTTTAATAAAATATTGTGTGTTGATTTCATGCATGTAAACCACTTGGAAAATAACTATTTAAAGAGGGTAACACTAGGCTGTTTTCTATTGTTGGGCATGGGTAGACCAATACTATCGCTCGTTTCGAGAAGTTCAACCCGACTCCGAAACGATTACAGCGCCATGGTATCTCGATTTCCATGGCCGAGAAAAACGAGACGGTAAACATTTTGGGTTCATTGTAGATTTCAGATTGTAGATTTCAGATTGTCCATTTCCTATTGTTAACGGAAAGAGAAGGCGAAGTGAAGAAAGTAAAATAAATTCCTTCTTCGAGGGTATATAAAATCAAAAGTTTCTTTAGGATAAATAAGGTAGATTTATTGAACGGTAATTTCAAGGTCTTCTGTGCGGTCCAGAAAAATAAGAAGAAGTCAAAGCCGTTCGTATCAATCGTCGGCAAACAAAAAACTGCGTGACGCGAAGCGAGGACAAAGTGTCGAGGAGCAAGCGTCGCTTCGCTCCTCGGTGGAAAAGCTTCGTGCCTAAGCTTTGCGAAGTGAGAACCTCTGGTACCCAGGGTAGAGTTCACGCCATATCCTGCCAGATTTTCGTTCCCGAATTTATAAAAACATGTGCATATAATATTTTAAAAGGACCCTGTCAGATCGAGAACTGAGAAATCGGGTAATTTGTACTATACTTTCCGAGAGGTTAATAACAATGAATAACAACACAACCACAGTCAATTGGTATAAAAGTTATCATGTTCAGTTTAGCTACTTACATTTACAAACTGTTGTCTCAGTCCTATTTATAGTGTTGATCAGATCTTAGCCATCTATGTCACGAGTGGATCTGGATATGTGATAAATTCCCGTCCAAAGCCCGTGAAACACCTCTCAGCTTTAGAAAAGACAAAAATCTTGGTATTGCACTTGAAGGAACCTTTGGTTTACACAAAAAAAACAGCTGATATTAAAGGTTTTGCTAAGTCAAAACTCCCACTCGTCGCCATCTTGAAAAACCTGAAACACTGTTGTCACATGGCTGGCGCAACGTACGTGTCACGTGACCAGTCGAAATCTGATTGGTTGACGGCGCAAAATCTCGACACAAAAAATAAAAACTTGCGATTTCTGACTCGAGCCGGCCAAAGGCCTGGCCCGAGTAACAAGAGCCCATCTGGGCTTCCACTCGGACCACATGAGATTGAATATGAAATACACTTTCATTTGAAATCCTCTTAGTAATAACCAAAGGGTGAAATCACACAGTATGATTTATAATTACAATTTCATTATTTGGTATTTCCATTTGTAACGTTCCAGGATCAAGCTATATTGAGAAAATCACAAATTTTCAAAATATGCATTTTAAGCAAGGGGAACTGTTTACAGAGTTTATTAGACAGGGATGCAGAGAACACGTAGATGGCAGCCTTTGCAACAACTTCTCAAATCACTAGTGGTCTGGGCCTGAAATTTCTAGAGTTCCGCAGCCAGTTCCAGACCAATCTAATCTTCCATTTTGGAAAACAGATGATCAAGGTAAGCTAAGATCTGTTCATGGGTCAGGAAAGGTCACATTTACACGATTTCAAACAAGCGTAGAACATAAAGTATTCACTTTAAACCAAAACTTTCTTCACAGAAGTACTCAAAACATTTCGGAGGCCGTCATAAGCTATCAAAATTGCAAAAGGGTGATAGGCACTTTAAGCGAGGAGGAATTATTTGAGCAAATCAGAGAAAATTAAACCAACAATATTAAAGGCAGTGTCACGATTAGTATTCATGCCCAAAGTTTTGAAAATGTGTCAGGCGGACAAGAAATCAAAAGATGTGACAGAAGTAGAAGTCCGTGAGTAATCCGCTTGCATCGGCGTATTTGCACGATATTTCGAGCCGAAATTGCTTTAAAACTATACTTCAGTATTATATGGTTAGGTTTGATGTTATATTTTTATAAAGCAACATTTTATTTATTTCAATCGAAAGGGAAATTTGCAGCAGTGCGTGACATAGCGTGATTTTGCCATTGTCTATACCAACCAATCAGAATCGTGACACTGCTCCTTTAAATATCTTAACTCGGGGACCGTGGATGGGGTGGGGCAGGTTGGGCTATGCCTTACCTCTTTTTCGGGAAATGTGACAAAAACAAAGATTTAGCGAGAAACTCCCGAGGCTCTAGATTTCAAAATTTCTTTGGGGGGGTTATGCCCCCAAAGCCCTTAGTATTATGGAAAGGAAATTTCAAAATTCTAGGACTTTGAAGTGGTGCTGACAGCTAGTTCTGTAGCTGAGTTTATGCAAATCAGATGTCAAATAAATTTACGTGATTGTTTATGATTGTATGATCTGTATATATATTTATACGGGGGTTTCAAAGTGGGATGGTACAAGTGTATGGAAATTAATGACGTGTATGTAGTTAAGAAATGTTAATTTAAACAAGTTACATAATAATAGGTACTGGAGTCGTAAACTACATGTATATACGTGTATGTTTACGACTCTAAATTTTAGGAAGGACTCCATCTTTTCCTAATATTATTTTTTCACTTCTCTAATCTCAGTGTGATTGTATATTAATTAGGCAATACCATGTATGTATATGGGAATGCTAATAAACTATTGTATTGTATTGATGTCTCTCTTCCTTTTCGAGTATCAATTACATACCTGATTAGCTAGCCGGTTAGTATAATCTGCACACTGCAGATTATACTGATCGATTAGCGAGTAGCTGGGCAAAGTGGTACAAAATCACTAAATGTTTGTCCATCCTTGCATGGTTATCAAATGAAATGGCATTCGAATGAATCAGCACTGGTTCTGGACCACTTACATGTAATCAAAGATCAACCAAACGAGGGGCACTGTGCAGTTGCAGGTTGCGTTCACAGTGAAGGCAAACTTCCACTGGAGGCAGAAGAACTGTACCAAGTTCTGCCTTGTTAATAAACTTGTAACCGCTCACGTGGAAATCCAAATTCACAAATGTGTCGTGATTTAGGAAAAATTCACGGCACACAACCGAGAGCAAATCTTCCGGGATTAAGTTTTAAGCTGCGTAAAATACTCAGCTGAGTGGATCGTTTTCGAATTGCCAAACTTCCCAACCAAGCTTGAAACCTCTCCACGGCCATCTTATTTTCACGGTCCTCATGTTGTTCCATGTCAATAATTCA
Organism: Actinernus sp. WN-2022; assembly: GCA_030867875.1. Lineage (NCBI taxonomy): Eukaryota > Metazoa > Cnidaria > Anthozoa > Actiniaria > Actinernidae > Actinernus > Actinernus sp. WN-2022. Next base: position 50,972,905 of record JAOWCC010001634.1, read on the forward strand.
CACCGAATACTAATGGTGATTGGTGCACACTAATCACGTGTTGTGTAAGATTGTAAGGGCTTAAATCACGACACATTTGCTTCCCGTGACCCTCCAATCTACGAAGAAAGAGAGGACAGGACTGGACTAGGACTGCTCGGAGGGGTAAAAAAGGCACTTTATTTATAGAGGGTAACACGTTTACCGCTAACATGTAGCTCAGTAATCTTCCACATGGCCCTCTGTTGACTTAAGTGGTCCTACGATTTTATGTACTTGTCCGAGAAGACGACAAGGTCTAACCGTTTACCTCTCTTCTACTCAGTTATTTTTAAGACCCTGAGTGTTGGTATCGGACAGCGCGTGGTCAGAGACAGGATTGTCTCCAGCAGAACCCAGGTAAATCACCGAAACCGATTTATTAGGATAATTGTTTCTGATTTAATTTGTGTACATATTCTTGTCATTCTTTCAATACAATAAGGCAATAACAAAGTAGTACATAGTTTTATGAGTCATTGTTTTACTAAAATGCTGGCTTTGATCAGCCTCTATATATGGTTGTTTCAGGTCTCGTTAGAAATTCAGTTTTTTTACTATAGTCCTTTATTTATGGCTCGTGTTCAACTGACTGGCTCTAAGTTTGATTTTACACATTTATGTACATTTCATTAGTTTGCAGAAGTCCATAACCAGGGAGTAAATAATATTATTATATGGTAATATCGTGAGCTATGATTTATCGGTCCATAACTTCCCATACGGATTGAAGCTGGTTTTAAATACAATAAATTAAACTTCTTATTATGGTATTCCTATCGGATCAACGATAAAAAAAAAAATTTGTCCCGAAAATATTATCTATAGCTTCCATAAAGGATATTTTGTTGCTTTTTAATCAATCTTGTCCGCGAATTATCGGCTAAAAACTAAATGTAGTTTTCCCCCATTATTATTGTTGTTTTTTCGTCATAACATTTTGCAGGTAAAGCGAAGAGTCCTTCAAAGGACTTTTCAAGAGTAAGTTCGATAAAAAGCCGTAAACAGTCGGGCTCCGGTCAGAACATGGCTTGTTTGAATAGTTTCAATAGACCATTGCATAAATATCATCCAATTTGAATAACCATTGTTTAGGAATCTTTAGTCTAACATTCATAAGAACACGCTTTTGTGTAGCAACGTGAACACGATGGGTGTTAAAACAAATCAATTAAGGGAGCTTGGCTGTAAAATACTGAAATATACCAGTGGATGGTTAAAACAATGGGAAGGGTTCACAACAAAAATCATCAAATTACATCTGAAAATGTTTCTTCCGGTACTAATGTAGTGTTTTTAAAATTTGTATTCAGAAAACATCCCTACCATTTTTCCCCTTCCAATTTTGACATCTTTACCCCTTAGTAAGAAACCTTACTCTCTTGTTCGGTTCGTAACGTAAGTTCTGGGTCCGTACCGTTTTCTCATGGCGCTTGCCGTATAGCAGGACCTCACTCGTTTATTAAGAGGTGTACTTTACACTCGATTCTCTTGAATTCAATGAGCTCCTACATCAACACAAACATTTATGAAGAAACATGAAAATACGGGATGATCTCGAGATAATGTATTTCTAATGGCTACAGATCAAGTGAGCCTCAGTTTCAAAAGTTTCATAATCGTACCTTATATATATTTATATGCATAGGAAAATTTATTTATCCCCTAATTTGTGGAATATGGTTCCAGTACCGCAGAAAAAACAGCATGTTGACCTCGACGAGTTCGGGTAGGTTCCATCGCACTCATGAGGTGTCATGAGGTGTCAGTCAGAACGTGTTATAGGCAGTCATGCGTTAGTAGCGGCAACACGGCCGTCGTCATCCGGCCTTCCAGCCATCCTATCGCCAGTGCTAGTCTGTACTCGAACTGCTCGTATTCCCCAACCAGGAACAGTAAAACGAGGTGATAATCCGGTCGAATTCGCAGGTTCAAAGTAGAAGTCAGCAATGCTTCCTAGTTGTTGAGTCATGCAATTTGGTGACGATCTTTTGCCTTGTAGAATTAGTTTCTTGCCGATATAGTGCAAGTTGACATGTTGGAAATGTTCGGGTTTTCTGTGATAAACAAGGATATATTTCGAGGAGCTTATACTTGCTTGAAACTCAGTTTTACTACCACTTATTTCGTCTACGCTTGTAACGTTGTATGTACCAATGTAGAATTTGGGATCGACCCGAAACGTTGTATTTTCGCTTAAATCGACTAGCGTCTTGTTGAAAACCGGAAGGAAATTTCTGTATACGAAATCCAGTATGGTGTTTGCAATCAATACACCACGACTAAAGTTCACTGCAGTGTTGACAAGTACATTGAAACCTAGCTGAATCTCAGGAACCACACTGAGCATGGCTGCGTTACTGTCGATTGCTCCACCCTTAGCACGAATTAAGAAATGTTTATGGAGTATCATTTCCCAGGGGGACCCCCACAAGGTTTGTCCATCGGGTGCTATGTTCACCGGGGCAAGCATTTCTCGCAAGTGCCTTGTTTTTAGCACCGACTGATTCTTAGCTCCGACCAAAAACATACCAAATTCAGCTAAGTCTGTTATTGTGGAATACATCTGCCCTGCAGGACTCAACCAACCGATATTCATAAAGGGTTGTAAGTTGCCAGCTTTATCGTACGGGAAGGCCATATTCTTTTGAACTTGGTCAGTTATTTTGAACCCTGTATTATTAAGGCCCAGGGGCTTCAGGATCTGTTCCTCCACCCAAGCCTCGAATGTTCCATTGTTTACTGCGGGATTTTCTGTGAGCAGTCGTCCTAGCAGAGCGTACCCGAGATTGCTGTAAGATGGCAATGTGCCTGGTTCCACCACTAGACTGCGATTTCTTATCAGCTGAAGCTGCTGTTCCGTAGTTTCATTTCTCACGCATATGACACATGGCGCCTCTCGCGGCAGCCCCGACATCTGACTTGCTATCTGCCGTAGGGTAATGTTCTCTCCAGTGAACGGATTATTAATATGGAAATCAGGAGCGTATTTGCTCAGCGGGTCGTCCAGCGAGGTTATAACTCCCTCTTCATACATTTTGTAGATCATAATTACTGGGAAGATCTTGGAAATGCTTCCTATGCGATACCGCGTACTATCGTCTGGTGCAGTTGGATCATTTAGCTTTTTCCTACCGTAATGTCTTGTCCAAATTACTGTATCTCGGTAGAATATATTGGCAGAGATGGCTGGTAAATGGGTCCTGCGATTCACTAAGAGTCCAAGATAATCATCTATTTTATCGAGTACGTTCCTTAGGTCCATTGGCAATGATGGCAGAGCTACCAAAGGTGGTAGCTGGGGACAGAATTCTTTGGCAGGCCAACTTGGTGGCGAACTTTTGATTTTCTTGGTCGTTGGACAAGCAGACGTCAACTGCCAAATCAAAAGAGCCATCATAACAATTGCAACAATACAGGCGCCAAAACCTAGCAACTGCCACATTCTCTTACTTCGCTGTGTCTTGAGAAATCCAGTTTCGGGGACTAAATTCTCCATGCTGACTTTGTTGGTAGTCGCTGCCATCTCTGGTCTCGGTTTACTGCTCAAGCAGTTGTCGTTTCGCGTAACGCTCGAGCGGCAATTGTTTGTTGGTTCTCCAACCGACGATAAGTCCGCCGAGTGCAAATCCGTGAATGGGCAGCATTTATCACGCACGTCGTTATGACCCTCTTTCATCGATAACGTTCGTTTATTTGACACAAGGGTGCCAACCAAAAAAATGATTTGTTTGCCGAGCAACCGCCAGAAACCATACAGCGATTGATGATTATTATGCGACAATGATGAGTTCTCTTCCCTCTGATATACATGACAGAACAGAAACAATCACTTCGCAACCCTGAGTAAACAACTGTGTTTGATTAATTTTAATAAGGTTGAAAAGTATAACAGCTTCCCCGGATATGCGGTGAGGTTTTGAGTTTACATAAAGAGTACATTGTTCTTCGTTATTGTACTGTTTCACAGTAAATCAGAAATGAACCTGATCTGATTCGCGCTTTAATTACAACTGATAACAGACTTATTGCACTCTTAATTAAAGATTGATGACTCGAAGAATCGTATTTCAAAGTCCGTTAGTAGAATATTACTGCGCACTTAGAAATTTTGTTTCAGTGTTGAACTAGCGAGTGAATTTTCCAATGAACCTCTGTTTGATATGATAATACTGAGCAAACAAACGCAGGAAATTTTTTGAAAACCATTAATTTTGTTCAGATGTCACATTATGGTGCATTTGATATAGATCAGTCAGTAGCTAGCTGTGTTCATCTCAGTGTTCATCTCATATCAATTCAACATCAAAAACACCAGGCGTATAATGGTTTTCTAGTCTCCAAACAGTGAACTCAGAAACATTCTGTCAATCAATGACATTTCTTTCGCTCCAAGGTTTACTTGGACCTGGAGGTCATCAATCTAACACGTACACGGCAAGATAGTCCAAAGACATTCTTCATCGGGAACACCTTGACTGGGGTTGCCGAAGATCGATTGACAACAAAATATGCTTTTAAAAGCTAATGATAAAAACTCATTTTCATTTCTTGATTTTTTTTTAGCTGAGAACTGCAGAAAAGACAACGTCCCTCGTGTGAACTAGGAAAAATCTTGTAATTTTGTCCCCGGGACTTGTCTGCTAAATTCAAACCAGTTTGATTTCAAGGGACAAGTCCCGGGGACAAAATTTTGTCCCCGCGACAATATGTTTCCTAGTTCAGACGAGGGGACAAGTCCCAGGGACTTATCCCAGGGAAGAAAAAGGTGATTATATTACAAATTGAGATCTGACTGTGACGTATATGTAGAGAAGAAAAAAAATGAAAAGGAAAGAGCGTGACTATATTATATACATATCCAGTAAAAATAGTGTTATTAAATAATAACATAGCAATAATTTAATTTACTTATATGACATATTTTCAAGGAAAAATGTATTATTTACATTCATTAATTATCTGGGAGACTTCAAGATAGTCATCAACTTTTAATAAAATATCAAAGAGTGTGTTTCAATTCTGTTTTAAAAGTACGTTTTCGGTAAGGTACGTATAGATGGAGTCAGAGAATTCCATATTTGTGGTCCAAGTCTCAAGAACGTTTGTCTCAGTCATCTTTTCAAGTCTGGTATGTTCAATGAAGAAATCATCTTGTGTAGAAGAACGCGTTTTATATTTGTGGATATCATTTGTTTTAATAAAGGCACGAATAGGTTTTCAGGAGCAGAATTATTAGAAATATCTCACATCATATTAGAAACACGCTCAAAATATATAAAGGAGATAGGGAGTACATTTGCATTAATAAAAAGAGGAACTGCATGATCTCTTGACTTTGCAAAGTAGATTAATCGTAAAGCTCGTTTTTGGAGAATAGTCCAGTTTCGTATTCGAAAATTACCGCTGAATGCAATGACTACAGACGCATGTACGCAGGGTTAGCCTCATTCTGAAGTTAGACATTCATAAATACCGGCGAGAAGGTGGGCTATTCACAACACTGTGTATTGTTGTAGTTTCGCGTTTTGCACCTTCTCGCTGGTATTTAAGAATGTTTTACTTCAGATTGAGGCTAACCCTGCGTACATGCGTCTGTAGTCATCGCATCCAGCGGTAATTTTCGAATACGAAACTGGACTATTAAGAGTTTATTTAAATGAGTTTTAGAGGCAGACCCCCAAGCACATACACCATAATAGAGATATGGATTTATTAAGGCTTGATATATTTTTAGAAGTGGGCTTAAAGGAATAAAATGTCTTAATTTAGCTACCACTCCTATGGTTTTACTAACTTTTTGACACATAAAGGTCAATGTGGTATTTCCACGAAAGTTCATAATCAATTAAGACTCCAAGGTGCTCTCTCAAGAGGAATTGTGTTTTCTAGAATTGGGTCATATACTTTGATTTCAGGATAATGGAATAACTTCTTTTGATGTGGTCGAAAAATTATATGATTTGATTTTTTTAAATTAAGAGTTAGCTTATTTGCTTGAAGCCATTCACACACCTTAAGTACATATTCAGAATTTACTACAGATTCAAGATAGTGAATATTCTTATTTGCATACATTATACTTGTATCATCAGCAAATAAATAAAACGTAAATTTATCAGAGGATCTAGTAATATCGTTAATATATAATACTAGAAGTAATCATAGATTATTAAAGTGCGTACGACATAATGTTTTGGCTACTTGTGGTAAAACAAACATAACCGGCTTGTGGAGACTGAAAGATTGCTGCAGTGTTCTGGACTACACTGTTGATGTTAATTAACAGACTGACTCTATTGTGGGCCACCTAGGAATAACTGAATACATGAAGTTCTAGCATATTTTTGTGTCCTACATGGTTTGTGCTGGGGGAGCCGGATAATTAGACCTAGTCAGCTTGCCTGTTTATTGCCACATTTCTGACCACGTGATAGTTCTCCAGAGGGATTCAGTGCTTTGTTTTCTAATTATAGAAACTGTTACATTTCCTCTTGGGATACAGAAAAACAAAAAACATTACTCAAGGGAAAAGTCTGGTGGTCTGAAATGGAACAACAAACAGGCAAGCTGACTAGGTCTATTGATTCACTAATGCTCATGATCATTTATAATTATATGTAATAGAATGGACCGTTTTCAGGAATGCAATCACATGGTTGTACTAGATGGCAAACAAATCAGCGATGTTTTGTGTGTCATCATCTATTGTCATTAATGTGCCAACCACTGGTTCCTAACACAAAGCAGGCTTTACGAAGGCACTTGTATGACATTGGTAGTGTTATTAGCAAAACCAATTCATTCGTTAACAATGTATTATACCAGCACATGACTGTTTCCTGCAAAAGGCCTTACATGTATTACAACTGCTCCCAGTAATAAATAAAGTCATCGTTGTTTTTTTTCGATCACTGGGGTCACCACGAATATTATCGATATTTCAAAGTACTCCTGACGCTAATACCGAGAGGATGTACTGAAGCTGATCCAATGTCAATATAGTCGTAAACTGGACATGATCCGAACTAAGAAATCGGGCCATTTACTATATATTTTAAGCCATTTCTTTTGAAAGGAACGAATTAATAAACACGACACTACTACAACTACAAGCTGGTAAAGTTTACTTACATAATAATGTCGATGCCACGTGCGTTTAGGGCTTTCGCAAAAAACTCAACATCTTGGCATTTCAGTCAAAGAAACGTTTGGTTCTAGCAAAATAATAGCTACGAATGGTCAAACTTTTCTCGCGTTTCAAACTCTTGTGAAAAGTCACGCGCCAGAACGAGGTCACAGGGAACCCAACGGACACCACTGAGGATGGCGTTCTCCTTCGTCGAACGCAAAAAAGAGAAGAGGTCCCAGGACAGAGTTCCACAGGAACTCCACATAGAGTTATCTCCATATCAGAAATAATACCGCAATTAGAAGTGGTTTGTTTACGTTTAGTTAAATATGAGCTAAACCAGTCGTTTACTATACCCCTTATTCCATAAAATTGAAGTTTTTTTTAATAAAATAGAATGGTCAACCGTGTCGAAGGCCTTTTTCAAGTCAATAAAAATTCCACAAGTAAAGATAGCCACATATCATCCTGTTATACTCAGAATTATCCTATAAATATTATATTTCAACCAATCAGAGCTCAGCTTTACTATGCAATACTAACTGCTTATTAACCGAGCGCTAGGTCTGTACGAAGAAATATCAGACCGAGGTCTTTCTGTACAGACCGAGCCGTTAGGTGAGAGCCGTGAGACCAAGCAGTCAGACGAGGCCTATGTACAGAAAAGACAGAGGTCTGAAATTTCTCTGTACAGACCGAGCAAGAAAGGTTAATAAGTGGTTTATTGCATGATTATATGATTATATGATATTTATTATATGACTCATTTATTTGTATTGTTTATAATGTTGGTCACTTTCGGGTGCCAGTATTCCCATTGGCCGTTATGCGAGGTCTATACAGAAAAGACCGAGGTCTGATATATCTCCGTACAGACCGAGCAAGCAAGGTTAAGAAGTGATTTATTATATGGCTCATTTACTTGTATTGTTTATAATGTTTGGCCACTTCCGGTTACCAGTATTTCTATTTCCGGAATTGGGAGCACGCGCATATCTAAACCTACGACAGCTGCTGAACATTTTCTCTCGACACCTAATCGACAACTAATCCCCATCGAAAAAATGTTCTCTGATACTTGTGTACCCTGAGGAAGGTTGGCCGTGCCAACCGAAATATCGGTAATAATTATATATATTCCCAGTACCGTACAATCAGCCTTTCATTTTGTCTTGATATTCTCTAATAGAGACTCAATTCGTAAGGCCAGAGAAGCTACTCTCATTACACAAGCTAGAACACTCGTACCTTATGGTCTCAACATCCGTGACGAGTCATACTAGCTGGTATATATATAACCTCATTATCTTATTATTTCTATATTTATAGTGTCAATCATTTTTCATCTATTTCCTATATTTCGTAACCCATATTTCTAGTTAGTCACGTTCGCCAATGTAATAACATTTCTTCATATTACCTGAAGAAGGCTGGTTTGGCCAGCCGAAATATCGTTATAAACCTCTAAAATTTACGTTGTGTCGGCTTTGCTATTTTTAGTTTTATGTGTTCAGCCGATTAGATCAATCACTGATCCAACGTACACCAGCAGGATCGTCGTCCACGGTTGCTTGCATTCTATTTATTAATTTCCCGCCTTTTTCATTTTAGTTACGCAAAATGTAGGAGAAGAATCAAACAAAAGATTTTCGACTTTGATGGCTTTATTTTGTTATTTCTGAAGTCAAGAATTGGCGAGGATCAACCTTTGTAATTGTTCACACAAGTTTACGACAATATTCCAGCTTCTGAAGTGGTTAACGTCTGAGATGAATCATCTAGAATCTTCAAGAACCCAGGAAACCCAAGCTCTGTTTGTGTTTTAAATTATAAGGGTTTGTTGGAGAAGTCGAGGGGTAAAATTTCAACTGAATTCGCTGAAATTGCATACAGAACCCAATGAAGAACAGATAAAGACTTCAGGGGAGTTTTCATTGATTTTATTTCAGTATTTCTGGCCTAACGGATACAACCAAATACTCGTTAAAAATCTCATACAAACCCTTATAATTTAAAACACAAACAGAGCTTGGGTTTCCTGTGGGAAAACCCGCCTGCCGCCTGGAAGACTTTTGAATCCGGATCGCTACTGATAGTTAGCGGTCCGGTATAAAGTTACTTTGTTTTCGTGATAAATCTTCCCGTAAATTTGTTTTCATAGGATAATATGGTTATTTCATGGTTATGGAATACCGGCGAAAATTTCACTCGAAATTCATATTATATTCGTATACAGCTCGTTTAGGCGAGTCTTCCAGAATTCAGATCCCCAACGTTTTTTTTTTCTGAACGACCGACCCACCATCAGGAGAGAGGGGGCGATGGGAAACGAAACATTTTATTGGGATGGCCGTACTCATTTATAACTCTATAGATTTTTCGTACAGCTATAGCTAGGGTGGGATAGCGAGCATAGAAACCGCAGGTATCCCAAGCCACTATCATAATTTCGAAAGGGGTATAATTATAAAAGGCGATCTGACCAACTACAGGGGAAAAAACATTTTTGGCACTTGATTGATTGGAATGCAACTTATCGGCTTTATCTCTGCACGTGGCTTAACAGATAGCCGAGAGGTCAACGAAGCTGACTTTGAGATATGCTAAACAACCCATCAAGACTTATCGGTGGCACCCAAGGTACAGACCTGCCAAGGATATGCCGGCAAATTTTGCAAAAAGTAGTGAGATATGAAACGTTCTCTCAATTTTTTCTCCAAAGGAGAAATCAGAAATCCCTTACGGGTATTGACCTCTCGACCTTATTTCTTCTAAAAAAAAGTACGAAAGACGCTCTTGGAACCTGGCTATGGTCTTTGCGAATTGAGAACACTTTTCAAGACTCGTTACTTTTTGCAAAATCCGATTTTTTTGTGACCTCGAATAGGATATCTCCAGATTGGGTTGGCAGGTCTGTACCGGTGCCACAGATAAGGTCTTGATGGGTTGTTTAGCATATATCAAAGTCGGCATGAACAACGATAGTCAGCTTCTCGAAGCTTCGCTGACCTTTACCTTTGAAATCTGTCTTCAAAATCATTATGGCCTTTCAAACCAAAATGTAGTCAGAGAAAAGCCACGTGCAGATATCACGATAACAATTTCCAAAGTCTTTTTCATAGTAGATACTTGTCTTTTCCTTTCAAATTTCGGCTTTGGTTTGTTGTTTATGTGTACAGTTTAACGGATAGAGCAAGTGCAATATTATATTTCATAGCGGGACAAGTGCAACTGTTGTACCTTACGTTAAAAAAAAACGGGAAGGAAAACACAGAAGAAGTTTTAAAATATTTCATCAAGGACAAACTCGGCATGGTGGATACTGAGTTCATTGAATTGCAGCGGGTTCATCGTATTGGAAACTATAGCTATCGTCCTGATGAAGAAAAGCGACGGTAGATTATCGCGCGGTTTTTACGATACCCGGATCGTGAGGACATTTTTCGAATGCCCGTAAATTGCCGCACGCACATGTGTGGCGATTTCTCCTGATCTATCCTAAATCTATAGTTGACCGTAGGAAGAAATTGGTATCCAAGTTGAAAGAGGCTAAGAAAGCAGGCAAAACAGCTTTCTTTAGCAGGGCAAAACCCGACAAACTTTACATTGATCATAAACTGGTTGAAATTTTATTAGTACCATCTTAAATGTTTTTCTATTATAGATTTTCTCGTTTCGTTAGCGCTTCCTGAAATTTGCATTTTTATCTCAGCATGATTCGCATTTATTTTTAATAGTTAATAGCAAGAGAGGATCCTCTCTTGTTAACAGCTGTTATTACGGCTGAGCCAAATGCCAGGAAACGGTCAGCGGTTTCGCCCATCTTATCGGGTCATCGACTCGTTTGAGGCTGTTTCAGCGAGTGAAATTTTCTTTGAAATATCCTCGTTTTACTCTGCTTTATCATTCCTGTCGCTTCAACATTCGATGCACTACATGTTGTAGCGACTGTAAGACTCTGAGTGGCCTAAGGGTGGACTAACCGATTTGATAAGGCTGTATGCGAAGAGAAGTTATCCTGTCAGTTGTTGACTTTACGGATCCAAGAAGCTTCTGAAGACATGGCTTGTAGAAATTTTCCGTCCAGTAACCAAAGACAGACATCGCTTAACATTTATTCTTCTTTTTACTCACAGGCAGCCCCGAGTCTAAATCTGCAGGCCGTTTTTTTGTTCGGTGCAGCAAAATTTCTGCGCGTGCGTTAAATTATGCATTAATCGTATGCGCGCGCTCCTCGTGGCGCTTTCTCTCCAAGCCATCTTGAACTATATTCTGTGCGGATGCTATATATTCTTGTTTGAGGTACGTTTCGTAGGTTTTATGCCACATTTCATCGCATTTCATTTTACTGTCGGTCATAATACATACCAGTGCAAACACCGTGATCGGTAGGCCAACACTAAAATATTTTTTGAATGTGTTTTTGGCTAGTTTACCGATCTCTTATCGAGACTTGTGTACTTGTACTACCAGGTAGAGTAATTCATTGCGAACTATGCGATTTACTAGCAAATATCTATACTGTAGAGGAGAGTAACTCATAACTGCTCAACCATCGAAGTCTGAAGACATCTGAACTGTGAAAGCAACACTGTCACTCACCAACACGAAGCCAGAATAACAGAATACACCCTCAGGCCTCAGCACAGATTAATTTCTGATGAGCCAAGCAAATATGTTCAACTCTCGACTCACTCAAGGTAAACGTAAGCTTAAATTAAAGATCTACTTTGGTCTTTTTTTGTGGTCCTACAAGGGAATGTTTCAGTGTTTGGTCATTATGCTGACTATAAGATTTCTGCAGGTAATTTGTCCAGAAATGTAGAGTGTGAAGCTTCCAGTAATAGCAATTTACAAGTACCTGTTTACAAGAATCTTAATCACAGAGTGAATTATTACTCGGGCTGCCTGTGGCAGCACCGAGTCTTAAAATGCAAGCGGTTATTTTTTGTTTTTTTGTTGGGTGCAACAAAATGTGACTTTTGACCCATGTATTAAATTTCAAGTTCAGCACCAATCAGATTGCACTGTGCTGGTCACGTAACACTCTCCAGGTTAATTTATTTACATAATTTAATACAGTAAATCAATTTGGAGTCCCATCTCTCAAATGTATGAGCAGTTTAATGTTTTATTTAACTTCACCGTGCGAAAGCCTTCCAACAGGCTCAGGATATTTCAACTGGCGCTCTTGTCGGAGCCGAAGGACCGCGTTTTTTACCCAGATGGCCAGTGATTTTATATACGACACGACGCCGGACCTGAAGGACTCAAAGCCATGATCCAGCTAATCCACACATATCGAATTGGAATTTAGCGTGTTGCTTTGCTGCTGAAACCAAGGCTTCTTCGATAGAAATGGCAAGATGTTGTGTTTTTCTAGGAGGACAAAATATTTCTCGTTTAAGCTTCTCTTTCGCCACGGCTTTGTTATTTGAATCTCTGTGGATTGGTATACTCAAATATACTGCACAATACCATACAACTGAATAAGAAGTCTTTAACAAAGCCGAACTCAACTTCAACTCAAGAGCAAAGCTGAGAGTGAAAGTGAAACTGAACAGTGTCTTGTCAGGTCATGAATTAAGGTACGGTGAGGTTGAAATCATTGCGTGTTTATATCTGCATTTCTTTGTCGATTTGTTGACCTCGTGGCGCTGATAGATTTTGCCCGGCATCGGACGGTATTCTTGTTTGAGGTACGTTTCGTAGGTTTTATGCCACATTTCATTTTACTCTCGGTCATAATACATACCAGCGCAAACACCGTGATCTGTAGGCCAACACTAAAATAATTTTGAGCGTGTTTTTGGCTGTCAGAAATACCCCGGAGAAATAAACACTCGCACAGAATAATTTATGATGAGCGAAGCAATATTCAACTCTCAAGGTAAACTTAAACAAGAATCCTCTCACGGCCGAGGTTGTGAAAATGGATACCCTGTCTAAGATCAGAACCTCGAAAAACCATACCCTGTCCAGCGAATCATCCCCATATAGTCCATATATGGGAGTACCCCCCTACCCCCCCCCCCCCCCCCCCCCCGACCTCCATCTCTGTACCCAACCTCGTACCCAGGGTCTTCTCGGTCAGATCCAAGATGAAATTAATTAAATTAAATTAATTAAATTATGAAGCGCTGGTGCACTCACGTTCACTCGTGTTCTGACTAGTGTGGAGCTTTTATTAGATCAGATTGACTGTGTGTGCATACTTTCGCATATTTTAATGATAGTTGTACATTTTGTACCGAAATATCCAAATAACTTTTATTATTACTTTATTTATATTTTTATTGATACTAAGTGTAATATTTTATATAGTTGTTTGTCACTTGATCATTTATTTCAATTACCTTCGGAGATATTAGCAACTTAATGCTACTCTGTAAATTCGAAGTTAAATAAAGTTTATATATATATGTATGTATGTATGTGATTGTGCGTTCGTAAAGTACCTCAGTAACACACAGGTGTATGAGATCGTCCGTTCCAAAAGATACGCCGGAGTTCAGGTTCCGTGCAGCCTCTTGTTCAGTATACATATTAGTGGGATAAAGCATATTAGTAACTACAGTATAATTATAAGACAGTAATTCTGTGCAAACTGACCCTTTTAACATCGATGTCCACAGGACTGGAACTGCTCCACAACACCGCTCCACAGACCGACATGTTGCTGGCTAGAAGCCGCTTTAAAAAAAAGTTCGTTATTGGTTTTGGTCGATTATGCAACTTGTTAGGATACTACCGAATGCATAATTAGTTCCAAAAATTAGTGCAGATCTGCGTTGGCGGGGAAGATAAACACCGGTATAATCAACTGAACATCGCCTACTCGCTCCCAACGGCAGTTAACATACCCTTCGCTCTTTCTCCCGGAAACGTCAGCTGCTACTCGCCGTTTTCACGGCGGCTGAATATCTTTATCATAATCGATTCTTGGTTGATTATACTAGCTGCACTTGCCAGGAAATATTTCAAAAGGTTTCGCTTCTTGTTGTTTGTCATGATGGCTGTTTTCAAACTGCAGAGCATAATTCGTGATTGTCATCAATGGACTGTAGAGATCATTAATGTCAGGGGTAGTTGCGGAGATGACACGGACTGAGCTCGAGAATATCGCTGATAAGACTGGATCACCGGAGGGCATATCACAATTAACATTACGAGAGTATTAAATAATTACAAGAGTAAGACAATGGTGTTGAACGCTAGATGTGGGTATTTACAAAACTGAAATAAAACAAATAAGGCATTGCCACACATTTTAGCCCCCTTTGCAGGGCAGTTTTTTCCAACTGAACACTTGGACAAAAAGTGAACTATCTCCTGTGGATAACTTGTCACAGAGACTAGGAACTCATGTTTGCTGTGTCCAGGCCACTCGTATTGTATTCGAGTTGAAGTATTCTTCACCTTCCGTGATGCATGACCAGGAGCCATTACCATAGCTCCTGACATGAGTGTATTGGTCACTCAATATAAACAACATTCTTTTTACAATGAAGTGGTACCTATGGGTGGTTCTTTACCTATCAATTGGAACTGACCCAGACCAGAGTAGTCCTAACCCCCCTCCCCCCCAAAAAAAAAACACAATTAATTCCTCCTACTTATTCCTCCACTTTAGTCAGTAATTTTACTTACTGTCCACTGCTTGTGTCTAACTTTACATGAACCCCAAACATCCCCCGGTTCCCTGGTTTTCCAAACACGCCTCGACCATGCTAATTATTACACAGTCCCTATAACTACATAGCATATTTCGGCTGTAGCGAAACACTGGCGATGTGGAGCGGTTAGAGATCTTGTTTTTAAATGTGGTCACGTGGCCTGTTTTGCTGAATATCCACTTGATAGTAAACGATAGTCAAGTTCTCTTAGGGTTAGTTTCTAGAAATTTGTAATCAAAATATACTGGATATAGTAACTTGTTTACTTGATGAAAACTCGCTACCCCATTTTAGTAGTTTCCCTCTCTGATATTCGTGTTACCAAGTCACGTGATCACCCAAAATTCTAAATCACTAATTAAGGTTATTACGTGAAGTTCTATTGCTGTACTAAGTTTAATTTATTGTTTGCATAGCACCAGCTCTTAATCTTTAAAAGTGCGTTGTTTGCTGCGCAGCGAACGAAGCAGCAGTTAATATTCTGTACGGAAGGAAAAATATCGATTCATTTTCGACCACAATGCCTTGCGCGAAGAGATTTTTTTCCCCTCCCCACTGGGTAATATTTTTGCAGCCAATGTTTCAATAAGTGGGCTCCGCGTAACGGCGTTGATCGACGATTAACAAGAGCCCATCTGGGCTTTCACTCGGGCCACATGAGATTGAAGATGAAAAACACTTTCATTTGAAATCCTCTTAGTAATATTAACCAAAGAGAATAATTATTAGCTGAATTTAGCAGTCTTTAGGAGTGGCCGGTAACGCGGTGACGTTCATTCTCTGCTCCCCAAGCATATATGTAATTTAATATTTTTGTTTTTCTCGTATGTTGACCTTTTAATTTAAACACTACTTATTCATGTAACACACGTTTACAATTTAGTCTGCTGTTCTGTTATTCTGCAGGTTCCGAGTACTAATACATGATTGTCTCAAATGTATGTTTATATTTGTACCATATTATAAGTTGTATCCTGCATGTCCATCCTGTGATGGAGCTAGCTATGTCAATTTGTGTGCCTCTATGTAACTTTATCTGCTGTTCTTGCTATAGCGATACTTACTGTTTGTAAACACGACGTCATTTATATATTTGCATATATAATATGGTTAGCAAAAACAAACGCGTGTTTGTATGACTTGTATGGGAACTAGCGATTTGGGACTCACAAAATACGGCTAAAGTCTCAATTCTGCTTCCAAATCCAAACATGGTTATCAAGCTCAATGAAGGATTCTTCAGTTTCCCCCATATTAACAGACATGTAATAGTATCTTAATCCGGTAGAGACTCTCTAGCTAGGTTATTCTGTCGTCAAACATGCCTTAGCTGTGTAGTTGACCTGACCCAAACTGTCAACAGAGCCTAACGTTACGGCCGGGAATAGATTTCTGACAATGACTCATCGATCGATATACTCCTTGTCTCGTAATGACAATAATTCACTCTGTGATTAAGATTCTTGTAAACAGGTACTTTTGCTATTACTGGAAGCTTCACACTCTACATTTCTGGACAAATTACCTGCAGCAATCTTATAGTCAGCATAATGACCAAACACTGAAACATTACCCTGCGAGCAGAGGTTTCTCATCTCTTTGCCTTTCCTGTCGCCAGGAAAGGCAAGGAGATGAGAAACCTCTGCTCGCAGGGTACTGAAACATTCCCTTGGATCCACAATAAAAGACCAAAGTAGATCTTTAATTTAAGCTTACGTTTACCTTGAGTGAGTCGAGAGTTGAACATATTTGCTTGGCTCATCAGAAATTAATCTGTGCTGAGGCCTGAG